>CM053401.1:164929123-164973155 GCA_028644305.1 Xerus rutilus
GGCAGCTTGGTTTTCAGGCCATTGCTTCTGGGAATGCAAAGTGCAGGTGGCCTCTAGCAATACAGCATCAAGGAATGATAGGGGACAAAGTCCAACTCAAGAGGGGTGACCAATGAATGGGAGGGAGAGGAAGTGGAAATAATCCCTGGAGAGCATGTTAGTTTCCTTGGCCACCATAACAAATTACTACAATTGGATGGTTTCAACCAACAAAATTTACTTTCTGACAGTTCAGGATGCTACAACTTGGACATCGAGGTATCTGCAGCATCCTTCCAGGAAAGAATTCTTCCTTGCTTCTTCCTGGCTTCTGATGGTTGTCAACAATCTTTGACTCATAGACCCATCATTCAGATCTCTACCTCTGTAGTCATGCTTCTCCCTGTTTGTCTATCATTCTGTCCAAATCTTTCTCTTCCTACAAGGATGCCAGTTATTGTATTAGGACCTGCTCTAATCCAGCATTACCTCATTTTAACTTGATTATATCTGCAGAAACCCTCTTTTCAAATTAAGTCACATCCACGGGTACAGGGGTTAGGATTTTAACATATCTTTTGCCAAGGGGGATGTAATGCAACCCACCACACAGAGTAATCTTCCTGGAAATTTTAGGGAGAAAATGAAAAGTAATAAAGCTGGGGGAAATAAGATACAAGTAATGGAGAAGTTAATATCTATTGTGTTTTAAAAGTTCATTTATATTTTGAGGCCAACATTAACTCCTGCCTGACACATGCCAAATGGATGAATAATGTGAAATAAGGGAAATTTGACATCTATTGATCCCCTACAATGTTCCAGAAGTCCCCACACACGAACTCACTTTGTCCTTATAGCAGCAAAGGGCAGAAATTTGTATTCCTATTGCACAAACAAGGAAAATGAAAATTTTCTTCCGAGCCATTGAAATGTGGTTAGGCTGCACTGAAATGTACTGCAGGTGTAAAATAGACACTGTATTTCAGAATTTTAGCATATGAAAAGTTTCAAATTTCTCATTAGTATTAATTACACACAAATCCATACTGTTCTAATACATTAAGTGAAATATATTGTTAAAATTAACTTTGCCTGTTTCTTTCTAGTTTTTGTTTTAATGTACTTACTAGACATTTTTTAGTGATGAATAGGCTTCCATTTTTTTCCATTGAAATGTGCTGGTCTAAGTGAAAGAGCTGAGAATTATCAGAGTGTGGCTTAGACACAAGCTGAGCATTCCAAGACTGATCATATTCTTCCCTTTATAAGGCCTCTACCTTCCAGTGAGGATTATAAGTGAGAAAATGCTTCAGAAATATGGTACACATGGTTAACAAAAACATGGTGGGGGAGGGGGGAATTAACCTAGCAAGCAATCTTTAACATGCTATTTGCCGCTGATGAGTGAAAGACAAGAGGGACCCGGCCATCAGCTTGACCTAAGAATCCATGTCCAAATCAGATATGAACAGAGAGATGCAAATTACCTGGGTGGGGAAGAGGTAGCCAGGCTATCCGGTAGAGACTATGCAGAGGCATTCAGTGTGCAAAGAACCTGCTGCTGCTCAGACAAGGACAGGGGTCTTCAGCCAGGAGTGCCTAGCCAGGCCGAGTCTGGAAGTCCCTGCTATAGCACCTATCCAACCCCATCCAGAGAAGAGGCCAACCTGCTGAGGATACACCCATCTGGTCCTAAGGTGGTAGAGGTGGAGACCACTCCAATGGCCTACCTACTCTTCTTTTTGACAAGGACTCACCAAGCCTTCATAAGATTTACCTTTTATTAAAACATCAGTTCCCAGAGAAGCCATATTTCTGTCCGATTGGTTTATTGATGTATCTCAATTGCCTAAAACAGTTCCTAACATATAGTAAGTGCTTACTAGATAGTAAAGAAATGAACAAGCAAACAAATGAATGGACTTCCCATGAGTGGGTCGCCTACAGGGACAGAGCATGCTGGCTACAATGAGCCTAGTTTTTTACTGTGATGACTTTTGTGTGCACCTATCCTGTGCGAGCACCTGAGTTCCTATGTGTCAGAGTTACACCTCCACGTGCAGGTCCATCCTATCTGAATGTGCGGTGAAGTTAGAGGTGAAGCCCACTCACCAGGGCTGGCATAAGGCTCCACCCCAGCTGCACACATATACAATTTGCCTGAGCACAAAGGAAGCTCAGCAGTGAGTGGAAAATGCAGGCGACCTCAGGGCCTACGAGTACCTGAATGGCAGGGATTTGATTTGGGAGGAAAAAACTAACAGATAACTTTCCCTCCTTTAGCATCTCTCTGCTGTAAACCCTCTTCTCTTCCCTGAGCTTTAACACCAAGATCCTATACCCTTCCACCAGATCTCCCCTGCTGGCATGTGATCCGGATGAGAGCCCAGGAGCCCAAGGCTGGGCTGAGGAACCTTCGAGAACTCATTTTCCCTTTTGTACTCTCTTCTCCCACTTTCCTCAGGTTTCCTGTCCTCCAGCCCCTGGTTCCTGTGACCTCCCACTCAGGCTTCTTTTCTGGTAGAGGAGGGTCAGCTGAGGACCAAAGCAGCAGGGCAGGTGGCAGGTGGGAACAGTCTGGGATCTGAGACGGACCAGGTGGGTGTGTTGGCAAAGGAGCAGCAGTGCGAGGCCTCTCTCAGTCCCCAGGGGAAGATTCTCTGAGCTGCTCCCCTGCCACCTGCCCACAGTGCTTATGCGGGGGGAGGGGGTCACACATTTAAAGCAGAAGTGGCCATGCAAATCCAAGTAGGGTTGTACCAAATGTCACCTGTGAGTGGTGCTCACCTCAACCTGGGCCTGTCACTGCAGGAAGGAAAGCTGAAGAGAAAGGTGGTTGTACACAGCTGTCTGGTGGAACGGGATTCAGTGAGCATGGAGTAGACTGAGGGGTTCGTTGTGGGTTGAACTGTCTCCCTGCAAAACATGCTGGGGTCTCAAACCCTGTAGCTGTGAACACGACCTTATTTGGACGTGGGCCTTTGTGGATGTAATCAAGTCCTAATGGGATTACTAGGTGGCCTCTAGTCCAGTACAAGTGGTGTCCATATGGAATGAGGGCAGGAGACACAGAAGAGCTGGACACACAAGTGAAGACTGAGGCAGCGACTGGAGTATGCTGCTACAAACCAAGGAAAGACAGGGACTGGGCTAACTATAGGAATGGAGGGCATTGAGCCGCGTCTCCCCAGGGCCTGCAGAGGGATGAGGCCAGGCCAACACTCTGATTTTGGAATTTCAGCCTCTAGAACTTTGAGAGAATACATTTTCATTATTTAGCATTGTCCAGATTGCAGTACTTTATTATGGCAGCTCTAGAAAACTAATCAGTTGAGTGAGTGAATGAGTGAGTGTGTGTGTGTGTGTGTGTGTGTGTGTGTGTGCATGTGTGTGTGTGTGCACGCGCGCCCATCTGTCTGTCTTCACTCATTCCAGGTGACTTGGTTACCAACAGGCATGATTTTGATGAGATAAACTAAACCATTATGAGAACACGTTAATCCAAGGGCCTGAATATGACCGTTCAAACCCCCTCATCTCCCAGTGGGGTCTCACAACCCAGGAAAGCTGAACTAGTTCCCATTCAGATAAGTGGTTGAGCACCTGGGCTTCATCCTGGTGTGTTCACACTCCCTTGGCCCCCTGCAAGTGCTTCTTTGCTCTGATTACAAACAAAGCCCATGCTTGTTAGAAACAGCAGAGAACAGCAGAGCGAGTGAGCAAACAAAGCTGGTGGGAAAAATAATCTGCCTCCACTCTCCTGTCTGGTCCAGTCCCAGCTGAAGCTTTGTGGTTTCTTCCTCTCTCCTCGTTGTACTTATCTCACAAGGGGACTCAACTAGGCTTCTGTCCACTGTCCACTAAGGGACCCAATTACCAAGTCATAACAGCACTCTACATGGCCCCTGCCTTTTTAGAGATGCTCGGGTCTGTCTCCAGAGTAGAAAGTACCCCCAATAAACTGGCAGTAGTCAGGCAACTCTAAAACCAATTCCCACCTGGCCTGTGCCTAGGACCCCCAAAGGGTGTACTCTCTGGAGTGGGAACCCGGTTACTGAGGTTGGGAAGCTCCTGGCAGGGGTGGAAGTGCCCCAGAGGCAGGTTACTTAATAGGATGATTTGAAAGGATTCCTCTGTTGCCTTGTGTTGCAGGCCACATGTTGCTCACCCAGACTTGGGTCCGAATTAGCCCAGGCATCTGCTCCTGCCAAGCCAGAACTGTGTTTTATTCATCTCTTGATTCCCCCTTGGAGTGAGGCAAGCCCTGTCCAAACCCTGAGAAAGGAATCATCTCTCATTTTCCTGGAAGAAGAGCTTTAGTCTGTCCTCTTAAACGCCCCTGCACAGTTTTCTAGTTAGTTCTACCCAGCACACACACACACTTTCTCGAAGGAATTGCTCTGTGGAGTGGATTGAACGGTACTTGGCTCCCCCAAAAGATATGTCCATTTGTGAACATGACCTGATTTGAAAAAAAAGGGTCTTTGCAGACATCATTAAGGATCTTGAGATGAGACCTATGCTGAATTTAAGATAGGTCCCCAATGCAATGGCAGTTGTCTTTACAAGAGGAAGTGGAAGAGACATGTAGAGACCACGTGAGGATTCAGGCAGACTCGAGTCACGCAGCTATGCAGGGAAAACCAGGGATTGCCAAGGATTGCCTGCAGCCACCGGCAGAAAGGAGCAGGACATGGAAGGATTACTCCTTCAGGGCTTCCAGAAGGAACCAACTCTGCCATCACCTTGATTTTGGACTTCTGGCCTCTAGTACTGCAAGAGAATAAATTTCTCTTGTTCCAAGTCACTCAGTTTATGGCAATTTGTGTAGTAGCTTCAGGAAACTAATATACCATTATCAAATCTTTTCTAGTCTCTTTCTCCTTCAAAACCCAAAGGGAACCCAGACATCTTGAAAGTGTTCCATGAGCAAGAACTGCGTTCTACCGCACAGAAGCCCAGTGTCCCCTTGGTACTCCCTGTTGGGGTGGGGGGTGGCAGGTGAGGTCATGCAGGGGTTGGAGAGCTTGGGAGTGTGCTGACTGGCCAGTGATGTCACCATTTCCTTTAAAGGGTTTCAGGCAGGGGAAAGATGTAAACAAACCATCATTTTAAAACCCCACTGTGGTTGCTTCATGGAAAATGGACTCCTGGGCAGTGGTCAAGTGTGGAAGCTGGGAGAACAGCTTTAGGAAATTAATGAAGTCAGGACAAGAGATGTTGATGATCAGAACCGAGGTGGTGAGAGTGAAGGCAGAGATGTGGGCCTATTTGGGGACACGTTGAGGACTGTTGATGGACACGTGTAGGTGTGTACGTGTGTATGTGTGTACAGGTATATATTTGGGGGAGGAGAGCAGAGGGTAGAAAGAGAATCAGAGATAAGTCTCCTGCTCTGCCAGGTGCTGTCACATGGTACTTTATTTCCACAATGCAGTGAACTTGCTAGTCATTATTCTTTGAACCTGCAGATGAGGAAAGGGGCCCACAGGAAAGAGACACAGAACCTCACCACAGCTAGTGGCAAAATTAGACCAGATCATCCTTTCTTTCTTTTCCTTTTTTTTTGTTTTTTGTACCAGGGATTGAACTCAGGGGCACTCAATCACTGAGCCACATCTCCAGCCCTATTTTGTGTTTTATGTAGAAACAGGATCTCACTGAGTTGCTTAGCGCCTCGCTGTTGCTGAGGCTGGCTTTGAACTCGCAATTCTCCTGTCTCAGCCTCCCTAAGTGCTGGGATTACAAGCGTGAGCCACCACGCCCAGCTCAGATCATCCTTTCTTACAAGGCTCATTATGCAATGTCCCTTCTACCATCCTCAGTCTGGCTTCTCAGCTTCAGACCTCACCTGTGCCCAGGTATCTGGCTGGCCTGTCTCCTTCTAGCTGAAGCCTCAGTTTTTATAGTGCCTTCAATCAAAGTTGACAGTTGATAGTCCAACCCACAAAGACATGGCAGGAGGTGTTTATTGGCATTGTAATCACAATCCTGGAAATTTATTTAAAGGAAATGAAGAGAGGAAAAAGCAAATTCATGAAGATATTCATGGAAATGTCATTTATAATGGAGAAATATCGGAGGCTATGTGAATGTCACAGGGGACAGTTAAATAAATGGTGGTGCTGCACTTGATGGGACATAATGTGGTCATTAAGATGCTAATACTATAAGTATGGCATAATTTAAGTGAGGAAAAATCACTTAAAATTATAAAGATGCAATAATTACAACTGTATAAAAATTTCATATGCATAGAGACAGGGACTAGAAGGAAACATGAAGAAAGAAAAATGAGATTCTGAATAACTGAAATCATTTCCACTTTATTTTACTATTATTGCATTTTATAAATATAAACAGCTTCTTAAATTTAAAGTCTGTGCTACACTTCAACTGAATATCCCCCAATGGATGTTGGTTCATTTAGCACCTACTGAACTAACCAAATACAGAAGAAGCCAATTTCAACATTTGGGGAATTTTTTTCCCCCTGAAAACATTTTTTCTGCTGCCATGACTTTGGACACTCAAGCTTTTCCAAACTCAACAAAGAAAGCCTTGCTTTCCTCAGCTGGAATCTCATGTCACAGGTGCACTTTCTCTGCACAAAAATATATTCCCAATTTACTGACAGAAACCTAACAAAGCCAGGACTGCAGTTTTCAAGGTTATACGAAGGGTGCTGTCATCAGAGGACTCCTGTGGGTCAGGATATAAGTTTCTCATGGATAGATCCTTGGCCCTGGGCAGAAAACAACAGGGTTGGTAATTGACAGCTTCTACCTCCCTCTTACTCTGGAACAGTGTGGTACTTGCCTGGTGGGATTTGCAGTGGGGTAGGAGGAGCGGGTGGGACTTCTGTGTCTCTGAATTCTAAAACAGTAAGCAAGATGACGTGTTCCGTGCCTAATTCGGGATGGTTTCCTTATTTACACTGATGTTGGCATGATTAACTTGTACCATTGGATGTTCAGTGTCTATGGAGACAGATGTGACAGACAACAGACCACACAAGTGCAGTGCTCCTGGGTCTTGGGAAACAGAAGTTGCTATTGGAGCCATGGGCCTTCTTCTTCTTCTTTTTTTTTTCAGGTGAGGACACAAATATAAAACAGTCCTTAGCAACATTTTTCTTCCCAGGACAAGAACTCAGGAGGAAATCTAGAATGGCTTCAAGGTATTACACAGGCACCAGTCAGAATCCTAAATTACAGAGGAACACGTGTCTCTGATATATGCATGGAAGAGAACAGATGTAGGCAAACAGGCAAGGATGAGAAGAGAACAGGGAGACACTGCTTTCCATCTTTCAGTTATATAAAGTAACTGATGTTCTACCTAAATGAGATGGGTTGATTTTGGAGGGGAAAAGAAAAACCAAATAATGTAACGTATTTTCAAACATCCATTGAGTATCCACTGTGTCCAGAGCTCTTTTAGATGTTGGAGAAACATTGGTGAATTAAGACAATGTCTGTACTTTGAGGTCTATTCTGAGATACAAGCAAGCATGCACATTCCCTCTCTGTCTGTCTGTCTGTCTCTCTTTCTCTCTCTCACACACACACACACACACACACATGCACATAAAGATCACTATGATGTAAAACATTCACTGCAGTGACAAATACACTCTGGAATGTTGCATGGGGAAATGATTAACTGATCAGTGGTGAGAGGAGATCTTGAAAAGAGGTGGTGAACATTCTACCTCTCTACTTTTGAGTTAGCTTGTTTTAGTTTGCACATATAAGTGAGATCATGCTGTATTTGCCTGTCTTTTCTGGGCTTGTTAAACTTAGTGTAATGTCCTCCTAGTTGAAGGTGGGGGAAATGGGGGCATGCTGGGCAAAGGGCTCAATATTTCTGTGATGTAGAATAAAAAAGTTCTGAGGATCTTTTATGCAGCATGGTGACTGTAATTAATAACACTGTATTGTATACTTGAAATTTGCTAACAAATTTTTTTTTTTGGTACCAGGGATTGAACCCAG
The DNA here is from genome assembly GCA_028644305.1 of Xerus rutilus. Lineage (NCBI taxonomy): Eukaryota > Metazoa > Chordata > Mammalia > Rodentia > Sciuridae > Xerus > Xerus rutilus. The sequence goes on from CM053401.1 coordinate 164,937,103, forward strand.
GGGTGCTTAACCACTGAGCTACATCCCAGCCCCCCCTTTTTTTTTTCTTTATTTCAAGACAGGGTCTCACTAAGTTGTTTAGGGCCTCGCTAAGTTGTGAGAATTGATCTTAGTCTTGTTACATAACACACAATCACAACTATATATGAAGGGGTGGATATATGAGCTTGGTCATGGTAATAATTTTACAATGCATATGTACCTGCAAACATCATGTTACAACATACCTTGAATAGATTCAACTTTTTAAAAAAATTTATTTGTACTTTATAGATTCAATTTTATTTGTCAAGTATACCTCCAATAAAGTTGGAGAAAGAAAAAGAAGCTAATACTTGAGATGATAGAGATGAGTACATATTTTCCCAGCAAACAGGAAGTAGGTGAGGGCAGGGGCCCTGGAAGTCCATTACAGGCATATGTCAATCAACATGCACAAAGGTACAGAGGTAAAGAGCAGCTGCTGGAAAGAGCTGCAGGTAAGCAGTATGGTACTGTAGAACATAAATGGAAGCAAGAGATGATGTCCAGCAAGAAAGCTCAAGAGGTCATGGAGTCAGGGAACATTCTGGATACTGCACTAAAAAGCTTAATGGCTGGTGAAAGTTGTCTGTTTTCATTGGGCCAATGTGTTTGGTATATTACTGGGATGGCTGGTGTAGAGAGTGGATCTTGGAGTAAGATGAGTAAGGACAGGAGTAACCAGCAAATGATGGGTATGGGAGATCTGGAGAGATTGGGGTTCCAAGCAGGGCTGAGGCAAGTGGGCAGAGTCAGTCCAGAGAGATTTTTCACAGTGGTTCTCAAACTTAGCTATATACTAGGGACTCTTCTGGGCTCCATTTTTAAAAGAATTTCATGGCCCCATCCCTGAACTTCTGAGTCATTAGGTTTCAGGAAGACCTAGACCTTCCAGTCTTTGCAAGCCTCAAGGGGTTTGGAAGCTCAGCCAGGTTGGAAGGCCATGGTTTGAAGTGCATATCTCCCTTCCTCTTTCCCTCTTCCGTCCTTTCCATAACTATTTATTTGGCACTTACTACATGGCACGAACATGGAAGTTGAGGAATAAAGAAAAAGGTTTCTCTAACTTACGTGATCCTCAAACTTAAAAACCTGCAAACCCCTGTCTTAGTCAGTTAGCATTGCTATAGCAAACTATAATAAACTGGGTATCTTATAAGCAATAGAAATGTATTGCTTTCAGTTCTGGAGGTTAGAAAGTCCAGGTAGGCTCCAGCAGATTCACTGTCTGGTGAAGGCCTCTTCCTCATGGATGGTGCCTTTGAGGTGTATCCCCACATGGAAAAAAGGGTGAACAAGGTCTCTCAGACCTCTTTTATAAGGGACCTAATCCCATTCACAAGGGTGGAGCACTCCCAATCCTCTAGTCATTGTATTATTTCTCAAAGACCATGCCTCTTTCTACTATCTCATTAAAGATTAGGATTCCACATATGAACTGAATTTTGGGAGAACATAGACATTCAGATCATAGCCACCCCAACCATAAATGTGCAGATACCCTGGCTGCAAGGTTCCATAGATTATAGTTTGAAAAACACTGCCTTGAGCATCACATACTACCACTTACTCCACCAGGCTTGAAACTACACATCAAACATGGCTGCTGGGTTCTCCTGGCAGCCTGTGGTTTCACAAGTAGTCATCCCAGGTGGCCCAGAACAGGTTCTTTTTTTTTTCAGTAATGATTGATTTAAAAATGCAAAAGTGTATGAACTGCCATGGCTGCTATTTTGCTATTTATAGGAAGCCCTGCACATTTTGATAATGTCATGTAGATGTAGCAAAGGGAGTTTTTTTCCCCCCAGATTGACTTGGAATGGGAAACTTGTTTCTAGTAATGAAAATTATTATCCCAATTCACCTTCTACAATTTTCTTTTGATGTTAACATACCAGTCACTGCATATTTGTGTCAGAAATTTGTGTCAGAACCGTCCTAAAGCCAGCGGGTCAAGGAAGCCATTTAGCTACAGGAGAGGGGAGGGAGAGGCTTTGAATGCCTCTATTCGGCTGCAGAAATGGCCAGGTGGAATGAGACGCGCAGACAGAATCATGGTGAGGAAGCCCCCTCTGCTGAGGGCACAGAGCCTCCTCCTCCCTATGAAACCCCACCGCTTCCTCCCACCACCAGCCCTTACGGATCCAATACTGATGGAGCATCACTCCTCAAAGGGTTAGCCACTTCTAGCTGGGGAGACACAGTGTGGACTGGAAGAGTGTTTACAGGCCATGGCTGGTTCTAGACCTTAGTTAGCCTCTTTATCCCAAGACAGTGTCTTTCTTTTAGCCCCCATCTGCAAGATCATAGCCATTCCAGTCAAGGGTTCTGACCATAACTGGTGAATTCAGATTGATTCCATGATCATTGACTGACAGCCTTTGGAGAAGGCATTGTGGCTAACTAGTTAAGTGAACAGGCTTTGTAATCATCCCCATAGTAATCCAGGTTTTGTTTACTAGTCCTGTGATCTTAAGCCAGTTATGTCCCTGCTTTGTACAACATTAAATGGGGATAATAATCCTCACCTTGAAGGCTTGAAATAAAGCATATAATGATAAACACTCTAAGTGGTACCTGGTAATGATGATGGGGCCTCAATGGGGTCCTAGCAAGAAACAGATGGTTAATTCAAGGACAACTGAATGAAGGTACTGTTTACATCTATAGCTAAGTGAGGGGAACAGGGGAGAGGGTAGTGGGGAGGGGTTTAGGAAAGAAGCAGAAAGGAGTGCAGGGAGCAGGTCCCAGAATTTGGAAGGTCACCTTGAGGGGAGCTGTGCCCTTTCCAGGGGGGTGGGGAAGTGGGTGACCCTGAGCTCCCTGCCCCTATCACCTAGGACACTCCTATGGCTGAGCAGAAAGTTAAGAAGGCAAGGAAGCTCAGTGATGTCTGAAATCCAATTTCCAGCACCAGGAAGTGGGTAGAGAAGGCAGGACAGAAGACCTGGAGGACCACAGTGGAGGCATTGGCTCAACGGCCACTCACAGAAGACCAACCTGATACCAGGTACTGGGAACGCAACCAAGTTAATGTGTTCCAGGAAGCCCAAGGACTCTGATCCCAAAACGATCACAGTAGGAAGCAATAAATGCTATTGTAAATTCACAAGTAGAAACCCCTAATCCAGGTGATGCAGAGGGACAAAGTGTTCCCCAAAGGATCCTTGGACAGGATGCTGAGGATGCAAGGAAAGAGGCATGGGAAAGAACATTCTAGATGAAGGGAAGAAGAGAGCAAGGGAGTGGGTTGGGCTGTAATGGACAGTTGGTGAATTTAGAGGTAGAGAATAAAACCTTGAAAAGGCACTAAGAAAGCCATCGAGGGCTGAATCATTCATGGAGGGAATTGCTAGTCATGTTAAAGAGGAGCTAAGTTCTTATCCTGAGAGCCACTGGTATGCACAGCTGGATTTTAAGCAGCAGGGTAACTGGTCTGATCTGTTTCAGTGAAATGATTCTGATTACCTCAGTGAAGGAGGCACTGGTTGTTCTGTCCCTGACCCAGAAGAGGCATCAAGGTCCACGGATGTGATGAAGTAGGGAAGGAATCTCACTGCTGAGGAAGGAAATCCTGAAGCTGAGTTTCGGGAAGAACATGGCTCTAAAGTTGAGGCCCTCAGCAAATGTTCCTAATACAGTGGAAAATCCTGGCCAACTCTGAATGTGCTTAGGGATTGCCTGGGGGTCTTGAAACAACATCAACCTGACACCGCAGATCTGTGATGGGACCTGAGATAGCATAGTTCTTTTTTTTTTTTTTTTTTGGGTACTGGAGATTGAACTAAGGAGCACTCAACCACTGAGCCACATCCCCAGCCCTATTTTGTGTTTTATGTAGAGACAGGGTCTCACTGAGTTGCTTAGCGCTTCGCCATTGCTAAGGCTGGCTTTGAACTCGCAAGTCTCCTGTCTCAGCCTCCCAAAGTGCTGGGATTACAGGTGTGCACCACCATGCCCGGCTGAGATAGCATAGTTCTAATGCGTGCCCAAGTGATGCTCATAACAGAACACAGGAGTGGTCCAGCCTTAGAAGCCAACAGCTTCAACCTTTTCTTTTATAGGTTAGTTAATGGAGGCCACGGAAGAGCAGGCCAGGTGGTGTAGCATAGAGCACATTCATGGTGGACTCTGTAGGGACCTGTCCATGAGTCCTCCAATTCAGAGTTCTCATGGGGTCCCCTAGGAGCCTCTGGGAGATTCCTGGGGTCCAGGCACTCTACTTGCCACTTAAGGACCCAAGGGTGAGGGAGTGAACAGGCACAAACATTTCCAGCACATCCTTGGAGAGTGTGAATGGATCTGCCACCGTGCGTGATGTGCTCTTTGGGCATCAGCCTGCTCAGAGGGTATCATGACTGCTGACAGCAGTCTCTGGTGGGCTTCTAAAGGCCTGCTTCCCAGACTTGGTGAGACCGGCATAAAAACACAAGACTCAAAACACACGCTCACAAGGGTAGGATCCATTTTGGAGAGCAATTTGGCAATATGTATCAAGAGTTACAAAAGTGTTCATTCCATTCAGCCCTATAATTTCCTGTGTGTGTGTGGGTGGGTGTGCAAACATGGCTAAGAAAGAAATACACTAAACCAAGCATGACATCAAATGGTCAATGGCAGCTAAGACTGCAACACATCTCTAACTCTTACAGCACTTGTGCATTGCAGGCTTGAAGACTGCTTCTCCTACATGCAATTTTAAAAATTTAAGCCAATAAATTAACTAAATTTCAAAGAGGTTAATTTGTCCAAAAGTCACCTGTCCAGGCAATATTAAAATCAGGATTTGAGTTCAGGTCAATCTGACCTGAAGGTCATGTTTTCTCTACCATGACACAATGCAACCATAAGCCTGAGGTTTGTCACAGCATTATCAGAAACACGGAGAAACAAGAGAGAAATGAAAAAGTAAATTAAGCAATATACACTCAATGGACAATTATGCAGTCATTAAAAAAGATAAGCTGTTTCTATGGTGCTTTAAAGGCATCATGATTGTAACAAAATACTTAATGAAAAATTATAATAGCAAATTTTATGTAATTATGGTTAGGTAACAAATGTATGCATATTAATAAAGATAAAACACAAGGAAAAAAATTGTTGTGCTAGGGAAGGTAATTTCTTTTCTCTGATATCCAAACTACCTGTAATATTGTTATAAAAATTAGCTGAGAATGGCTAAGATTACAGGATGCCTTTGTGGGTAGGGGGTGCACACCACTGATCAGATATTCAGGGTCCTTAAGGGAAATTCTTCTGCAGTCATGAAGCTTCTCTAGATGATTTTTTCTGGTCTAAACTTTCCACTCTGGCCTCTTCCTCAGGAAGGGACCTTCCATAGCATTGGTCCTTTCTCCCAAAAAATGAGACAGGTAAGCATCATTAATAAGAACTGCCTTCCAGAATTGAAGGAAGATTGCACCTTTACCCAGAATGTGGGAAAGGCCAAAAGGTGTCTTGAAGCATCACAGCTGACAATATGATGGATGATGGGAATGAGGGGCTGGTTTTCTGGGCCATGCATCATGGGCCCAGTTCCCAAAGGCCCCCAGAAGTACATCTTGCTACGAGGCAAAACAGCTGTGAGAAGAGGAGGTTGTCAAGGTCATGCACAGTTCTCACCTTCTTTATGTCTTCCTAGATAACCTCAGTCTAGACCTAGGGTCATGGGCACAACAATAGCTTTGGCAAGGATAATCTAGGATCCTAGGGAGAATCACACCACCAGGGTGCCTAACCAGCCCTTCCTGGGAGGCCACTGAAACAAATCTGCTTGTACAGGGGCCTGATATATTTTCTGTACCTCCCCCAAATGCAGATCCTCAGGAAGCTTGTCTTGCCTGTTTTCATTCCCAATATCTCTTTTCTCCTTGACTTGACATGTTGAGTCCATTCATGACATGGGAGTGACTCTGATACTGACATGTCTGGACTGGGCTTAATCTATTGGTAACTGGACACCCCACTACCCAGTAAGGGGGAGACATCTGGTGAGTTTTGCCACATCCTCACATCAGTTTCTTCATCTTCTTGTTGGCCAATAATTCTGAGGTCCCCACAGGTATTTGCCAAAAGTTCACTAGGATCATAACTATTACAAAAAGGTTTTAAAACTGAAATATGCTTAGAATGGTCAAAACGTCCACACTTTATTATGAAGACAGTTTCTGTAGGATAAACCAACAAGTGCAGAGGCTTTTCCTATGCTTATATCCATGCTCTGAATCCAGGCTGGAGATGGTAGGCAGACTTGAATGCTGACCTCATTTGAATGAAAATAACCACCTCCAGGGCCATGATGTGAAGAGGAGGACTCTGAAGCCATGTCACAGCTCAGTGCAAGAGTGTGCCCTGATTGATGACTGATGTCCACCATGGGAACAGTACTGGGAAGGAATGGTATCATACACCTGTCCCATACCCATCTCCTTCTGTTAGGAAATAAATTGAAACAAGTTTTAAAACAAGGAGGAAACTATGACCACTACTTCTAACCTTGTATTTATAGATTTCTATCCAAATTTGTACATAATGTTCTACCCTCCTCCCTTAGATCCATTTCTATTGAACAGAGAGCTATTATTTTGAGTACAGTTCTACAATCAATGGAAAGAATGTGAAAGCTTCTACTTGCTACTGACAAATCTATTGAGAGGAGCAAGAAAAGCAGAGTTCACCCTCATCTAACTGGTTATTTGAAGAGATCCAGTTCACTCTTAATGCCCCCAGAAATTCTGTCTTATATTCTAGAAAGATCAATCAATATATTCTAAAATAAAGTGATTACTAAGGAAGTATGGTCTATGTGTTCAGAGGACCAGACAGCCATTAAATGGGATAGCTAAGTGAATTATATAGAAACAGAAATATGTTGGACATAGTGAAAATCAAACAACATGATCCCAGGCGTGTTACAGATGTTGATGCTGCAGGTACATAAGAACTACAAAGAAAATTAACCCTCATGACAACGGACCATGAGTGAAGGGGTGGGGAGAGGCGTACCTGCCCACTCCCAACCTTCTTAACATATGCAATGCTGTTATAATGTCACTAACATTAACCAGAATAAATTATTTTTTAAAAATCAAGCAATCATCCAGAAGTAGATATTTAAATATGTATTATAGCTGCACTATAACATAACCTTGATTCAAGTCTGGAATATGGATTTATTCATTAAACAAATATTTATTGAGTGTCTACTTTGGGTCAGGTACAACTCTAAGCATTCCAGATACAGTTGTAAATAAAGATGCCCTAACCTTGACAAGTTTATGTTTAATCAATTGAATTTTATGAGTTAAGTGTAAATGCCTGGGTCACTGGAACCTCGTGCAGTCTCTTAGAGATTATTATTATAGGACCTATACCAGAATCTTAAGAGTTCATTTGGTCATATCAGGTCAGATATGCAGACTAACTAATGCCAAAAGTTACTTCTGACCATCATTGTATTTCAGCCATTTAAGGGAACCTTTCCCATCTTCATTCATTTAACACACACACACAAACACACACACAATTTGAGTACTACTGAGTTCTGGGCCCTATTTAGGGCTCTGGGTTCTTCCCAGTGAAAAGTAATATCTAGGTGGGTCTTGCCTCTGTGGCACTTAACAAACAGGGAGACAAACTTAAAAATGAATATGCAATAGTTATGAATCGTTGTCCATTACAGAGGAACAGGCAGAGAATAATGGAGAGTAGCTATAGCCCTACTTGAAGCCTGGCAGGGAAGCTCTTTCTGAGGAGGTGACACCCTTTCAATTGGTCTTGACCTAATCTCTGCAGCTCCACACAGGAGGAGAAAGAGTCAGCATGGGAGAGGAGGTGGCAGATATTTCTGGCCACTAGGGACTCCATGTGCAAAGAGCCTGAGGCAGGAGAGAACACATCAGGTTGGGATACACAAGAGAAGGCCAATGAGACAAGAGAAAAAAGAATCAAGATGCAAGTCTTAGTGATGTAAGTTAGCAGTTTGGATTTTATGTGAAAGGCAATACCTCCATAAGTAAAGTAATAAAACTACGGGGGATATTAAAGAAAATCTAAATAAATATAGAGAAATTTAATATTGTAAAGATGTCAATTACCCACATATTGTTTTATACATTCAATGAGATTCTAATCAAATTGACAACAGATGTTTCTATTAAATTTGATAAGTAGATTCTAAAATGAAAGAGCCAAGGGCAAGAATATGCAAGATATTTCTAAAGAAGGATGAGGAGGAAGGAGCTGCTCTGCCAGAGATCAGGATTAACTGTGAAGCTATAATTATTTTGATTGTGTGTGGCTGTGGTTTATGGAGGCCAATGCAATAGAATGCTCAGGAAAAAAACCCAGGCAAACCAATAATTTTGGTGCAAGTTCGATATGGCCTTGGAAAGCAGGGGAAAAGAGAGAGTATTTATTAAAATGACCAGGAAAAAGTGTTTATCCATATAAGAAATGTATTTTTAAATGAATTTTGCACTCCATCTCATACTATATATAAAAACTAACCGCAAATAGATCAAGGACTTAAATCTCCAGAGCAAAACTATGCAGTTTTGGTAGAAATACAGGGAATTATCTTTCTTAACCTTGGTTTAGGGAAGTGTGTGTTAAGGACACAATGTGTCTTAGCTATATGAGCAAAGACTGATAAAATTGAATACAATGAAGAACTTTTCAAAAATAGAGAGCAAACACAGCAAGTCACCTATGTCACTGGCAAAAGTATCAAAAGTACCAAAATGTGTTATATGCACATAAGAATATGCCACAATGAAACCCACTACTCTATATAATTAGTATGCACTAAGAAAAATTATATTCCAAAAAGTGTTGCACATCAGTAAGAAAAGATTTTATAACTCAATTGGGAAAATGAACAAATGACATTGTTAGAACTTGTTGTAACTGACATGTCCCCAAAGGCTCATGTGTTGAGCGTTTACTCCCCTGCTGATGGCGCTATTGGGAAGTGGTGGAAACTTCCAGAGACGAGGCCTAGTTGGACAAGTAGACTACTGGGGCAGGGCTTTGAAGGGCATATTTTGTCCCAGATCCTTCCTTGATCCTGCTCTTGCTCTGCTTCTCACCTCCATAAGCTGAACAGCTCTGCCATGCCAGGTGCCCCACCAGCATGTTCTGCCCTGCCACAGGCCCTTAGGAGAGGGGACAGGTAACCATGGACTGGAACCTCTGAAACCAGGAGCCAGAATAAATCTTTCCTCCTTTAACTTGTTTTTCTTGGGTATTTTTGTCACAGAGACTGGAAGCTGATTAACAGAGACACGAATAGATATCCCATAGAAAATGCAACACAAATGAGTAACAGATAGGTGAACATTCACCTTATTAACGACTGAGAGAATACAAAGCAAGATGACAATGACATGCCATTTTATATTTATTCAACTGGCTAAAGGAAAAAAATCCTGGCAATATCAAGAATCAGACAGGTTTTGAAATTATAGGAACTCTTATGCTTTGCTGACATGAGAATAAATTAATGAAACCAGCTTGGAAAATAATTTGACTTTTTTTTTTTTGGTAAAGTCAAACACTCATTTACCATGTGCCCTAGTTTATAGACACAAACTTAAGGGAAAATCTTGTACATGTACATTAGGAGATACATATAAGGATGCTCATTTCATCACTGTTGATAAAGGCAACATCCTAGAAGAAAACTCCAATGCCTAGCAAAGGAGTATGGGTAAATGCACTGCAATATCTTCATTCATTGGAATATTAAGTAGCAGTCAAGATGAGTGGGCTACAGCTCTCAGCAGTAGGAATAAATGGTGGCAATACAATATGGAATAAAAAATGTTCCAAAAGATTATATATAACTGAAAACTTCTTACTAAAGAGACTAATAGAATAATATGCTTTCAAGGAACATATACAGGTAGTAAAACAACATAAAATGTAAAGGAATCACATACAAGATTTGGGACAGTGGAAGAGGCAGGAGGTTGGGCTGGGGAGATGTGAGTTAGCAGAAGCAAGCACAGAGGTTGTAAGTTGAGACACTGTCAAAATTCTGATCGTCTTGCTAGGTGATCTGTTACTGTGAGAATGAATAATGACTATGAACAAAGAAGGTCATGCCCAGGCCAATGAGAACAGTGTTCCCTGAAACTAGGAGTAACAATCATCTAATATCTGGCACCCACATGGTAGGTCAAAGCTTGAAGGGCCCCAGGAATCTATCTGTTTCAATCCTCCCAACTCAAAATAAATGAGGCAACCGGGACTCAGGCCAGGGAAAGGACTCACTCAAGTGCATTATTCAGCAATGGCACACCAAAAGTCAATCTTAAACTTTCTAACTGCATAATTCACTATCTGACTCCCATTGAAAGGTGCACATTAAATGCATAATAAAACAAACGGAAGATCCAGAAAATAATGGCCATTTTTACGACGATTTGAAGGATTCCGAAGGACATCTGGTATGTATATAAGCAAATGTGTATGTCTATGTGTGTGTGCAGGTATTTGTGTGTGTGTGTATATATGTGCATTTTTGTGCCTATGGGTGTATGCATGTGGATATGCATATTATAAACCTATGTGTGTGTGTTTGCATGTATGTATTGAAATCATAATGAAGTAGAACAAGGTCCTGAACGTTGATGTCAATTTAAAGAAATTATTTCTCTCTTACTAAAGAGTTAAAAAAAAAATCAAAGGAAAGGGCCCATTGGTTTGGGGCAGGACAAGAAAAGCCACTTGCTATCTCCCGAGCCAATGAAAGGGTTAAACAATGAATCACAAATGAGAGTTCTTCCCCAGGGACTGGGAAAGCCCAAATGTCCTGATGATAGATGAAAATCTGCAGCTACCCTTTAATTAGGTCTCAAATACAAAACTGTTCTGACCAAAACAGAAACAAAAAGCCAGCCAGTTAAAAGCAACAAATTCCTGCTGCACTGCCCAACCCAGGTGGAATTCCAACAGGAGTAACAAGGTAAAACATCAGAGATGAAAAGAGAACACCGTGTGATGTTTAAATAGATGCTTCACAACTTAAACACTGCCTCTGGGCAGTGCATTGAAAGGACATGGCAGCCAGAAAGAGGGTCCCATCTCCAGCCACGTGACTGTGTATACAGGAGGATCCCCTACAAAGGCCTCTGGATACACATACGATGTATCAAAACACAGCTCCCCTTCAATCTAAGGAACATGAAAAAGAGCCACGTGGTGCCGAAAACAGCACTAACTTTTCCATTTCTTTTCTCCTTTCTCTTAGGATAATCGCTCTTTTCTCCTTTCTCTTAGGATAATCGTAAATGCATGTGATTAAATATAACCTTAAGATAATTTTAATCTAAAGCTTTCCTTTAGCAAAAACTTGAGAGAAAAATATGGCATAAGTTCACAAGATATAGCTTGGAGTCCCTGACATTACAGGGAGGTTCTCTTACAGTATTACTGTGGCAGGGATAGGAGGTGACCTGGAGTTTCTGCAGTCTATCTGTGCCTCAGATGTCTCCTGCAGTTAACTCTACCCCGAAATAAACCAATTCTGAGGATGAAGTTGGGAAGATAGGTATAGCCAAAGGGCAAAGGGCTCATACAAACTTAGTAGCAAACATAAAAGCAAACACTCATGCCTGTACCAGCATGTAGCTGTTGATACTAAACAGCATACAGTTTAAGATAGCTTTTGTAAATTATATTAAACTCACAAAAATATAAATTCTCATGCACCCTGAGACAAACACACTTACATATGAACACTGCAGGAATATTCTCCATGCACTCCTCCTGTTCATCTACAGCTGAACTGAGTGATTAATGTTGGTTATGAAAAACTTATTGCCAGGAGAACATGATTTGCTGTCCTTTAGTAAATGAGGACTATGCATCTGTTGATTTCTTCCCTCACATTATCTGGCACCATCACAAATACCTGTGTTGTAACAGAGAAAAAGAAACACCCCGAGGCAAATATATGGGCATTCCTGATACTCCACCGGTGCCTGACAGGCAGCACTAATGGGTCACTTGCATAAATGCAACTTACATTGGAATACATCTTCCTTCCTTTGTAGACTCTGAATGCCAGAGATCATTCGCTTCAACCAGAGCTGTTTCTATTGAAACACCTGTCAGCCTCCCTGTCAGCCCAGGCGACCTGTATGTGGCATCTACCCAGAGATGCCTGCATTTTTCAGGGCTCTGGAAGAGAAACACTCTATGAAGGTTGAGTAATGAGTGGAGGGCTAGAAAAAAATGGCTCCTAGACATTCCAGACTCCTGACTTTTAAGATTTAGAGAACCCCTCTGGGCAGATCTATTGAGTTTTGTGTGTGTGTATGTCTTTTTTAATCTCACAAAAAAGCCAACATAACTAACTTCTCTCCGGGAGAGGCAATAAGATTCATAAGGCAATGTCTGTTGTGGGCTCCAGCATCTGAATTATAGGGTGCCATTAGTAAAGCACAAAGGGATATTGACAGAGTGATCCCTCCCTGGGAGTCTTCAATCACTCCACACACAGTTGGTTTAGCAACCTTCAGGGAAAAGGACTTGAGGCTTCTGGAACTTCAACCTCAAAGAACAGAAACACCTTGCACCTGCCTGTGAAGGAGGGAGCTGGTTACAGGGTAACATCAGCCAGAGGTGGAGGAATAAGAAGGAGCTGGTTACAGGGTAACATCAGCCAGAGGTGGAGGAATAAGAAGGAAGATGGTGTAAGCCAAGGTCAAGGCTGTGTTTGTTTATCAGGTACTTAGCTAGGATAACAGACCAGAGGAGATGGGTTGGATTCATTTCACACAATGTTTCTTTCCAACCCTGAGTGGACATGAGAATTTCCCAAGGAGCTTAACAACAACACAAAAACAAATGCATACACAACACATGGATAGATCCCTCCCCCAGAGATTCTGATCTATTTGGACTGCAGTGGGGTCCGTCCATCCATCCATCCACCTACCCTTTTGCTTATGTGTCTATCTACCTATTTATCTATACTCTCCAGAGTCTCAGATGTGATTTTTTAAAATAGACTTTTTTTCTTAGAGCAGTTTTAGGCTCACAGCAAAACTGAGCAGAGATTACTTCCTAGTGTGATATAGTAAATTAAACCAAATTTTCATTGTTACCCCTTGTTAAGATAACGCACAAATCCATACATTCATCCAAGGAATACTTATTGAGTACATGCTATCTGCAAGCTATTATTTTAGGTCCTCAGGACACACTGATATGGAAAAATAAATACAGCCTAATTAGTTATTTCAAGACCAAAGGCTGTCTGGAAGTCTGCTGGGAGAACCCCCTCTTGCTCAGAAGAGCTCCGTCTTTTGTTTCATTCAGGTCTTCAATGGATTGAACAAGGCCCCATTAGTATTATGTAGAACAATTTGCTTTACTCAAAGTCCACCAATTCGCATTTATTCTCATCTATAAACACATTCACAAAAATATCCAGAAGAATGTGTGACCACGTATCAGGACACTAGGGTTCAACCAAGTTGACAAAATGAACCCACACAGGGCCCATTCCTTATGGAGCTAAAAGTCCAGAGGACACTGGGTGATACTAAAATACACAAACAAATCAAGTGCAGAATGTGAAAATGGCATGAAAGCAAGCACAGAGGAAACAGAGAGGCCCTTTTTTGGATAAAGGGGGGAGAAGAGGGAAAATCTAGAACAGGAAAGGGCGGCCCTGAGGGGCATGAAAGGAAGGGTGTCGTAGCAGAAGGAGAGATGTTCATGGAGTCACATGTGGGTGGCAAAGAACTGGGTAAGCCTGAGAAAATGCTAGAAGGCTGGAGGGGCTAGAACACAGTAAACAGCAGGAGCCAGATCATCCAGGGCCTTAAAGTTAAGACGGACAGAGCATGCAGGGAAATTCCATGATCAGATGGACCTCATAAAGATGATCTGTCTGGCTGCAGTGCTGAGAAGTGTGGGCAGGTTGTGGCAAGGAGATACTGAAATGGTCCAGGCATCAATGGATGCTCAGAACAGGTGTGGTGGTTCAGATGGGGCTGCTCGCCCTGACCTGAGACTACTTTGGCAGGAGAAATGATTTGTGGCATGGCAGCTGAAGGCAATGAATGAATAACTCTCACTTTCTGGCTTAAACAATTCAAAAGAAACAAGAGCTTTTTTTCCTAGTTACCAGCCTGGCTCAAGTTATACCCAATAGTGGCCTGCATTATGCAAATTCTCTATCCTCATTAACATAGATCAAGTTTGCATTATGCAAATTCTTGTTTGGGGCTGTATTAGTCACGATCCAGCTGATTCCTTCCTGCCTAGGCTACCTCTTGCCCATCTCGACCACATCCCATCCTCCCCACCATGCCTCTGTGGACCAGAGTCCTGGGAGTCTAAGGTTAAGGAGCCCTAAGGAGTCATTGTGCCAATGCTAAAAGGAAAAAAGGAGGTGTGCCCACTTATTCAAGCAGAGCTAGGAACCTCACCTGGGCCTCTCTCTTTGAGGGCCTGCTCCTGAGCTCATCTACTACTCAGCTGGCCCCCTCTCCATCAATGTTTGTGTCTTCTCCCACCCTGTTCAGAACTCTGCTCCATCTCAGAATAAACACAAGCCACCTTTCAATGCACTCTGCTTGCATGTTGATTCCTGAGGCCCGTGTTTTTTTTTGTTCAGAATTTATCCTACCATCTGTATGCTGAAAAAATATTGACAACCCTCTGACCTATCGTACCTCTTCAAGGAGCTCCCACATAGGAATGCCGCTTGTTTTATTGAGGCGAAGTCTGTGTTTTATTTAACTCTGAGCACCAGGCACCTAGAATAGCTTGCAAGATAAATGTCAATCAAATCTAGCATAATCAAGACACCCATTCCTGCCTCATTAGGGTCTTCTCATTCCCTTTAAGCTTCTCAGATTTATACACTGTAATTAGAAACTTGGTGATTTTGACTGCTAAACAGAAAGGCTTACTGGGAAGCTTCACATGTCTGAATTTTAAATATTTTCACACTTCGTTAACCCAGTTGCAAGTGTAACACCTTCTGGCCCAATTCCCTCACACTGTGCAATTTTTATTTTTGGACAGAGATGAGCACAATTAATTGAATTGAGACACATATTGATTACTTTTTTTGTGAACTCTGAACAGTTTGCCTCTAAATTATTTTATCGAAGAATTTTCAGACAACTTTTTGACTGGATTGTTTCCCCCAGTGACCTCATTCTGGCTTAAGTGTCCGAATGCAGTTGTGATGGTCTGGGTTTTGATGAATTGCAGTTGTTCCTAAAAGCTGAGTCAGATGGGAGAGGCTGTGCCATCCTTCTTCATATACCCAGGCTTGACTGGGGAACCTTGGTATCTTACTCAAACTCAAAAGCAGGGCTCTGGAAGCGTCTGTGTGAATGGCATGATTTCCATATTGGTAGGGAAAATTCTGAGTTCTTTGGATGGAAGTGTGAAGAGATATTCTTTAGTTCATCCAATGACCATATTATCCATGCCAATGACGGCCATGTTTTCATTAGTCAGAACTTTCTAGAACAGTTGATCTTCACTCACCACCTCTATCACCTTGTACAGATCCAGAAGGTGAAACTTTATAGCAGCTCTTAGACTAGTGCTTTTTACCCTTTAATGCACACGTGAATCATCTGGGGATCTTGTTAATGCAGTCTTAGTTCACTGCATCTGGGCTGGGGCCTGAGATTCTGCATCTCTAACATGGTCCCAGGTGATGCTGATGCTGCTGGTTTGTGGACACAGGACTTTGACACTACTTCTCCCTGTGTACTACCTGTCACTCCGTTAGGGGACTGATCATAAAAGTGCATTCTGGATCTACCACTAAAGTACAAATCCCCAAAGATCTGAGCCCATGGGCAAACTCATCCTAATACTTCCTGCTGCAGCTGAAATAGAGCAGTGTTGACAGGCTCTTATGGAGCCCACTTCAGTGGGCAAGGGCAGTGGCTGTGGCTGCTGCAAATCAGGCTGTTTCACTGCCCCAGGGTGACAACAGGGCCCAGGAAAGACTCCCATCCTGTCCGGAAGAAGGGCTCAGGATCTAATAGTTCATGGCTCCAGGAAGTTCAGCAAGATAAGAACTCTGTACTTAATGGAAGATGTCTGTTATACTTTGGATCTTAAGTGGCCCCCAAAGACTCGCGTGTTCAAAGTTGGATCCCCAGGGTGATGCTACTGTGGGGCCTGGTGGGAGGAAGTTAAGGTCATTAGGGATGTGTTTTTCAAGGGTATGTTGGGACCCAAACCCCTTCCTTTCTCTCTCTTTGCTTTCCAGCCACCATGAGGTGAGAGCTTAGCTCCCCCAAGCACTCCCTGCCATGGTGTCTGCCTCACCACAGCCCCACGGCAATGGGGTCAAATGATCATGGACTGAAACTTCTGCAACCATGAGACAAAATAAATCTTCCCACTTTTAACTTGTTTATGTCAGGTATTTTGTCACAGTGACATAAGTCAACTAACAGTGTCAGAGCCAGGTAAGCAGCAGGAAATAGGCAGCTGTGATAAAAATTTCGTATCTTTCACCCAGGTACAAGGTCTCCTGATAAATTGCCGAACTCTCGTCACAATAGCATAGATGATGGAAATGTCTGTGCTTCCTGAGGCATTTTATGAATGTCCTCGAGACATTGTGCATCCTAGCCCGCCTCTGTTGTCCACACAACAGCTTGGTGATCTTTTATGAATGTAAATCTGATTCCTTCATGTTTCTGCTTGAAATCCTTCGAGGACTTTGCATTCTTCTCAGGTAAATTGCAAACTCTAGGCACCCTGCATACCCTGCCCTGCCTCCACCTCCTCCGCACCATCTCATCGCTGTCCTCTGTGCTCAAGAAGGCCCTAGTCACTCTGGTCTCCTATTGGTCAAACATGCCGATTCCATTCCTACTCTGGGCTTCAGCACCAGCTAGTTTTCTTCAAATGTCATCACTGATGTACCTTCAAAGACTTGCCAGCTTAAAGGCAAACTTTAAACACAAAGCAACACAGTGAAACAGAACCTTTGCTTTTGTGGGTAGGACATGGATTTATTTATGCCTTGGTTCCTACCTGGTTGAAGCCTGGAATGCCTAACCTTCCAGTTATAGAGGGGACTGAAGCCCAGAGATAGAATGGGACTTGACCAAAGCCACTCAGATTTGGCGGGGGGTCAGAGTTTTCCAATGATAAATCTAGAGGTCGTGATTTGGACCCACGGGCAAGGAAATTGGATCTTAACACTGCCTGGACCAGCTCCAGCTCTATTTAAAATATTTACATTGTTACATTTTTCTAGTAGTGAAACTCCTCTCTCTCTCTCTCTTTCTTTCTTTCTTTTTTTTTTTTTTTGGCTTTTTATTATTTTGCTGAGTCTAATGTTGTATATAGAAGGGCATGGACAATCCTGAGTTTCTGTTCCCATAGTTATTCCATTTTTTCTTTGTAACAAAGTCTCCTTTTTGAGGCCTCTAGACGAGGATGATTTGTAATTTATGGATTTCTCTCTTGAAATTACAACTAGAACCTAATTTTAAAAATAAAATTGGTTTCATCTGATTAAATTTGGAAATTGCCTCATAAACACATATTTTGTTATGAGTGTATAAACTCGAGGTCTCCTGCTTACAGTCTGGGGAAGGATAGGCTTGAGCCCAGTGTGGATGGAACTTCTCATCTCTCTGCTCAATAGACATATTCTTATAATAGTTGCTAAAGCTTTCTAACAAGCAGTGTTTTCTAGAAAAGCACTCCTCAAACTTTAATGCCTACATCCATCACCCATATAAATAGGAGATTCTGATTCAGGAGGTCTGGATGGGGCCTGGTATGAGCATATCTAACAGTCTCTTGAGTGATACTGCTGCTGCTGAGCCATCGACTGCACTGGGTGGCAACATCAACCACACCTGAATGAAGAGGCATGAATTTGCCACCTTGTCTTTTACACTTCACATCTCTGTCCCTAATTTCTTCTTTTTTTATATAATGATAAGAGCTAACATTTATAATATAATTTCTGAATGTCAAACACTGTCCTGAACACATATGTAATATGATACACACAACAACCCTCTAAAGCAAACTATTATGATTTTTTTGGAACCTGAGGTTCTTGAGGGGGCAGTTGATCTACCATTAGTCACATAGCAGTAAATTTTCCTAGTGGAGATTCAGGTTTTTGCTGCCTGACCTGAAAAGTCAACATTCTTACCTTCTTGAGCCTCACTAGCCTGGGATACATGTAACCATGGTCATGTTTATGCATAAAATACGATGCTAAGCCACCAAGCTCCCAGCTCCCGTCACCATTTCCCCCAACCATTTTGGTGTATTCCAAAAAAGTTGCCTTACATGCTTACAAAGAAGCCCTCCAGCTGCCATCTTCTGGCCCTGGTTCTCTATGATCATGGCCTAGGGAGCAGCCAAAAAGGTACCTAAAGATCCCTCACCAGAGCTATCTCCAGCAGAGACCATCATGGAAATGTCAATATCTCTGGCATCAGATCTGAAAACCACCAAGGCACTGAGTCCACACAGAAGTAAGAGATACAGGTGCCAACCTGTTCTCACCTTTGAGCCTGGAGCTCCAGAGAGTGTACCACAAATGATACTTCAAGTTAGGAGCTATTGCTCAAATCAGGCATCTAACTCCCAGTATGTGTGTCCCCCTCATCTCCCTTCATCTGTATCTTTCTTATTGTCATGGGTAGGCAATCATGATATTGCTAGTGCAGTCCAATGTACAATCCTACTAGAAGAAAAAGCATGTTCCTCTCAAGGGAGGAGTCCATGCAGAGAGAGAACCCCACTAGCAATAGGACTCAGCTCAGTGGTTTCCAAGTGCAAGTACCTAAAGGACCCAAACTTTTTCAAGACAAAATTGTCATCATTCCAAGACAAAATGAGAGAAAGTAAGGCAATTGTCATGAGTTATTCATAAAGTAAATTTATGCAATTTGAAATTATGTCCTTTCTATATTTTTGGAGCGATATCTTTTCTTTTATGAAATGTTAAAAGATGGTAAAGCACTTATGTTGGTCCCCCAGACCTTTGAAATCTCACTGGCCTATGAATTCCAAAAAGCTTGCATTTCTGGCATGGAGAGATTTTCACATAACATTACTATTACTCTCTAAATCATGAGTCCTTTCTCTCTGCCATACAGAGAACAGCTTGGTATGCACAATAGATTCCTATTGTGTGTGTGTATAACTGTGGTCTCTACAAAGAATACCTTTGAAATGATTGGATTTTGTTTCATCAGATTTCCAGTCCCTCACTTCCCTGATGAGGTCTGGACCCCGTCTTTGGCAAAGTTTATCAGTGTGACTTCCTCCCTTCTCTTCAGGAAGGAAGCTTCTCCCTGTAGCCCAGAAAGGCTCATAATGGTTGAGATGGATGTCTGTTCCTCCCTGCCAAATGCTGGTCCTGAGAGCTGCACCAAGTTCCCTGCAATTTCTAAACTTCAGTTTTAGATGACTCTTCTAAGGAATGCTAGATTTAGTTAAGACAGGTGTTTTCTCAAGGTAGATAGTCCCCCACTTCAGAGAGCTCTGGGAACCATCTATGCCTCTAGAGAGCACATGGTTCCTCAGACTAATGCTGAGCCTTTCTCCTTCATCAATACTCCCTGACCTCCCACCCTAGAGCTCACACCCGGAAGCCCCTCTCTAGAGATGTGTGTGTGTGTTGGCAAGAGCACTCAGTGGTTTAAGGCCCTGTGTGGGCCTGTAGTACATGGTTCTGCCTGGGGATGCTTGTGCCTTTTCCCTCCCCATTCTTGCTAGAATGACACTAAAGTGACAATATCATCCCTGTTTTACAGGTGAGGCCACAGGCTTGGGGGCAGAAGAAGCCTGCCTAAGGTCACTAGACACTGAGGTACATCTACTTGGAGACTAAGCTACTTCTTTCCAGTTTCAGCATCCACATCCTTCAGTCTGCATTTCTCTTTTTCCTGTTGTATACAGTGTGTTCTCAGGAGTGAGAGGAGAGTCAGTCTTATCCACACCCGAGTACTTGAATCTAAGCTGTGTGAGCTCTTTTGCACATCTTTTGTTTTGTTTTGCTGTGGTCTTCTATGTAATTTGTTTTACAATTGTTCAGGAAGCCATATTATGCTGTCTTTGTGGGGACATTCCTGCCTGAGTAGGTTCAATTCCATCTCTGATATGATAAGGTCCAGCTAATGCTTGGTGGAGGCCTTCGGATATAATTGCTTGGCTAGTGATATAATATGCCTTGAATATAGAGAAATTTAAAGCTCAGGAATCCTGTAACCCTGGAGCAGAGAGTAACACTGGAATTCTTTTCAAAGCCCAGGGACGGATACCGTGGGGTGAGTACCATGTGATTATCATGGCTTCTCAAACAGGCTTTGTTTACCATTGGCCAGGAGTGGGTCTTCTCTTCTACATCAGGACAATCTGACTCCCTGGGTTCCTGACTCTTCTGCAAGAGGAGTCATCTTAAGGTATGATATGTCCAGATTTCTTTGTATCAAGACAGCCTAATTCTGTGCTCTGGTGTTTTCTTTCCATTATATTATCAGAAAAGATGTGTTCTACTCACTTTTATATCTTCAATGGAATAAGTATTCACCTACTTCAGGCTGAAGAGAATTGAGTGAAGCTGAGTCCATAGAAGCAGCCCAAGGGGCCTCCTTACCTCATAGAGTGTAATGACCCCATTGGTCTCATTGGGAGGTTTCCACTGGATGTAAATCTTCTCCTCGAAAGGTCCTCCTTGGATGGATTCAAGAGGAACAGCTCCTGGAACTAAAGAAGAAGAAAGTTACAAACTGGATGTCACTTCCATGTCACTTCTACAGCCCTATTACCCTAGAACAGGGGTTGGCAAAGTTTCTACGAAGGACCAGGTAGTGACATTTGAGCATTAGCTGATGATACAATCTATGTTGTAACTACTCAGTGCTGCCACAGAAGCACAACAATGGCCATGGACAATTTCTAAGCGCATGGGTATGGCTATGATCAATAAAACTTTATTTTCAAAAATAGGCAACAGGCTGGCTTTGACTCATGGGCTCTCATTTGCAGTCCCCTCTTTATAAGGGTGACAGTTTTTCATCTGCAGACTGAGCAAATCCATTAGTGAATGGAACCTGATCAGAGCAGGGAGGACAGCAGCAGGCCCCAGCCTTGGCAACGGGTAGAAATCTCCAATTAGGTCTTTGCTTTAGGGTTGGTATGTGAGAAATGCAAAGTGGGCTTTGCTATTAGTTTACCAACTCTTTATTTTTCCTTTTAAAAAATGTGTTCTAATTAGTTATACATAACAGTAGAATGCATTCTGACACATCGTGCATAAATGGAGTATAACTTATTTTTCTGGTTGTACATGATGTAGAATCACAACACCTGTGTCGTCATATATGCACATAGAATAATGACGTTCTATTCATTCTACTGTCCTTCCTACTGTAATACTCCCCCCCCCATTTCCCTTCCCTCTGCCAAATCCAAAGTACCTCTATTTCTCCCTAGCCCCACCTCCCTTTTTGTGAACTAGCAACCGCATATCAGAGAAAATATGTAGCCTTTGCTTTTTGGAGATTGGATTATTTAACTTAGCATGATATTCTCCAGCTCCATGCATTTACTGGCAAATGCCATAATTTGAAGAACTCAAACTATCACTATTTGCCAATGACATGATTCTATACTTAGAAGATCCAAAAAATTCCACCAGAAAACTTCTAGAACTAATAAAATGAATTCAGCAAAGTAACAGGATATAAAATCAACACCCATAAATCAAACATGTTCCTATACATCAGGGATGAATCCACTGAAAGAGGAATTAGGAAAATTCCATTCATAATACCCTTAAAAAAAAGTAATACTTGGGAATCGATCTAACAAAAGAAGTGAAAAACCTCTACAATGAAAACTGTAGAACACTAAAGAAAGAATTAAAGAAAACCAAGTTGACCAACTCTTGTTTGCCTAACTGCCAACTTTTCTTCAGCTTTAGAAAGGGTTTCCTTAGTTTACAAATTCCTTAATATAATAAAAACTACGTGCCTTGAAACTTCAGTCCACTTAGAAGAAGCTTGCTTTGGTCAAAGATGGTAGCTACCTTGCCTTGGGCTGAGGCTGCAGTGGGAGCCTCATGGCATGGGGTGGATGCTGAATACCTATTTGCTGGTTGGAGCTGCTCCTGTAATGGGCCAGTCTTCCTCATCATCTTCCTGCTGGAATTCTAGCATTCGTACAATTGTCTGGAAGATGCTGAGCCAGAAACTAAATGATTTCCCAAACTTTCGGTTCTAACCCTCTAGAGAATCATGAATTCCTGTAAATCATTACAGGATCTATTTATATTTCAGCATTATAAAAGCAGGTGGTTTTACTAAGTGCTTACTCTTTGATCAGAATTTTACATACATTACTTCACTTAAGCCACAATATAGCTCTGCCCAGTATAGGCTACCTCCTTTGTGCTGATAAGAGAGCTAGGCTCTGATAATTAAATACCTTGCTCAAGGTCAGATGGCTCTTAAGTTGTAAAGAGGGAACAGAACACCTGTCTATGAGCTTCAAGTCATATATCCTTAATCGTCATGCTACACCTCTCTAGATAAAGGGTTGGCCATATGTTGCAATCAGTTCTCCATTGTTAAATTAAAATATGTTTAGTTTTTCTTATTATGGACATGATACACACAATTTGTTGAATATTAAGAATACACAAAAATATTTTTAAAAGATAAAGAACAAAATCACTCACACTGTCCATATCTGAAGATATTTTCCAGTTTTTCATGTATATAATTGAAATACTTTATTTTTCAAAATATAAAATATGTTTATGAATGTATTTTATTTTTTAAAAATTTAAACTGTACAGTGTATATCGTGTTGTGACCTTCTTTTATCCCTAAATAAATCACAGACTTAAAAAAAAACAAAAAAAAAAACGCCTGCCGGCCGCAGTGGCACAAGCCTGTAATCCCAGCACTTAGGGAGGCTGAGACGGGAGAATCACGAGTTCAAAGCCAGCCTCAGCAGCGGTGAGGCACTAAGCAACTCAGTGAGACCCTGTCTCTACATAAAACACAAAATAGGGCTGGGGATGCGGCTCAGTGGTCGAGTGTCCCTGAGTTCAATCTCCAGTACCAAAAAAAAAAAAAAACACCCTTAAGTGTTTTGAAAATTATACATTTTAATGGCTGCTTAGAAGAAAATGTCCCCATTATAGCCATAGTCACCAATCTTCTCTTATTGGGCATTAAATTTGGTTTGAATTCTTCATGATTCTGAGTAGCACTACAAAAAGCATTCTTATAAGGTATTTGCATGCAACTTTGCTGATGTCCTGAAGATAAATTCACAGAAATTAATTTACTAGGCCAAAGTGGGCAATCCATGTTATTTTTAAGGCTTTTGACACATATTACCAGATTTCCTTCCAGAAAGTTTGTACAAATCTGGACTCTGAAGAATATGCCTAGTACTGATCTCTGCCAACACTATTTAAAAAATTAAGTGCATGTGTGTATCGTTTTTAGAATACTGGAGAGTGCAGATTTTTGTTATTTTCAATTTAATTAGCCATTTGCATTGATTCTTTTAGGAACATGCTCTCTACACCCTCTGTTCATTTTCTTGTATGTCTCTTTATTTTTGCTCACTTTTATCTTATGGGCTTATAACTATAATATGATTTTGAGGACATACTCTTTTGGCATAGTTTACAAATATTTTTGCCAGGTTTTCATTTGTTTTGAAAATCCTTTAAGTATGCAGAAGTTTTTGCTTAGTCAGATCTCCTACTGTTTCCTCCAGCCCCCTTCCTCCCTACAAATATTTCTTGAGTATTTAATATGACCAAGGGACTTTGAGGGACATTAGAAATGTAATCAAATCCTTGATAAAACCTTGTGCTCTGGGAAGGGAAACATATATCTAAAAAATAGACTCAAATTAATTCATCAGAATTGTTAATTCTGAAGTACAGGCATAAGGTATTAGGAGAATCAAGTGGAGAAAATTTAGTCTTACAAGTCAGGATATTGAGTGGCAAATAAATTAATGTTGATGGATAAGTAGACAGTTACTAGGGCAAAAGTGGACAGTGTTGGAGTGTGGTGGATAGCTTTTTGAGGTCAAGAGTGGAAGGAGAAAAATCAGTTAGGAGATTGTTATTGTCATTCTGAGTGAAAGGATGGTGCTTTAGACAGTGAGAGGGAGTGTAGAAGAAAAATGGATTGTAGAGGAGACTGAACTAACATGTCTTGATGGTGATGAATAAGAACAAAGGAGGGAAGAGATGTGTCATGGAGGGCCCCAGCACTTTGTTTTATGCAACTGGGGATTCAGACAGTTGTTCATAGAAAGAGGGTCTTAGCTGGGTATGGGCGAGCATGCCTATCATCCCAGTGACTTGGGAAGCTGAGGCAGGAGGATCGTGAGTTCAAAGTCAGCCTCAGCAATTTCTTGAGACCCTGTCTCAAAATAAAATACAAAAAGGGCTGGGGATGTGGCTCAGTGGTGAAGTGCCCCTGGGTGTATGCAGAACATTGAAGAGTGTGGTTGAGTAGCAGTTGGGTATACAAGACTGGGGTCGCTGGGCACAGTGGCACACGCCTATAATCCCAGCACTTAGGGAGGCTGAGACAGGAGAATCACAAGTTCAAAGCCAGCCTCAGCAATGGCGAGGCGCTAAGCAACTCAGTGAGACCCTGTCTATACATAAAACACAAAAGAGGGCTGGGGATGTGGCTTAGTGGGTTGAGTGCCCCTGAGTTCAATCCCCAGTGCCAAAAAAAAAAAAGACTGGGGTCAATGCTTAGAAACTTAAACCATGGGCAGCAAATAGATCTTGCAGCTAGAGTACAGAAATAGTTAAAAAAAGGACTAAGTGAAGGGGAGTTCCATTCTCAACAATTAGGAAGAAACAAATGGAGAAATGGAGACAGTGTGCAGAGAGGCAACAGGGAAACCAGGAAGTCAAGCTGTCACTGGAACTCTGGAGGAAAGAGGCTCGTGAAGGGACTGGTCAACAATGACAGATGTAGCTGAGCAGTCAAGTAAGTTGTGGCCTTAAGTTTTCCCATTAATTCGAATGTTCTGTCCTCAAGGTGGTGACCTCAGCATGAGTGACTTAGGGAGAATGATGGTGTCACAAGCCATCCTGGAGAGGGTTGAAAAAGGAGCAGAAAGTGACATGAGACATTTTTGACTGTGAAGGGAGAAAGAGAATGCAAAAATAGCAGGGTTGAGATATGGAGCCCAAACAGTGTCCCCTCCCAAAGACGGGCAAGGTTATGGCATAACTGGAGTGACCAGGAAGAATCCACAACAGAAGCTAGAAGCAGAAAGGTGGAGAAGAGAGAAAGGCTCGTTGACACTGGGAGGGCCCTGAAAAGGCAGCTACAGGGGTGGGTGGCAAGCAAGCCCCTTTCCCTCCGTGAGAGATCAGGAGAAAATTTGCAGATGCTTTGGAGGGAGGAGTTGAGGTACTTAAAGGCTCTCTTTTCTTAAGATGTAGGGGGGTAAAGTTATCTACCAATAATGTAATGAGGGACAAGTTGCATCAAGAATTTGGGAAGAATCACGAAGTTTCATCACTGAGAAGCAGAAAGTGAGCTGAATAGAGAGCTGCAGATTCTACCCACTCATCTGAAGGTTCATCTGATGGAGGTGGAGGAGGGTCTGTCTGTCTGATGGAGTGGAAGAGGGTCTGTCTGTCTGATGGAGGTGGAGGATGGAATGTCTGGTGGATACTACAGTGAATCTCAAACTAGTAGCACTACGCAACCTGGTCTTTCCAGTTCAGAACAAATTCTCTTTCTCATCCTAAATCAGATAAACAGAAAACTCCAATGAATAATTATTTTATGATTTATTTTGTAATGTATTTCCATCTTTTCCTCCTTATATCTAACACTATAATCCATCTGGAATTTATTTAGCATATTGTACCCAGCAGAAATCTAAATATAACTCCTTACCCTTTTCTTAGGACACTTAATTGACCAGTCAAAACTTCCCCCAGGGATTTTCAGTGCCATCTTAGCACCATGTTAAGCTAGTTTATATACTGGCAGATGCTGAGCAGCTTTCACGGAGCTGTAGCTTCTCCCGTGACAGTGTCCCTCTATTGTGTAGCCATGACATGCTTTAATACTTGGGAGAACAAGGCCTTCTCTTTCATTATTTTTCTCTTGCAAAGTTTCCTGGAATATCAATACCCATTTATTCTTTTAGAGTAACTTCAGGATAATTTTACAACATTTCAAATCTTTTCCATCAGAACTTATATTGCAGTTCAGGTACATTCCCCTCTTCTTTTGGGCCATGACATCTTTTTATAACCATTGGTCCTTCTGTTTCCTAATGCCATATAACTCTTCCCTTATCAATGTTTCTTTTTATGTCCCTTGGTTAAAAATAGGAGTTTTTTTTCCCTGTTCCTCACAAATTACATTTCTAGGACTTCATTATTTTGCTCCCACTGCATTTGCATAGGAAAAATTGTGTATAATTCTGTGTAGTTAAGAATAATTATGAAATGAACACATGTGCCCACTATCTGCTTTAGAAATGAGACATCACTATACCATTGAAGCATCCTGTGTGCCTCACATTACTGACTCCTTCTTTTTCCATGAACAAAAACAACAAAACATCAAGTTCTACGCTGAATTCTTTCTTAGCCAATCTCTATTTTTACTTGGAGTTATAAGTATATACATCTATACCAAGACAAGTTCTCATTTAGTTCTTCTTCGTTTCCTTATATATTCATAGTTTTTTTAGTATAAGATTTGCATTTGTCACTCAACATTGTTTTGAGATTAATCCACATAGATGTATTTCATTCATCTTCAGTTCATAAATATCATCTTCTTGCATTTATTTCACTGTTCTTCTATAGATGAATATTAGAATTTTTTCCAGATAGAGCTATCTCAGAACATGGCTCATATGAATATTAGGTATATTCTTTTTTTTTTTTAAATTTTCTCTCCAGTTTTATTTTTTAATTTTTTATTTATTTTTTGGTACTGGGGATTGAACTCAGGGGCACTCAACCACTGAGCCACATCCCCAGCCCTATTTTGTGTTTTATGTAGAGACAGGGTCTCACTGAGTTGCTTAGCGCCTCGCCATTGCTGAGGCTGGCTTTGAACTCACGATTCTCCTGTCTCAGCCTCCCTAAGTGCTGGGATTACAGACTTGCGCCACCGCGCCCGGCTATTTTAGGTATGTTCTTAAAGTGTACTTAAGAATAGGACAGGTGGATTAGGGCTTTACTGAGTAATATCAAATCATTTTCCAAAATGTGGTTGCAGTGTAGACTCCCCCAAGCAATGTTCTGAAAGTTCCCTCTTCTCCGTATCCTGATAAAAACTTGATATTATTGGGTCCAAAATGCTAGACCATCTGGTAAGAGACTTCATGGAGATCTTACCTGCTTTCACCTATTTCCTAAAGAGAGTGAGCTTTTTTTAATGTTTGAACATTATCGACTCTTTCTTGTAGAGGTTCTTGGTAAATTCTTGATACGATTTCTTTTATTGGCTATATGTATTATGCAAAGACCTTCACTCAGTTTGTGTCTTGCTTTTCTCTTTAAATGAACTCAACCCCTTTTTAATTGTGTTTTTATACCTTCTATGAAGTAGGAGTTTGATTTCAATTCTTCATCCCTAACCTAGCACCACACATTGATCCATTCTTAATTTTAATATAGTCAGATTTATCAGAGCTTTTCAAGTTTTGTATGGGAGAAAGACAAACTTAGTAGCAAATGCTGCTGGTGCCCTACGTCCTACTGAAAAATGCTCACTACAAAACACTGCACTGCTTTACTCGAAGGCTATGGAAGTAAGCTTTTCTCCACAGGGACAAGCAAGAAAGGCTAGGCAATTAATGAACCCCAAAACATCTTGCAAGCAATAGAAGACAGGAAGTCGATGGATGAACACCTCCATTTCCTCTCCACTTTGTTGGCTAACTCGGAGACACATTCTATTCGTATTCTTCAACTATCCCAGTCAGGAAGATGATGATGATGATTTCCAATCCATGGGGACTATCATAAAATACAATAAGAACGAACTGCCAAGATAGTAGAATTCAAATTTTTAAAAATCAATTAAAATTCAAGCCACTCCTTTTTAATTACTTCCTTTCTATTTTTGTACCTATCTTGTCATGGACCAGAAAGAGTTACCAAGTCAGTAATGGTCTTTGGATCCCACTTGGAATGGCATGGAACACAATTGTTCATGTGGTAACTGCCTGGGTGGCACATCTTCTACTGGCTTCCTTCCTTCCTTGTTTCTCCCTCTCCCTCACCAATGTAACATCCTCAATGAACTTCTTCCATTGGAATCCTTATCTTGGGGTTGAATAAACAAAATAGTCTCATTTAAGAAGCACTTTTTCTACCCCATGTCACAAGAACATTTTCTTAAAATCTCATCAAAAATTTTAAAGTTATGCCTTCAATAAAGATGAACTCAACCCATTTTTAATTGTGTTTTCATGCCTACTTCATAAAGTAGGAATTCAACTTCAATTCTTTGTCCCTGACCTAGTACCACACATTGAAAAAAGAAAACATTAAAAAAAAAGAAAAAAGAAAACATTAATAACTCAATGGACCTGCCCTGCTACATTTAACTTCTATCACATTTACACATTACACATGGGTCAATTTCTTTCTTTTTGTTGTGTGTGTGGTACTGGGAATTGAGCCCTCTGAGCTACACCTTCATCCCTTTTTGAAATTTTATTTTGAGACAGAATCTCACTAAGGGGTTGAGACTGCCTCTAAATTGCCATCCTCCTGCCTCAGCCTCCTGAGTCATTGGAGACCCAAACTTGGCTTCTATGGAACTATTTCTAGTTCTATTTTGATCAGTTTTTCTTGAACTAAACCTGTGTCAATATCCCACCTGCTTAATTAACAATAATTTGTAAGTCTTGATATTTGAAAGAGCAAGGTCTATTACTTTGTTTTTCATGCTATTTTTACCTTTTCTATTTACTTAGACCAGCTTGCACATTTTGGAAAAAGATGTTTGTTTTTTGTATTGAATGAATTATAGTTCAGTTAGGAAACAATTTGTATATTTATATTATTGTGTTTATGATTTTGGATTTTCTCATCTATAAACATGGTATATCTCTCTTATTGGAGCTTTCCTAAATATTTTTCTGCTTTATTTATTTTTATACACATCTTAAAAACTTTTGTTAAATCTATTACTAAATGCCTTATGCTTTTATTGCTATTACAAATGGTATCTTTAAGAAAATAGCCCATTCTTACTAGGTGAACAGAAATGTAATTGATATCTTAAATTTGATATCTTGGCAAATATATTAATTCTAATAATTTGTGTACAAATGTCTTTAGGTTATCTGTATAAATGATTGCAGCATCCATAGTTAACAGTCTTATTCTTTCAATATCTTAACTCTGTTTTATTTTCTTATCTTCAACTAGGGCCACCAATTCTATGTTTAATGGGAATGATAACAGGTGTATGTGTTTTTCAAATTTTAAAGATAATGGTGCTATTATTTTATGCTGAAGATAGTATTTGTAAGTTTTTTATGGTTATCATTTATAAGATGAAGAAGGCCCATCTTGTTTCTGGTATACAAGCATATTTTGTTTCTAAATCATGCTGAGCTAACCACATCCATTGTAGTAATAATATGCTTTTCCCTCTCTCTTAGTGTGTTAATGTAGCAAATTGCATAAATGGATTTACTAAATTTGAATGAGTATTGATTTTTTGAAATAAATTAATTTTTTTCCTATTTGTATAGTTTTGGATTGTTTTCCTATTTGTATAGTTTGGATTGATTGTTTGGGGTATTTGCATCTGATTTCTTTTTCTCATTGTAAGCAAGTCTGGTTTTGAAGTCAGGTCACAGTCATGTTATAAATTGAGGAGGGAAGAGTTTCCTTTTCTCTCTCAGAAAGCTTGTAAGGCTGGGATTACAAATTCCTTGAGCAGTTGTCTGATTCTATCTGTAAAACCATCTGGGACTAGTGTTTCCTTTGTTGGAAAAGTTTAAATTACTGATTCTGTTTCTCTATGTATTGTAGAATTATATAGGAAATTTCTTCCCTTGAGTCAGGTTTTGAAATTAATATTTTTCCAGGAATTTCCCCCTATCACCTAGATTTCAAATATATTGGTATAAAATTATATATAGTCTTTATCCTTCTTACCCTTTTAACTGTGAAATAAATTCTATACAAGTGCATAAAACAAATAAACATCTCATTAATTTAGCAGTAGCCAGCTGCATACCATGACCTTGTGTTTCTTTATGGTTTTTATTCCTTAAACACATGTCTAGTAAATTGTTCTGAACGCTTGAAAACACCAGGGCTGGAGAAGTAATGTTTTTGCAGTGTTAACTTCCATTCTATGAACATGCTTCATCCCAGATCTTATTTATTCTTATTTGAGAATGCACATTAGTGTCTTTGTTTTAAAATACCCTCGTCTTGTTTCTTGCTGTAATTCTTGGGGATATCAATTCTGCATTATCAGGTCACCCCCCTTTAATAAGAACAAGGGTGTTCTTCATCTGTTCAGTACCCTTTGCCTGAGCCCCCTGTTTAAGTATTTCCATCTCAGAGGACAAGGGAAAGAATTATACATGTTCACATATTACTTGGTCAGATAAGTAGTCTAGCTGTCTTGTGGAGGAGTGAAGAGTGGTTAGTGAAGGAAAATAACCAGGCAGCAAGCAGGAAGATTCTCTGCAGGCAGAGAGCTTTTAGATGGTTTTGGGGATAGCCTGTAGTTACCAGAAGCATTGCCACTTCCTTTAATTGGGGTGTCTCTTTTCAACAGCAGCTTCCTAGTAAAGCCCTTTCTTTTCTATTTACAATGTGCCCTGGGAACAGGCTTGGAGTGAAAGTTCTCATCCTCTGTACTGCTGACTGGCACTCGAAGTTGCCCTCCACGTAGAGCCCCCTCTACGCCTACTCCTGTCCTTGGTCCACCCCTGCCTTCAGCCCTGGTCAGTGACAGTTGAGGATTTACTGTGGTTATGCTTGAAAGTATCTTCCTCTTGTGCCAGAAGGTTTTCTTTTCCTGCAGTCCCAGCCCTGCCATTTCCTTCCCAGTTAGGTCTCTTTCCTCTACATTGCCTTACATTAATTTATTTCTGGCATGGGTGTATGTTTTGTATAAAATTATAAACCAAGAGACATCAGGCATCCTCTTATACTTCTCATGGCTGGTTTAAAGGTGATTTTATTTCCTTGGCAAGACAGTTTAAAAGGAGGAGCAGATCACCATCTTGAATCCAATCTCTCCCTTTCATCATCAAGGCCTGTAAGGTAGGATTGGGGAATGACTCAGACCATGGGTTGAAGTCAGACTTCCTGGATTTATGTTCTTTTCCCACTTGTTTGCTGTTTAACCTGGGACAAGTTACTGAACATCCATGGGTCTCAATTTTCTTACTTTAAAATGGGGATAAAGCAGTGCCTTCCTCATAGAGTGTTGCAGGCATTCAATGTTAATGTACATAAAGTGCTTAGCAAGTTGCCCGTCACAAAATAAACACTCTATGTGTTTGCTCCTTCCCCTGCTCCCACGACATTCTCTAGAAACTGCTCTGATGTTGCAGGGAGATCACTAATTTGAATTCTTGCAGAGCCAGTCAGGATAGTTTCTGTTTACAATAGTGTCCTTACTCAACCTGTTCTTTCTGAATGGGGTGAACCACAGAAGCTCTATTTTCTCATAGCTCACTGCAGATGCTAAACAGCTTTCTACAATCTTCTTCTGATTTCTATGGTAAATAATTGTAAAATTTATTTCGTCTCCAAGGACTCAGGCTTCATTGATTTGATAACGTATTTATGTGTGCATATTATCTACCTGGCACTGTTCTAAGTACTTGGAATGTAGCAGTAAACAAAATAGAAAGAAAAATCCTATCTCCGTGGAGTACGTGAAGACAGATAATAAAAGGCATGGTGAAAAAGCATTATGTCAGATGATAAATGCTAAAGAGATCCAGGAAGCAAGGGAAAGAGACAGACAAGATGCGGTGTAAGGGGCTTCCAATTTTTTTATAAAATGTCCTGGGAAGAGCTCTCTGGAAGATGATGCTAGAAGAGACCTGAAGGAGGTGAAGGAGCCAGCCCTGTCTGTCCATTTCTACTTAGAAGACATGGGAAATGCAAAGGCCCTGAGGCAGAAGCATAGTTGGTATATTTGAGAACAAAATGATTGGATTTGTGAAGTGAGGCAGAAGTAGGACAAGATGAGGGTATAGGTCACCAGAAGGGAGAATTCTGGTCATCTGGGAGCCTTATGAGTCATTGTAAAAGGTGAGGTTTTTAATCTCAGTGACATGCGAAGTTCTTGTAGAGTTCAGAGCAGAGAGTTGATGTGATTTGTCTCTTAACAAGATCATTCTGAATTCAGTGTTAAGAATGCAGAGAGGGCAGAGTTGAAGGTGAAAACCCATTTAGGAGAGGGTGCCATAATCTACATTGGAGATCATTGTGGCTGGGACCAAGGAGCCACCAGTAGAGGCTGAGAACATTTGGGCAAGTTGGTCAACACTTTCCAAGCCTCTGTACTGAAGGATAAACCAAGAGAACATTCTGGTGAATTAGATATGGAGCATGAGCAAAGCTGCTTCTTTGCACAAAGCCAGAGGCACCAATCACAGACAATACAACACAGAGGGTTTTCCTTGGAGTCCTGCAGTCCAAGGCCTGGTTTCTAACAAAAGTAAGGAGTCAAGGTTTTTGGCTTGAGCCAGTAATAGCACGGAGTTGCTTTAAATGAGATCAAGAAGATAGCATGGAGAGTGAGCCTGATGGTGGCGGAGGGATGCTCAGTGGCTCAGTTTTGCATATGTTCAGCTCTAGATACCAATGAGCCATCCAGGTGGAGAGGTTGAATGGACATTTGGATAAATGACTCTGGAAGGCAAGGGAGAGGCCTGGCCTGGAGATATCAATTGGAGAAATTATTAACATATGGATGGATTTTTAAAGCCAAAAGATTGGAGAAAATAATTAGGGAAATGAATGTGGATTCAGGGCCAGAAAACTGTGGCCCTCTGGGCAAATTCAACCAGCTGCTTGTTTTTGTAAATAAAATTTTATTGGAACACTGCCACACCCATTCATTTACATATTGTTTCTGGCTGTTTTCCTGCCACAGTCACAGAGCTGAGGAGCTGCAGAGAGATGGCCTGTCCACAGAGCCTACATTTTAAGAGCTGGCCTGCCTTTGGTATGGATAAAAGAGAAAGAATCCCAGGGATTGAGCCAATAATGTTGAGATGTTCAAAAGGAATCAGGCAAAGACCAGAGAGGAAGAGCCACTGAGGGAAGAGGAAGTCTAGAAACATGTGCTGTCCTGGAAGCCAAGCAAAAAAGTGTCTTAAAAAGGATTTTATAACCATCTTTGCCAAATAGGGCCAACTGGTGAAATAAGAGGCTCTAATTCTCTGCATGATGGTTAGTTGTGGTAAGATTACAGTAAACCTTGAAAGAATTGTTTTGGTGAAAGAATTCAATGGCAGAGATTTGAGCTACTTTGGTTAAGTGTGTTCCCGAGAAAACAAAAGGGGAAAATGGTCACACAGTCAAGGAATGAAATAGTACCTAGAGAGAAAGTAGGACTGGGTGATCTTGTATTTTTAAAAATATAGTTTGTGGAAGGTCATAAATATGATCTGTTATAGAGGGAAATTCTGATGTAGGGTATACAGCAGACAATTGCTGGAATAATGACCTCGAGTAGGGAAATGGAAATCAAATTAGGTATATTAAGTGGAGGAATTGGTCTTTATTTAGAAAGCAAATGATTCATCTCTAAAATCATGAGGGAAATTTCAACTATCTGGGTGGGAAGGGGAAGTGATGACCAACTTGAGGGAATCTATTTGAATGACTTCAATTTTCTCAGTAATACAGGCAACGAGGTCATGAAGTGAGTGTGAGGACAGGGTGGAGATGCTGGAGCTCTGAAGACAGGGGACAAATAGTGTATAGGAGAGTTGGAGGGATGACGGGACCAGGGAAACAGCATTACTGGGCACTTTTAAGGCCTGAACCAGTGGTGTTCCTACCTTTAAGGAGGGCATCCAAAATGGTGGTGTGTGGTCAGCTACAACTGAAAGGCCCAGGATAGGCAGAGAATGAGAAGGAACCAGGGTGGTGAGTACATGGAAATGAGAATGGAGCTGAAATATTGAAGGAATATGTGAAGAGTAACTGGAATAATTGATCAACAAATTTAATGAGGAGAGAGAAGGGAGTAAGGGAAGTGATCAGGAAGCAGGTCCTAGTAAGGTTGAATTTTTGGAGCTACAGAACTTAAGGAAGTGAAAGAGAGTAGATGTGATCAGAGCAAGATGTTTATAATTCCTATTATAAAATGATTAGAGGTTATTTAAAAATGGCTCTTTGCTCATAGCAAATAAAATGTTTGCATAGATCCTTAGTTTGACTTTTCCTAAACACCCCCAAATCAAAGGCTATCTATTGTGTCTGATGTTGAACACACACCACATAGAACAGTTCTTGGCATAGAGTGAGTTGAGGACTTTATATGTAGGCTCCTATGTAGCACACCTTGAAGAGGCTGGTGGTATTATCATCCCCAATTTATAGATGCAGACACTAAAGCATAAAGAATACAAGTCATTTAACAAAGGTAGCCTAAGAAAGTAAAGAATAAAGGCTGGATACATCTCAGATTCTTCTGTTTCTGAGTATTTTCTGAATCTCTCCTTTCTTCCATCACCTGGTAGATACCTGGGTGCACAGGCTGAAAGGCAGTCACAGAATCTGTTAGCTGTATAGTCAGAATGTCTGCATGTCTCAGTTCCAGGCCAAGGCTTTCCCATCCATCTCACCACCATTCCATAGGTCAAGATACCCTTCTCAGTGAGATAGACTGACTTTCCTTTGATTAAACTGAGTCTTTTTTTCCCTTTCTCTCTCTCATTGTATAAAGACTTTGTGATAAAAGTTCCTTTTTTGGGGTCTTAACTTCTAAACCTGTGCCTCTTTTCCATTCTTTATATTTTCTTTATAATTCTTTAATGAACCTACATTTTCCCTTTCTACAATTTCATTTCTTCTTCTATCTAACACCTTGGAAATTTCCATCCTTTTGACAGAGTTCTACAACAAAGGTTAATTACTTTATAATTTCATTCTCTTTAAAAAAGCACACTAAAATTGCTAATTTTAACTGTGCTTCTTGTCAGTAGGTTCATGTAAATTCACTGTAATTAAACCAGATGTTTTCTTGTGCCTTAAAGTCAGGTGGTAATTTAAGGGAAATTTTCATTTCAATGTAAAGGAGGACAGAGTGGGATCAAGTGAGGCTCTCTCCTCTCCTCTCCCCTACTCTCCTTTCTCTTCCTTTCTTCTTCTCTCCTCTCCCTTCCTTTCCTGTCCTCTTACCAATGGGCCATCTGTCCATTTCCATATCTGAAAAGTGGGGTTAAGGATGGTGAACTTGGAGGGTACTTGTGAGAAGTAACAAAGAAGCATGTACATAAACACGGAGCCCTGCACAAACCAACAGGAACTTCCCTTCCTACCTCTCTCTCATCTAGGTCTTTTGCTGTCCCCCCTTTTCAGGTGCCATATTGGTTGGTTGGTTGTTGGTTTTTCATTATAATAAAGTTTGGAACTCACTGAACTCATTTTGTCCGATCATCCCATATGTGGAACACCTATAAAAACTTAAACTGATTGGGTTGTTAGTTTTTTTGGTGTTAAGTTTTTTGAGTTCTTTATATATCCTGGAGATTAGTGCTCTATCAGATGTGTGTATGGCAAAGATTTGTTCCCAGGATGTCGGCTCTCTGTTCACTTCATTGATTATTTCTTTTGCTGAGAAGAAGCTTTTTAGTTTGAATCCATCTTTAGCAATCAGAGAAATGCAAATCAAAACTACCCTAAGATTCCATCTCACGCCAGTCAGAATGGCAATTATCAAGAATACAAACAAAAATAAGTGTTGGCGAGGTTGTGGGGAAAAAGGCACGCTCTTACATTGCTG
>CM053401.1:164973655-165018178 GCA_028644305.1 Xerus rutilus
CATGGGGACAGCAAGGGTGGTGGAATATGATGGACATCATAGCCCTAACTTTATGTATGACTGCATATATGTTGGGATTCTATACAACTCACAACTAGAGAATTGATATGTTATCCTCTATCTATGCACAATGAATCATTTACACTGTTAACATGTAAGCCTAAATAAAAAAAAAAAAAAACAAAAAAACTTAAACTGACCAACAAGTTTACCATAAAATAATTATCATGCTTTTAGAGGTCTAGTCTTTTGAGAAAACTAATGAGTGAATGATTAGAGCATTTCAAAACACACATCTGTATTTCTATACATATGAAAATACACATAAGAATATATAAGCTCTAGTTTATAATTTCCAACCTATTTTAATACACCTGTGTCAATTTTGTTGCTATATACATAGAATGGAAAACTCAAAATTTAGTGGGTTAAGAAAAATCAAAATAATTTAAGATTAGTTCAGGAGCTACCAGAGTCTATAAGTGAGTTTTATGGAGAAAAGTCAGAGAGATTTAGGTAATTTCAATCTAATCATATTTTCTACACTTCCTAGAGCATAAGTATTTCCTCTTATTAATCTTTACAAGTTAAGACATCAAATACAGACTTTTAATTGTGCAACACAGTAGAGTGCTTCTAAGTATTTCACTACAAGCTCTCTAGGGAAAAAAAAACTATTTTCCAATTCCTGTGGTGTAAATATTCCTATCGTGATTGATTTCAAGCAATACATATATTACTGAGGTGGACAGAGATGCCAATGATCAGGTTTATCAAGCCAGTAAGAATTGGCTTTGAATACAGCTAAAAAGAAAACATACTGACCCAGGAACTTATTAAACAATGTCCGTACATGGGACACTCTGGTATCATAAAAGAGGCATGAGCTTTGATGTTTGTTCCTTCATTAATTCATTTGACATATGATTAATGAGCACCTACCATAGGCCAGCACTGTTCTTGGTGCCGGGGAATGTATAATAGTAACAAAAATCAAAGTTTCTGTTCTCATGAAACTTGCATTCTTTAAGAAGGACAGATGATAAAGAAATAAACACACAGCATGCTATGGAGAAAAACAAAGCAGAGGAATGCTAGGGAGGTTTTGGTCTAGTATAGGTTTGTATATTCATGGTCAAGGAAGATCTCACAGATAAGGTTTTGGGACCTGTTAATTCCTCTTCTGCCCAGTTGTAGCAATAGCATCTGCATCACAGCATTTGTGATCAACCGTCAGAACACAGTATCAGCACAGTTCCCAGCTTAAAGTGGACACCCAGACAACCTAACTGCGCATCTCCTTACCTTTTCTAACACCTCAAAGTCATCTTTATAAACATCTGTGATGTACTGAGCTCTAGTGAAATGACACCTTCAGGACTTACTAAGGTCTATACCACTTTCCAACCTTATGCTGTATGATTGTGGACTGAGTTACCTATTGCCATGTTGTTGTTTTTTCCTACACTTTTCTTATTATTTTCCTCTTTACGGGTTTTACAAGCCCATCTTGTTACTATAGAGGCACCTGTCCCTAGCAACATGCAGTTTCCCTCTAGCTGGTAACCTGGGAAGCCAGATGACAAGGCTCATTAGACATGGGCATAAAGGTACTCATTCTTGAGATGTGCCGGTCGTCCTTACAATTAGAGCACATGAGCTTCAGCTGAAAGTACCATATTAATAAAATAATATATCTATTACATGATTAAGCATACAAAATATCAAGTATATAATATTATATATTGATATATCAAGTCAAGAATATGGAGCTGTGCCAGAATATATATTAATATGTTGATCTGTTCATTATTAAAATCAATTATAAATAGTTTTAAATGGAATTCTAAAATTCCTCATTGCACAAGAGAAAAAGTTATACTGCTTCCTCTTTCACATTTGGTATTAAGATTATATGAATGTACCCCACTGGTGAAAAGACAAAATTATACAACTTCTGTGAAGGAGTATCTAAACGCATAAGCCCTTTGATTCCAGCGGGATATGCCTTCACAAATAGCAAACAACACAGGCACAAGGCTATTTGCTGCAGTATTGTGATAGCAAATAATTGAAACAACCTAACAGTCCATCAGACACCTAGGTATATTCATCCACACAATGAAGTACTATAGAGCTATAAAGGGAATGAGGGAATTTTGTACTAACGGACGTGGAGTGATTTCCAGAATGTACTAAGTGAACAAAAAAACAGGATGCCAAGTACATCCATTCTGTTACCTCTTACATAAAAATAGGAGAGGAAAATATCAGTTACTTTTTGCAAAATGAACTACTGGAAATATAAATCAGAAATGAATGAAAATGGCTATCTTTCAGTGTGAGAACTGTGCAACAAAAATAAGGAGGGAGGCAGTACTTTTTTGAGGGGACCTTCCTATAGAGTTTTTTAAAAAATATTTTTTAAAGTTGTAGATGGGGCTGGGGCTGTAGCTCAGTGGAAGAGCGCTTGCCTAGCATGCGCGAGGCACTGGGTTCGATCCTCAGCACCACATATAAATAATAAATGAGTAAAATAAAGATCTATCAACAACTAAAAAAAAAAATAAAGTTGTAGATGGACACAATACCTTTATTTTAATTATGTATTTTTATGTGGTGCTGAGGATTGAACCCAGTGCCTCACACTTGCTAGGCAAGCGCTCTACCACTGGGCCACAACCCCAGCCCCTCCTACAGAGTTTTGACTGTTGAAAGAGGCAATTGTTTTACATGTAAAAATAAAAAAAAAATTTTAATTTAAGAAAGGATGAGGAGAAGGAAAACCTTGATACTGAAACAAATGAATCTAATTGGATATCAAATTGGTATTACAAACTATACAGAGATAAACATTGAACTTTGGAACACTGTACTTTGACCACCCATCTTCAGTGGGACATAGCCTTAAAAGCTTTGAAGACAGAAAAATTGAGGTCTTCAACCTAAATTAGCTTTATTGTTTGTTCACAGGATTGGTGTTATAACTTTGAAATCACTTTACATGTAAGATGGAATAAATGAAAATTAAGTGAATGTTGAGATTCAGGATCCTCAGTGTGGGAAAAGGGGGATGTCTGGGTAGAAGGTGGAGGATTCTGAGCACTGGCATTGAATCAGGATGAGATCATGATTTAAAACAAATTATATTCCCTAGTTCTTTCTACTAGGAGAGGTATTACCTCCAGGCAATATTGCTACATTGAGCTCATGTCAGATGTATATCTTAGAGCCAAAATACCATTGAAAGCATCCAGAAATCATTAGATAAGTGGTTGACTTCAGGTGCATGGCAGGGATACCACAAGGGTAGTAGAGAACATGGTGCTGTGCCAGAAGCAAGGAAGACTAATGAGGGCATGTCAAAAGGACCCAGGAGCCAACCTGAAGGGACTCCTGCTAGCCATAGTCACGACAATCTGAGCATCAAGAAGAATAATGATAGTGGTGGATTTTTGTACACTGAGTCAAAATATGATCTATGAATCAATAAGGATGGCAAACCCAGGAAGGAAGATGAGAGAAAAACTCTTCTATACAGAAGAAAGCTAATTAATAAGTGTAGGGCAATGATAAATTTTAAAGCCACCCTTTTGTGAGCACCAATGTAATACTTGATTACTTTAGTTAAGGATTATCAAGGGGTGCAACAACCTTGGAGTGACAGTTTTGGGGGAATAGATGCTAATAACTTTTCTAAGTGTCACAGCACAGAAACTTTACAAAGAGAAGGAAGTACTGTATTTGCAGTGGAGGCACTGGGTGGTCCCTGTCTTAATTAAGTGACCAGAGGTAACATTACTGATAGAGGGGTTCCCTAGCCCTGGGGACCTCTTGCTTGACAAAATACAGTGAGAAATATGCACCACAACCCGTGTAATATTTTTTCCAGAAATGTTTTTCACATAGAAAACATTTTTGGCATATAGAATCAGGTTTAATGTTATTAGAAATAGTATTAGAAATATGAAAATAGACTGTATATTAGATTATTTTTAAATTAATGTCAAATTTCTTAGATGTTATATGATATTGTGGCTATGTAGAAAAATGCTCTTTTTTTAAAGGGTTAATGGGTTGTGTCATGATTTCTCTAATTTATTTTCAAATGGCTAAAAATGATATATATATGTATGTGTGTGTGTGTGTCTGTATTTCACATTTTCATATCAAACGAACCTATTATATATATGGAATAGTAAATGTAGTAAAGTGTTAACAAATGTTGAATCTGAGCCAAGGGTTTTCAGGTCTTCTTAGTACTAATCTTTCATTTTTTTTCTATAGCTTTGAACCAACAAAATCTCTCTCTCTCTCTCTCTCTCTCTCTCTCACACACACACCCACACAAAGGAGTCATTGTATATAGAAATCCTATTGGTGCCTCGCACATTGTAGGTGCTCAATAAATACTAGCCAATAAATGGCTGAAGGGAGACATTTTCAACATGGTTTTCATCCTTCATGGCGTCTTATATTCTATTTCACAATCTTGACTGTGCTCTGTTTAAAATCAGAGGAGTAACCATCAAATAAGGAAACTGTGGTTTTGTCTGAGACATTTGTGGAAAAGAGGAAAATAAGAATCTGTTTAGTCTTTTGCCAACAGCTGCTTCTAGATGAAGCCATGGGGCTCTGGGGCCATGAGCTTCTCTCTCTAGCAGATTACTTTTCAGGTCTTCAAAGGCACTGGGGTGCTGAAATGACAAATTCTACAAATTCCCCAGAAGACAATTTTGGAACATGGATAAAAAGCAGCACGGAACCAGTCAGCTCAATCCGAGAGGTTGCTCTCTCTGGCTCCCGGAGGGGAGCTTCCGTTAATCGACCAGGCCCCGTTTCAGCCTCAGCTCCTGCTGTAGGTGAATGAGCACCCCAGCAAATGGAAATGTCTCCTCCTTCTTCAGGAAGAATAGAGCCTAATTGTGGCATACAGGGGGTGTCTACGCTCTGCTGAGACCTTCCGGCAGTTTCTGAGTTACAGGCTCAGAAGAGCTACAGAACTGAGGACTGGCATCTCGTATGCTGCTGTCTTTAATATGATAATGTCCACACATCTCCTAGAGCAGGAATGGATGTTTTATTAATGATGTTTAATATAAATTTAATTTCAAAGCATTGCTGCTCTTGCATTGTTTTGATAAAGGCTTTGTGGTTTGTTGATTTATTTATTTATTTTTTCTCTTAGTGACAAGAATTAGAAAAAAAAAGAATTTAAGGCACACCTTAAAGCTGGGGTTTGAGATTTGCAGGTGCGTGTGCAACGTGCAGGTCATGCTCAAAGAACAGTCCAGGGTGAGCAGGGCACCTGCCGCTCCTCCCTCTCTACTCCCTGGGGATGCCCTGTGAACACTAGTCACTAAGCCACCCTCTTTAGCCCCACTGTGCTTCTCAGTTCGGGCCCAGCACACCGCTACTCCTTGAGAGTCTACATGGTATTCTCTACAACCAGTTCCAGGGGATGGCTTGATCCTGGGGAGGTTTCCTAAAGCAGCTGGGTGGTTAGTGAGTTACTTATGTTTCAGACTCCTTGGTCAGGAACTTTTTTCTGTGACTTAGTGAAAATATAGTAGCAACATTTATTGAGAAAATAAGATCTGCTGGGTATAGGTCTAATTTCTTTATATACCATCCCTTTTAATG
This sequence comes from Xerus rutilus, assembly GCA_028644305.1. Lineage (NCBI taxonomy): Eukaryota > Metazoa > Chordata > Mammalia > Rodentia > Sciuridae > Xerus > Xerus rutilus. The sequence continues at coordinate 164,979,299 of CM053401.1, forward strand.
TGCACAATAACCTACTATAATGCTATTGTGTTATTCTACCTGCTGGAGGAAAGGACCATATATTTTTGAAATAATGAAGCCAGTCCTCAATCCCTTCCCTGACTTAGATCATCTGGTATGCATTGCCCACCCTGTAGAGCTCCCATGTAGGCTCAGGGTACAGCCTACTTTTGTAGGACTTGGCCAGAAGCTCCTTCCCTTTGCTGTCCTGCCTTGGCATCCTCTGCCCAGTCTCCCCCAGGAAACTTCCTTAATCAATTACATACATACAATTTGCATTTCAGACTCAGATTCTGGAGAACTAAATAAGACACCCCACAGAGCCAAAGCCAGCCTGGCTGGAGGTAAAACTGAAATATAGCCATGGACAATATTCCTTAGATAAATCCCAGAGTTGGCAAATTCTATTTCATCAATACGATAACTGCGGTGGTGGAGTTACATGCAAATTACAGTGGGAGCCTGGGAAGGAAGTTTGGGGCAGTCAAGGGAAGCTTCCTGGAGGAGGCATTTGAACAAAGACTTGAAAGATTAATGGCGTTTACCCTGCAAATGTGGAGTGAGAAGTCAGTCTGAGCAGAAGGAACAGCATGGGTGAGGACAGAGAGGCAGGATGTGTGTTCTAAGAGTACAAGAGTCTCCATATTCCAGGGCTCTCAGGTTGGGAGGCATGTTGGGGGATAAATTGCAGGAAGCAGACTCATTAGAACCTTGAGGATGGGAGAAGTGGAATAGGGTTGAAGAAATGTAGGCTCCCAGACTGACATTTAAGTCTCCAGCTTAAGCCACCAGATGCAGCTCATTGAGATGAGGAACACAGGGAAAGAGGTCAGTGCAGAAAAGGGAATTGGTTCATTTTTGAATACTTTGAGTTTGAGATGCCTGTAGGACCCCCAAGTCAACCATCAGTTCTGCAGGCAATGTGCATGGTAAGCTTTTTAATTGTATTGTCTTCTTTAAATTTGAACAGAAGCCAGGTGCAGTGGCGCAAACCTGTAATCCCAGCGCTTAGGGAGGCTGAGACAGGAGAATCGCGAGTTCAAAGCCAGTCTCAGCAACGGTGAGGCGCTAAGCAACTCAGTGAGACCCTGTCTCTACATAAAACACAAAATAGGGCTGGGGATGTGGCGGTCAAGTGCCCCTGAGTTCAATCTCCAGTATGAAAAAAAAAAAAAAAAATTTGAACAGAACTGAGAATTCATGTGACTTCCAATCTCAACATATGGAAACAACAGGGTACATATGCTCTCTAGCAGGAGGTGTCAGTAGAGTTAAACCTGGAGCAGAGAAGGTGGGAGAAAGTGAGAAGAGGAATGGGGACACAGAAGGGTCAACCTTGAGAGCATATGTGTGGCAGAGCTGCTGTTGTGTAGGAGAACAGCAACTCGAGTTGTGCAAAGCATGACCTGCGTGGTCCTTCATGCAAGATCTTGGGGGAAAAGATCAAAGAGGCAGGGAAAATTGAAAACCTCATCACTGACTGCCATGCCAGTCAGTGAGCACGTCCAACATCCCCCATTCCCAAGAAACTGGTCTCGCCTGCTCACCGTCCTCCTCGGTCTGCACCACCAGCTCCTCGCTTTCCATCCGGCCCTCAGGGTTGGACAGCAGGAGCCGCAGCCGGATGGTCATGAAGGGACGCAGACCCCGCAGGGTGTAGTGAGAGGAGGTCTGGATAACCTCTTCGGCCTCATACTGCTGCTGGTTGAACACGTACTGGTACTGCACAGTGAGGTTGTAGCTGTGGCAGCGGGTCACTGCATAGCCAAAGGGCTCCCACTGCAGAGTCAGCTGTCGGGCCCGGATGTCCACAATCTCCACATTTTGTGGGCCATGCACAGGATCTGCAAGACATAGGAAAGGCACAAGGTCTCTAGAGACTGTCAGGAAGACAAGTGGATGCTCTGCTAAAGCAGCTGAGAATTCTCTTCCCAACGTATTGCAACCACTCAATCACTGCCTTCGTGGTTTTTGCCACGAAGCATAATTTACATCACATTTTTCTTTAAATCAATTTCCTTTTTCTTATTTAAATGCAAGTAAGAGAAAACATAAATATATGAGGTGGAGACTTGCCATATATCACATGCTGTAAATAAACTGTTAACTACAAAAATAAATGCAAAATTGTTAAATTCTTAAGGGTGCATCAGGTTGCCACTGAAAACTGTTTTGGGTACCACCAATAGCACACACAGCACTTCTGGGACACACTGATTTAGGTAAGAGTAGAGCGCTGACCTGTATCCTCATATTTAATTCAGCCACATCCTCTCCTCCTTGAGGTCTCCTTCCCTCTTCTGTTAATAGCATCCAAATACACAAGCTGGAAATTGAGTCACATCCTTGACATGCAGTACCAGTCCATCCACATGGTCACTGTGCCCCATGGACTCTGCCTTTGAATCTCCATTCAATCTCCCTTCTCCATTCACAGCACAAAGCATCATTTCCCAGCAGCCTACAACAGCTCTCCACCTTTCTTTTTCTCCTCTCCACATTCTCTAGAAACATCATTCTCCCAGCAGATCTGACCAGGCCTTCTCACCCCAACAGTACTTCCCATCCATTCCTCATTGCTGATCTTGGTCCCAGACCCCCATATATAACATTGGCTGTGTCTTATTAAGCATACTCTAATATGTATACCTTATATAAGTTAAAAAGCTGTATTTGTACAAAACAGATTATAACAAACAAGATTATTTTTTAATAAAAACATCTCCACATGCTCAGATCTTTCTACATTAGGGTTCAGATATTTGGGATGGTGGAAACACAGTTTCTTGTGTGCCAGGCACATCAAGTGTCAAAGTCTCTCGGGTGGGAACAGTGAAGCACAGACCTGACCTTAAACCAGTATTTCTCCCCATGTTACCTACAGGATTTTGTCAAGTTTTGTAAGCTCTTCTGGGTCCTCTTCTTATTTCATTTGTAAAATAGTGATAATCATAGCAGCTAACCTCATTGCAGCAGAAGGAGGAGTCCAAAGAGATATTTGTAAAGCAGTTAGAGTTGCACCTGGAACTTAATAAGCCCTCTATATATGATGGCTGGGGTTTGTTGTTTGCTTGATGGCTTGTTTACCAGTAATCTGAGTAGTAATAAAAATAATAACAGTGCTTCATACACTGTATCCACCCAGAATGTCTAATAAATGGCAGTTCTGGGTGGCACCATTATGCAAAATGATAGACTAGGATGACATCACCTCCCCAGTCCCCTCAGAGCACTTAGGAAATGGCTGTTCCAACACCCATGAAGCAATAAAAAGGGGTGAGGTTGAAGGCTTTTGGGGCCAGCTAAGTCCCTCATCTGTCCCAATAGGGAACATGCAACTTGTGCCAGAGCCTTACCAAAGAATTTGCTTCACAGAAATGTCAGAGAGCCCAGCAAGCCAGTCCAAAGTAATTCACGTGGCTGCCAGTATGAGGCTGTGAGGGAAGATGGGCAGCCCTGACCCTGATCAACTGAGGAATTCACGGTTACTCCCACAGTCCAGTTGTTCATGCTCACATGTCCTTTGTGGAAAGGAGAGTCAGCATCCCAAAAGCAAATGGGTGACTTGGAGAATGCGACACTGGATGAACTGAGAGCCACTGTGCTGAACCCATGTGGAATAAGTGGTGAAAAGTCCAGTCCTCGTGGTTGAGGTTCACAACCAGGCCTGGCTGCTGTTGCTTGGTTGAATGTCTCACAGTGGCCCAGGCTGCAGTAAGTGTTACGGCAAGATCGCAATAAATCAGGTTGATCTTAAAGCAGGAGACGGAACCTTCATTCAACAGCTGGAGTCCGGATCCACCAGCTGGCGGGCCAAGGGGCAGGTTGCAAGTCTATACCCTTTGACCCCCTCCCAAGGTTTGAGTCCATCTTTTTTAGTCCAAAACCATATTAATCATAAGTGGCTGTTGCTGTGATTCAGAACCATAAACGTCATGAGATCTAAAATCATAAGCAGAAGAAGTGGGTCAAAATGACTCCATTTGAGTACAAGTTAAAGAATGGTTACTAACATCAAGATAGTCACTCTCTGACAGAGTATATTATCCACGAAAAACGGGAACCAAAGAGAGAATAATTTTACATTGTATAAGAATTGCCATTTTGTGTTGCCAAACATGCTATGCTAAGCAACTATTGATGGGTACAGAGGCAGAGTCTTTCCATGGACAAGCATTTTTCACATGATGTGGAGTGTAAGGGCAAAATGGAGTCCGTTTGGTCATTGCCGTATAGTCTGGCCCATAACATGAGTATAGATGAATAAACTTAGGGATTGCAAAGGCTGCTTGCCGGAGAAATCTGGAACATCCCTCCATTCTTTCCCAGCTGGAGCCTTTGCACCAATTCAGATGCCAGAACTTTCCAGGCTGCCCACTCCTGCTGGGGATCTCTTAACACTCCTTGTCTGGTCTGGGAACACCTTCCAGACCATTGCCAAGCCCAAGATAGCCACCCACTCTCCATTAGGGATTGAGCCCTCTCCTCTCCATTAGGGATTGAGAGCAGGGACATTTAAGACTCATTAAAGTTCAAAGCTACCCTCACCATTCATTAAGCATCTTAAAAGTACCACATCCCATATTAAGAGTAATTTTTGAGATCTCCAGTACAGCCTCAAAACAAACTACACAATAAGAACAAACACTGTGGGTGGAGCAGCAGCCACAAGTGCTGGGTTCTATTTCTTGGATCATCATAGGACTTGGGGAGGAAATGCCAACCCACTTGATGGACGAGTAAATTGAGGCCCAGATGGTCCAGGAAGTTGTACATAGTACAAAGGCTAGCAAGTGGCAATGTGGGGTTTTGAACTTGATTCTGTCTCACCCTGTGCCTGATACACAAGGCAAAAAGTGCCTTGATAAGTATCAGATGAGCACACATGTGCTGAGCTTTGTACATGTCATAAGGAGTCATGAGGAAGGCATCACTAGTCCTAGAAGAAAGCAAAGCTCTGCGAGATGAATTGATTGTCCTAAAGCCACATAGCGAGTGCCATGGCTGAGAGTTGGAGTCTGAAAATGCAAAACCTCTCTTTTCTCTGAACAGTGACACCACAGGAGACTGAGACGGGGCAGAGACACCGAGTCTGGGGAGTCCTGTGAGAATGTTGCGGGAAAGCCAAAAGCTATAAGGCAGAAATTGCTGGATCCAGGAGCCCAGGAGCCCCAGGACCTGCTGGAGGGGGTGAGGGTCTAATTTGAACATATCTAGTGCTAAGCTGACCGCTGGCCTGACTTTCACCCTGGTCTCCAATTTCCCTGCAGCTTGCCTGTGCAGTGAGTACAAAAACACCTTTTTGCTCCTCTTAGAGGTAAATGCATCCCAGGGCCACCTTTTCAAAGAGGTTAAGAGAGGTTTTAAGTCTGCCGTACAGTGAAGAGACACCCTCCAGAGGGGGGGGCATAGGAATATTCCCTTGTTCCCTCAGCAACAGGCATAACTGACTGTCAGAGCAGGGCTTGAAGCCAGACTCTGGCACTTAGTAGCTGAGTGACCTTGGGCAAGGGCACTTCATCTCTGAGCCTCCTTCTCCTCATCTATAAAGTGGAAATTATTACACTAATCTCAGAGGGCTGTTAATGAGCATAAAATGAACTGTAAAGAGAGAGAAAATTGCCTTTCTCTAACAGTGGGTATTCCTCTTAGACAGAATTGCCTTTCTTGGAGAAATGCCTTGAGAAGTTTGTTGGGGACAGATGCTGTATTCCCAGGGTCCCTGTCTTGTGTAGGTTGAGCCTCCAGGGGAAGGAGAGCATGCATTCTTTAGGGACTTGAATGGTGCAGGAGAGGTACCAAGATGAAAAATGATGGAGCGTTAGGGGAACACCAAGTGACCATTCCCCAAGTGACTCTTAGACTTTTAAGAAGGTCCTCAAGATACTGGGAAGATGTCTGCTGTAACTGGATCTCTTGTGGACTCCAGAAAGGACTGAGATCTGCACCCCTTGGGCTACGTAAGATGCCACATGGAATCACAGGGAGGCACCAGGCAAAGGGGACTTCAAACACTCATGTGTTACAGAAATCTTGGGGAATGATTTTAGGAGTTCTCTAGGATATGGAAATTAAGAGGCTCTAGGAAATCTCAGTTCAAATGCAAAAGGCAAAAAACATTCTGGTAGAACTGAGGGTAAGATATGTGTAGTGGAAATAGTAAATTCAAAAATTCCTGTTCAAGGAAAGGAAAAAGTAAGGGCTATTTGTTAGGCAGCAGCTCTGGGCTAGGTGCTGACTATCACTTGCCTGTGGTAAACAACTCTATGACATAGAAAATTGAGGCTGAGTGAAGGGATATGATTTACCTAGGTCCATACAGACATGTCCCCATTCTGTGGGCTCTGAGACACTATGCACCACTGTCACAATTAGAATTTCTCACAATGTCCAGGAATTGCTTGTTAATGCATTTGTCTGCTGTCCCAGGCTCCCAGGGACCATATTCTGTTTATTCAGCAAGTCCAGTACACAGCACAGGGTCTGTTGAGGGGCACTTCCTATAAGATAAATGGACAGCAACCTATTTTGGGGACATGAACTTGAATCCCTTGATTACACAGGGTCTTATAGGTGAAAAAAAAAATTTTTTTTGCATTCAAGCAAGAGGATGTCATGAAATCCTGTACTATGGAAACTAGATTTTAGAACATGTGATGGAGGCATTCATGATTTCAGTCTAACCTCGCTAAATCCTGGCCACCAAATCCAGCTTCTGCTCCCATAATTGCCTTCAGCGGGGAGACCCTCAGGTTTACATTCAGGTTGGTGCAAACAAGTTGGAAATTGCTGAGAAAGCCTTGTGTGTGCAGCGGAGATTGGTTTGTTGAATTTACATCCCCTGTGTAAATATGTCCAAGCCTAGTGCCTATGGTTTCTGCTTCCAGATAAGGCCCTGTCTATATGACCTTCTTGAGTAACAACCTACGGGCCAAGAAGACAGCCAACAGCGTGAAGAGAGGTGGCTTTTCTTGGAAGCTGGAAATCATCCTCTCATAGAAAATCAAAGTGGCTTAGCCTCTGAGTGTACTTTCTGTATGTTTTTAAACTGCCCACTGAGGACCTGTCCTGAGCCCAGTACTGGCCCTCATCAGACTGTGCTCTCCTCCTCCTGTACCCACTTCCCCCTGACTCTCCCTTCTGGCAGGCACCAGGTCCCTGAACTCTATTATTCCATGACCCACTGGTCCCAAACTCACTCCCAGGGCTTGAGTGGCCCACTTCTCTTGGTCTCATGTGAGTAACATCAGCTTCAAAAGGTGGCCAAAAGGCAGCCGCCTGAGAAAGTAGACAGGACTTGGACAGGAGGACTGAGGTCTACACACACACAGGCAAGGCCCCCTGCAGGGAGGGACGAAGTTGGGAGCAAGGAGAAGGGAAAGGGGCCATAGGCCTCCACTCACGCTTATTCCAGACTCATCTGTGATCTTGCACATGTTAGGTTGGGACATACACACGTGTGCCCCTGTGTGTGTGTGTGTGTGTGTGTGTGTGTGTGTGTGTGTGTGTGCGTGTGCATATGTCTGCCCCACTTGTGCTTGCAGAAGCTGTTGCTGCCTCTGGGAAGCAGGTTGGCCCTCCTTGCCTCTGATCACTTCTCCCCTTTCCACATTAGCTTTTACTAAAGTTCTGTCTTCATCCTAATGTGCGTTTCAATCTATTCCTGAGCCCAAGGCGTAACTTTCACCTCCCCATCCCTCCGCCCTCCACAGTTCCCTCCTCAAATCCTACAGCCCTAAAGCAAAGAGTGGCATCCACAATCCTACACACCTCCCTGGTTTTGCCCACACTGTGCTCCCTGTGTGAGAGGCCACCGACAAAGACAAATCCTCAGTCAACATGTTCAAGGCCCAGCTCCAATGCCATCCTTTGCTTGTAACTTTCTCCAACAGCCTCTTTGGTCCATAATAAATGCCTGGGGCACTCAGCTTGAACACAGTGGCTTACTTCTCCATACCCCTTATCAAATCGCAGGGAACTGTTTAAAGGTTTCGGTCATGTTCACCTGCCCTGCAAACCTGTGAGCATCCAGGTATCTTCATTTTTATAATTGGGACATATAGCTGATGATAGATAGATAGATGATAGATACATGATGTGTAAGTAGATGATGAGTAGGTAGGTAGGTTGGTACATAGATGAGAAAATCTAGAAAGTAGGCAAGGACTGAATACCACACCAGAATTAAGGCCTGAACATACTACAAGAGAGAGGCAATAAATAAAAGGTTGAAAATCTGATTTCTCTTTCACTCCAATTGTTAAGGGTAATCATGTGATAAAGTTGGAATTGGCTTTTTTTGTTGTTGTTGTTCTATATGGACTTGGCCTCTATCCCTGTTGTCAAAGGCAATAGCTGCAGAATCTCCTAATGACCTTAATCAAGGAAGAACATCTTATTAAAAAAGGAGCAGCAAAGCAGATTTCCAATTCATGAATTTGCTATGTATTCATCTTTGCATGTGGAGTTGGCTGGGACGTATGTACTGTTCAAAGTTGAACCTAAATTGAGATAATTTTAGGATATGGGGCTGAAAATGTAGAGGTGGATAGCTTGTATGTAAAATTAATTTTTTATCCATTTAGAGATGCAATTTGAGTTCCTTTCAAATTAAATTGCAATGGAGTCCTAGGCAGCTGGAAACATTATTGCCAACATAATTTGATACTGCAAGAGCAGTAATACATTGACAGATAGTTCGATGTGACCATTAATTTGCAATTTCTGCATGAAAATGATACATGAAGGGGAAAAAATGGTAAAAGGAACAAAATTAAAATCCGTCTTTGTTCCGGCACCATCCAAACCCATTCTTTTGCTTACTTTCCATCACCTCCTCTAATTTATTGCAGGTGTTTGAAGGATTGGAATTTGTTGAATATTACCAGAGACATTTGAGGAAGGTAGCTATCTTGACAACCAGAAGCCTCAGAAGCTTCAGTCTTTTACCTCATAACATGTTACCTGGTAAGAAGGTGACCAGGTTGCTATCTGCTTGTGGATATGACATGGAGAAGATAGTTTATTCACTCTCTCATTGGTTTACTCATTAATTAAAAAGTGCATATTGAACATGGGGACATTGTGATCTGGTGAACACATCAGTGGCTCTATTATCACTTGGACTTAGTGCAAGCCACTTAGCTTATCCATGTCAATTTCTCACATGTAAAAGGTAGATGATGTTCTCTGTCTCTTAGGGCCTTGAGGAGGATCAAGGAGACCATAAGCTCCAAACTCCTGGAGAGTAGCTGATACAGTTTCATTCTCCCAAACCCAGAATGGGAGGTGAGATGGGACAACCATTGAGACAGGAGTGATGTAGGTTACTATGGACCCCTCACCTGGTACCTAATGCAGGAGACTGCTAGGCTCGTGCTTTTAATCAACTATCATTTAGATTTAGCAAAATTCCACTAATGCCTCTTTAGTTATTGCTGTATCTACTCCTTCCTTTCTACAAATATACCCTGGATGTCTTAGATGGGCAAGGCACTAGGGATAAAGATGAATGAGACAGATACTTTCTTGTCTTCAGAAAACTCATCCTAGGGGAAGGCAGGCACAGTCATTTAAAGAATAAGATGATGAAGTCTAATGAGTCTTGCAGGGGAAGTGCTGGCCTCCTAGGTACCACATAGCAGAAATACATAGCATAACGCTGGGAAGTCAGCTGAGCCAATTTGAACACGACTCTTGCACGGCCCTGACATTCTTTTTCATAGAAACCAAAGCCACCAAAGAAATCTGAGGTGAGTGAAGGTTAATGATTCTTCCATAACCACATTATTAGGTTAGAATAAAAGCAAGTCTCAGGCCAAATTCTACTGCACAGATGCACATTTATTATACAAATGTTTATTAGCAAGCAAGCAAGCAAGCCCAAAACAGGTCAATCTATTTCAAAAAGCTCAGTGAAGGGCCAGCAATCTGTCTTTTTAGGTGATCTGGTTACTATTCTGCATGAAAGACTCATTTGAAGCAGATGTGACAATATTCTAAGGCAGGAGTTGACATTTTTTTTTGTGGGCCAGAAAGTAAATATTTTAGGATCTGCAGGCTGGGTGATCTCTGTCACAGCTGTTCATCTCTGCTGTCCTGGTACAAGGGCGGATATGGACGACACACGCACACATGGATGGGTGTGACTGCGTTTCAAAACAAGTCTGTTTACCAGTCTTGCATCCAAGGCCATGGCCTACAGTTTGCCTATGCTGCAGAATAAGTTACCCCAGTAGTCACTCCAGCAACCAGGAACCCTCCTAAGCTAGTGGCTGGCAGGACTGTTTAGGACTGAAGGCCTGGACACCATCCCTCAGGTTGAAGTTTAGAGAGCTTTCTGGGCTCTTCTTCATTATGTAAGTCTCCAGAGTCTTTAAGAATGTTCTGGGACTGGGGGGATAGCTCATTGGGGAAGTGCTTTTCTAGTATGTGTGTGGAAAAAAAATAATGGCTAACCTCTGTATTTTGAATACCTTCAATCTCACCATTTATAATATTCATTATTCTAATCAACAGGTCCCTGATTTCAATTGCAGGAATTGATTCCTGGTACTGAGCTTGCCCATTTGCAAGATGAAGGTTGTTGAGCAAGATATGGAATCAGAAGCAGACAAGGTATTTAGGGTTGTCACCAAGGAATGGGCTTCTCAGCCCATTACTAGTATGTCTTCAAGTGCTTCAGCAGATAGCTCTCAGGCCCGGATCATTGTTTGATCTAAGACTCGTGCATAATACTCCATTGGGTGTAAGCTTCAATATGGTATGTGGAGTCTAGCTGCCAAGAATACTGCCCTGAAGGAAGGGGCCTGGGGCAAAGGATGGTGAAGGGACAGGTGTACTGGGGGTGGGATGGCAGAGAAAGAGTAGAGTGGGATACTTCAGCCCCAGACACAGGAGGCGGAAAGTCCAAGAAATAAAAGCAAAGAAGTACATAGTCATCAGGATTCTGATGTGTGGGGCAACAGGCCAGGGGAGCCACCATCCCACCCTCACCAGACAGGTACACCATACCCAGAGAGGTTTGGGACCAGTCTGCATGTTACACAGAAACTTAGTCCCTCTTCCCATACCTAAAAAAAAAAAATGAGAATAACAAGTAGGGCAGTTGAAACTGTAGTATAAGATATCCTTTTGCTTAGAGTAAAGCAATGCACAGACTCATTTTTTCAATAAATATTTTTTAAGTTCCTAACATGTGCCAGGTACTACATTAGATGTAAGAATGAATCAAACAGACTCTCTTCCTTATGGAGCTTATGTTCTCTTGAGGGCAAAGGGATTACATGCCATGTTGGAAAAATACGATAGTGAGTACTTTGGAGTAAAACCAAGCAGGAAAGAAAGACTGAAGGGCTGGGAGGAGCTTATGCCCCAAATTTTCCTTCTTTGATTTTAGGTCCTATCACTAGCTCCTGGATCTTTCCTTATCTTTCCTCTACATTTACATAAAAATTCTTACTTTTTACCCATGGATAAACTTGAAATAAATATTTAGAGACTATGGGTGGCAAACTGGGGGCAGGGGCATAACGTTCACAAAAGTAGATGTGGTCCCTGCCTCCCTTCAGCTTAAAATCTGGAGGAGGAAACGGGCTAAAGCAACCCTAGTGGCCACCAAACACATGGCCTTAACAAATTGCATGCGTTTTGGAGAAAATAAGATGTTCATATTATAATAGGATAATAATATCAATGTTTTGAAGAAAACTCAAGGGACAGACTATACAAGAATTGTGTGGCAGTCAGGGAGATGACCTGAAGAGGTGATCCATAGACAGGTGAGCTACGGGTTCTTGTTCCATTGGACCTGCAGTCAATCATCTTGGGGTAGAGATGGAGAACCCAAAGTCAGGCCCAACCAGGTTTATGAGTCAGCCTGCTGATGAGGGCATTGACCCTGGAGCTCAGAATAAGCATGAGAGCTACAGTCCACGGAGCTGGGCCAGTTACTAAAGCAATTTTCAACCGGGCTCCAAATGTCCTTTCTATGGCTTGCTTTATGGTGCTGGGACTGTGGTTACACAAATCACCTAGCTCTGTGCTAATCTTGGCTGATTTGGGGCACTTGAGGGAGCAGTGCTGGAGGAGGAAGAGGCTGCTTCCTCTCCCTGTGGCCAATACTTCTTCACCTGCAGAGGTCATTCTATCAGAGCAATGGGTCTAGTTTGCAGTTACTCCAACAGTTAAAGAGCCAGCATCATTACAGCGCCAGCCAAAATGCTGCAAAAAAAAAAAAAATCCAATCTTTTAAATTGCCACACGGCCATCTTCTTCTCCTTGTTCTGTGCAGTCTTCCCAGTAGCTAGCCCCCAGAGTTGCCCCACTGACCTCATCCCTTCATGTTGTCTCACCATCGCAGTTTCCCAGACAATTCTTCCCATGTACTTAGCCAAAGGTTCTCAGACTTTCTTGTGGTACCCTTGGTGTTTCAAAACATTTTTCACAGAACCTAAGCCAAATAAATAAATACCTAATTGTTTCATTCATGAATTGGCTCAGGCAACTTAATAAGCATTTGTATCTTAACATCTTAAGAGTAGTTTCAGAAAACAATATACACACATACCATGAGAAAAATCATTTTTAATTCTTAAGCACCATTGCTTACTAAGGGATGCACTGTTGAGCACTGTACAACTTTTCAAACTGTGCATTCAGATTGGACATGGCCAGTTTTGCTGCCTGTTCCACATAGATTTTTGTGCAATATTTGCTTTCATTGCAGCAACTGCCAAAAGCCCAGCTCTGCAAAGATATGAAGTCATTGAGAAGTACTGTAGCCCAGTCTAATGTCAAAACTCTCGACTGTCTCAGGTTAGTAGCTTGTGTGTTGTCTGACAGATGATGCTGTGTTTTCCATGATAATTTGACGCATCTCCTGCTGCCCTTGAATTTGGAGTGGTCCTTAATACCTCAACACATAGAAACATGATGATTAATAAAAATTCTGTACAGGCAATTCTCTCTGTGAAAATAGGTGTCATGATTATTGATTTTCTCCTAACTTCACCTTGCCCCACTGCCTGAGCTTCCTGACTCGTCCAGTTGCCTGTTTACCACTCAGCATCCCATGCAGTGTGGGTGCCCCCACCCACAACTCTGAGGTCCTGCAGGACACAGTCTGCTTCCCCACTCTGTCTCAGACCCTGGTCTCCCCTCTCCACTCCACCAGCACCACCACTGAGCCTGGAAGTCTGGTGGTGAGCCAGCTCTTAACACATCCACCACTGAAGTGCTCAAATGCCGGGAAGAATTAAATGGACACAGGCACAAGACTGCAGCCTGGAAATAAAAGCTTTAGAATGTTTAAGAATTACTTCTATGGCAGAGGAAACCAGGTTGGAAAGAGGGAAGCAATTTCTAAATTACATGGTTTCAGTTTTCAGTGAAAGAAAGAGAGATTTGGTCTATACTTCAATTCACTCAATTCATGGAAAGAAAGAAAGGAAGAAAGGAAGGAGGGAGGGAGGGAGGAGGAAAAGTGTTAATGGCTAGAGAAAGAATACAACTTAAAATATTTCTGACGGTCAGGAGGCACCTAGCACTAGACCCAATTGAGGTATGAAGCATTCTAAACACTCTTAATCCTCCTGGCTGTAAACAAGCCCAGCCCTGGCATTAGAAATGTTCCTTAGTGTAGCTATTGCTATCACTACTTGAGAAGCCCTGTCCTGAATCAACTTGTTTCTAGAATATATAAAAACAAGCAAAAGTAATACCTTCTAATTGGACTCTGAGGGCCCCTCTCCCAGAGCTACTACCTTTCCTTTCAGCTGGAGAGACTGTCTTTTGATATTCAGATCTGGGGTTTTTCAATGCTCAGGCTGCTACAGCTGAGAACTATCCCTCTTACCCGGACTCCCCAGCCATTCTTGATCTCTCCAGGAATGGCATTAATCTACAGACAGTGTTCAGGACTGCTGGACCTTGACGAGCCCTGCTGTGTCAGCAGCCCCAGAAATGCCTACCAAGCTTTTTTTATGATGTCCAAAGCTTTATTCTTTGAATTGTACAAGAGTATCATTAAATTGAAGGAACATTTTCAAATAAAAACCACTGTCAGTTAGGGGAGGTTTGTTCTCTGTCCAGTCACATTTGGGACACACCTAGGCGATGAGAAAGGAAATGTGATGCATAGCTGAGCTATCCACCCCAGTCACTTTATGGCAAAGGCCAAGGAGGGAAGCCCAGTAGAAGAGGGAGCATGGTGGAACAGTAGCTAGGAGACACATCTGCTCTCCTGTTGCCTCCTCTGCTCATTTAAGAATGCCTCCTGGCCGAGTTGAGCACCTCTCAGCGAAGATGATAGGCTTAAGTGTCCACACTGTGTTTCCTGTCGGGCCCTTGGCTATGACACAGTGACACAGTCTTAGCACAGGAAATCTTCCATACCAGAATCATAAAGGTGATCATGACCCTTCTCCTTTGACTTTCACCTTGGACTTAGCCTTACCCTCTGCAAAACAGAAGCCATCAATGTCAACAGCCTTGCCACTTTCATCTCACCTCCATCTGCAAGTAGTCTTGCTCAGATGCCCAGTATTTTCACGTGCTCTCCTTCCTGCCCATCAAAACTTATTTATGGATTGTGTAATCCTGAGTGAGGGGCCTTTCCCCTCATCAACCTCCTATGATTCTTGTGAGGTTTGAATGAGATCACATGTGCTCATGTGGGAGTGAGATATTGTCACCTTGGTGCTGTGTGACAAATCATCTCCAAAGCCACTAGCTTACAAAAACAGGCCTTTATTGTTAAGCTCATGTATGTGCTTGTATGATCGCAGCTGGGCTCAGCCAGGAGTGGCCCCAGGCTGTGAGTTGTGCCGTGGTCTGTTTACATGTGTTTGTTAGAGGGCCTGGGCTCAAGGAGCAGAACTAAGGGCATGTTCTTTCCATGATGAATGCACCAGCCAAGTCAAGCAGTGCAAAAGCTCTTGAAGCCTCCCTCATGTCCTGTCTGCATGTATGGTATTAGTCAATGCAAGTCACACGGGACACTCCACATCAGTGGGGTCATCCTCCAACAGTAGGGAAGGAAAGTGAATATTGGCTGATGATAACACAAATCATCCAGATCAATATGTTTATGTTTTGGTTTCCAGAACCAGCTGGCACTTCTTTCCACAGTACAGGGAGGAATGTCTGCTTTTGAGTCAGGTGTCAGGGGAGCCAGAAGATTCTGCTAAAACCACAGGTGCAGGCAGCTTCCTCCTCTAGGTCCATTAGGACTATTATGCAGTGTGTCCCCAGAAGAGAAGCCTAATAGACAGACCTGGATAGGCATCTGGCATTGGAAGGTACTCAGCCCAACTGGTCAGGTGAACACTTGTTTCCTCACCTCCCAGAAGCCTAGTCAGAGCACATCCCTGTACAGACCTGCAGATCCTCTGCCATGAACTTAAAACCCCAGTGATGAACAAAACAGTGGCCCCTTCAAAGATGCCCATTTCCTAATATCGGGAACCTGCAAATAGGTTATCTTACATAGTGAAAGAAATACTGTAGATGGGGATAAGTTCAAGATCTTGAAATGATGATCAGTCTGGATGATCTGGGTACCTCAGTGCACTCACAGGAGGAGGAGGTTAGAAAGGAGAGATAAGACACACTGCTGGCCTAAGAGCTGGAGGAAGGGGCCCCAAGCCAAGGAATGCAGGCAGCCTCCAGAAGCTGGAAAGGGAAGGAAACATTCTGTCTAAAGACTACAGAAGGAACAAAGCCCTGCAGACCTATTTTAGACTTCTGAACTTCAGAATAATAAATTTATTTTGTTTTAAGCCAGTAAAATTTTTGTGATTGGTTAAAGTAACAATGAGAAACTAAGACAATCCCCAAATATTGTTTTGGTTATTTCTCTATTTATCTATACTCTTCCCCCTCATTGCCTTTCCTGCATAGAAACATGGTTTTTTTGACATGTTATTTTTCTTGAATAGACTGCATGTAGTTGGTCAGTATGCATGCATTTTTAGTTATGTAAACTGGAATGTGTTACCTTTTTGTTACAAAGCACTTGGCTTTTAACATTCCCATTCTGCTCTGTGCTTAGTGCATTATTTCCAACCACTGTGTGGGAGTTTAAGTCTGTATCCTTCATAATGGATCAATCTACACCCCACTGATGACACATAGTTTGCTTCCCATTCATAACTACTGGAAATCATGCTGGAGTAGACCTCATCAGGTATGTCCCTTTCTAGATTCATGTGAATTTCTTTGCAGTATATGTTCCCAGGGCAGAAGTATTGACTTATGGGTGAACTTAATTTGACAAAGTATTGTCGGATGGCTTCTAGAACAGCTGCACTGAACTCCTGGCTGTGTGTTAAGTTTCAAGTGGACCCACATTCATGTTGACCCACGGCATTACCCAATTTTTCGAATTATTTTGCCAATCTGATGGGTGCTAAGTATTTTTTCCCATTATAATTTTAATTTACATTTCTCTAATGCAAATG
Source organism: Xerus rutilus (assembly GCA_028644305.1). Classification (NCBI taxonomy): domain Eukaryota; kingdom Metazoa; phylum Chordata; class Mammalia; order Rodentia; family Sciuridae; genus Xerus; species Xerus rutilus. Next base: position 164,995,759 of record CM053401.1, read on the forward strand.
AGCTTGATAATTTCTTCATATATTCATTAGCCTTTTGGGTTTCCTCTCTGCAAATTCTCTGTTTATATCCTTTGCTCAATTATTTACTCATTTGTATGAATTCTTTGTATATTCTAGATTTTTTTTGTTTGTTCTGTTTATGATTTCAGATTTTTTAAAAAATCCTTTATTTTTGATGTAATGAAGTCAACCAAATTTTTAACTTATGTTTGTTATGTTTTTTTTAAAAAAGCATGTTTTAAATTATAGACAGGACATATATTCTCAAATATTCCACTTGACCTTTGTTCCGGGCATATGATCAGCTTGTACTTTTCAGAAGTTAGGTGTGGCCATAGGACTTGCTTTGCCTGATGATATATAAGAAGAGATAACTGTTGCTTTGGTAGTTAAAAAACCTGAATGTGATTGGTTCATTTCACTTTCTGCTGCTATACAGGTTGTGGAAGTTCTTGTTCCAATGAAGCTTGCTTCAGCCTGGTTCCCTGAGAGTACTGAGGGAGCACAGCCACCCTGCTGACCCCTGTGTAGTCACACAGTATGAGACAGAGAGAAACTTCCATCATGAGTAAGCCACACAGATTTGGGGCTTGTTGTCACTAGAGCATATCTAGCCTATCCTGACTAGATCCAGACTTGTTTCTTGATTTCTTTTCTTCCATTCCCCATCTCTGATCACAAGCAACTATTCTGTTTGTGTTCTTAGAAAATAAGAGCTGTTATTGTGCAGATTTAAATTCAGGCAAATGGTATTGTATTGTCTCATTTTGTTTCTTTCTTATTCACTAAGCACAGCTTCAAAGACCTACCCAGCTGCTGCAGATAAAACCAAATCTATTGTTGTAACCTCTAGGTGGCATTTAGGGATGAGCTACCATTATTATTGTGCTCTCCCAATCCCAATGAAAGACACAGACTTTTGTTTATGAGGTCTCTGCTCAACCCTAGGCTACAGTCACTCTTCAATATTATTTTCTAAATCTACAGATCAGTCTTTCACACTGACATCTTAGGTCTTCTGAAGTCCACTACCTTGGGATGCGGTATTAAATTGGAATTCAATTTTATTTTCCTCTGCATAGTGAAAAAGTTTTCCTACGAACCATCCACTGAATATTCTGTCAGTTGATTTGTGGAACCTCCTTTGTCACACATGAAGTTTCAATATTCAGGAAACAATGCCTGAGCTCCACATCCTTTTCTATTAGTCTATCTGCCTACGATAGCAGGAGTACTGCATTTTTTTATAATTATGGCTTTAGAGTAAATATTATGTAGTGGTATCTGGTAGGGTCTGCTTTTATTTTAATACCCCTCAAAGTTGATTATTAACTTTGGAGTTTTATTTCTTTTTTTTAATTTTTCATTTCTTTAGTTTTAAGTTCCTTAAAAATGTCATGGAAATTTTGACTGGCATTTCATTAAATTTATAGATAAATATGGGGAATATTTTTGTTTGTAAAATATTATTTTATTCCTAAGCATGGACTTCTTTACTTATTCAGTCTTAAGTCTTTGATTAGCTTTAAAGCTTTCTCCATTGAGATTTTGCACATTCTTGGGCTGGTTAAATACAAAATATTTGCTAATTTGTATTACAATTGTTTTAAATTTTCTAGTTCATTATTGCTGGTATAAAAGCATGGTATTGATTTTTGTAAGTTACACTTATACCTGGCAACCTTGAACTTTTGTTTTTTTATTACAATTTTTATTGTCATTGATTTTTCTAAGATACCTATCATATATACAATGAGTTTTCTTTCTTTCCAATCCTTACATGTCTTCTTCCTTTTCCTTTCCTTAAAACGTGAGCTGGAAATTCCAGCATCATGTTAAATAGTAGCTGTAGAAGTTCACATTCTGGCCTTTTCTCTGCTCTGAATACGAATGCGCCTAAATTTTCTATATTAAGTATATGCTTTGTTGCAAGGTTTTCGTTTAAAAACTCTGGCAATTTGAAAAAGTTTCCTTCTTCTATTTTCTAAGGATTTTTAGAGCAAAAACTCATAAATGGGTGAAATTTTTACCAACTGCATATCTCATAGAGATAGTCATATGATCTTCATCATTTAGAATATTAAAGTGGTGAATTACACTAATATTGAAACCAACTTACTCCTGAGATTAGCCTCATGTGTATACAATGATTATTTTTGTAAAGCAGTGTTAGATTTATAAACTAATATTTAATTTAGAATGCATTTTCTGTATATTCACATATGAACTGGGCCTATATTGTCTTTTCACGTATTCTCTGATTTTGGAATCAAAATTCTAGTAACCTCACAAAAGGAACCAAGTAAATTTTTTGCTTGTTTATTATCTAGCGAACAATGCATACATTAAAAAATTAAATCTACTTTAGAAGATTGGTAGAACTTGGCTTCTAATCATGTGAGCCTGGTGTTTTTGAGGACTTGACTACCATTTCAATTTCTTTAATCCTACAGGTCCATTTAAGCGTTCTCTTTATCTCCATGCCAATTTTGTCATCTTAAGTTTTCTATATTGCATGCATTCAATCAAAAGTTTTCCATTTAATAGCTACAGTTCATTATATTCTTGTTTTTAAAAAAACAGTTGTGCTTACTAGATCTTTTTTTCATTAAGCTGTTTTTCCAAAAAACAGGTTTCACTTTTTAACTCTTTTTTTTTATTTTTGGTACCAGGGGTACTTGACCACTGAGCCACTCAACCCCAGCCCTATTTTATGTTTTATGTAGACAGGGTCTCACAGAGTTGCTTAGCGCCTCGCCGTTGCTGAAACTGGCTTCGAACTTGTGATTCTCCTGTCTCAGCCTCCCTAAGTGCTGGGGTTACAGGTATGTGCCACCACGCCCGGCTACTTTTTAACTCTTACCCATTCAGTTCACATTGATCTTTATTTTTAACATTTCCTTGTTGTTTGCTTGGACTTTTTCTGATACTCTTGAAATAATTACCTTAGCTGATATTTTTTAGCATTTAAAATAATTATGGATTTATAAGAAGGCACAAGGACATGTACAGGAATGTCCCAGGTCCTGTCCGTCCAGCCTCACCCAGTAATAACATCTCATGTAAAGTAGTCAAATGCCATAAACAGGAAATTGGCCTTGTCATGTTCCACAGAGCATTAGATCCCTGGAAGGGCTTGCGGTGCAAGTTCACCCTGTGTGTAGACACAGCATCTGTTCCCTCCTCTGGAGGATGTAGTAACAAGGTGCCATCTTGAAAGCAAAGACGGTCCTTATCAGACATAGAATCTGCCAGCACTTATCAGCTTCCAAAACTGTGAGAAAAACTATTTCTTTTTAAAACAACACTTTTTTTAGTGTATATTAATTCTGTAGAATGGTGTATTTCATTGTTTCATAGTCATACATGCATATATCATACTTTGATCATTTCCACCAACCTTTATCCATCCTTATCCTCTCCTCCAACCTTCCCTGATCCCCTTTCTCTTAACTAATAGTCTGTGAGAAATATATTTCTATTATTTATAAATTACCTTATCTAAGGTATTTTTTACAGCAGCAGACCCAAATTAAAACACTGTACCACCCTTTTATAGTCACCCACTCTCTGTCATCCGAAATCCCTGGTAGCCACTAATCTGTTCCACATCTCTGTAATTTAATGATTTCAAGAATGTTCGATAAATGAAATAATATATGATGCTTTGATTAAGCAGAACTTTTCATTTACCATAATTTCCTTGAGGCTCACTCAAGTTGTCGCATGTATCAATAGTGTGCTCCTTTTTATTGCTGAGTAGTACTCCATGGTATATAGGTGGCTTGCAGTTTGTATGATTCCTCCACTGAAGGACACTTAGTTTCCAATTTGGGTCAATATGAATAAATTTGATAGAGATATTCATGTACAAGCTACTGTGTGAACAGGACTTTTCTTTTCACTGAAATGAATTGTCTAAGAGGGCAGTTGCTAGATTGTACAGTAAGTTCACTTATGATTATAGAATGAACTGACAGACTACTTTCCCAGAGAAAAGTAGTAGACTACTTTCCCATACATTTTCCAATGTATGAGAGATCCAGTTTCTTCACATTCTCACCAGCATTTGGAACTATCGCTGCTTTTTATATGAGTCATTCGGATAGGTGTGTAGTGATGTCTCATTGTCATTTTAATTTGTATGTCCTGAGTGGCTGGAGGTGCTGATCACCTTCCCATATGCTTTTGTTTATTTATCTTGCCATCTGTATATATAGTTCCTTTATTTTTAACTTCTCTTTCTGGTAGCTGAATTTCAAGCTCCTATAAGTGGCTTTAGCTCTGTTCTACAAACTCAGGGATGCTCTTCATCCACTATTATTATTCACTTCATGATATTTTCATGATGTCCTTCTAACCTAAGTGTAAGTTAGTAATATGCGATTTAGTTGTGAGATCCACATGATCTTAATCTTTTGGTTATTAATTTCTAATTTTATTTTGTAACCTGGTCTGTGTCATACAGGTTCTTTAGAATTTAAATTTGTTTTATATGGAGTAATACATATTCTATTTGTGTGATTATCTTGTGTATGTCTAAAAGTTTATTTTCTTTGGGCTTAGAGTTCCATATATCAAAATTATTTAATATTAATTCGTCAGTATCTTAGTAAGTTTGAGCTTACCAATTAAATTTTTAGATCTTCAACATTTCTGCTTGTGTTTTTTTGGGGAGTTTGTCTACTTGATATTAATCTGTTTCAACAGATTTATCTACCTTACTTAGTAACTATAACAATAACCAGAGTTTGTGAACACTTGTCTGTTTCATGTAAAGCTTTAAGCACTTGGCTAAGCACTTTGTTTATATCATATTTACATAGTATAATTAGAAGCCATCATGCCCCTATTTTGCAGATGGGGAAACTGAGGGTCTAGAATCAAAGTGACCACGTCATGCAGCCAGCAAACAGCAGAGCTGACATTGCAATGTGGATTTGTCTACCAAGTCCACGCTTTTAATGAGTCTAGCCTTAGATTTCCTTTACTCATTTGAAAAAGGAAGGGATTTGGAGAAACTTGAGGGTCCTTTTAGGCTACAATAGTCTCCATCCTTTTCATCATCTGAGTAAACATTTATTGAGCTCTTGGCTAACAGATTTTTAAGATCCGTTAAGCACTGTTCGGTTCATGATCTTATTTCATCCTCATAGCTACCTGTAAGATAGATATTGGAATTTTAATATTATAGATGAGGAAACAAAGGCTACAAGTGGTACCCAGCCAGGCTGTGCACTCAGGTCATCACTCTAAGGCCTGTGGTTCTAAACACAGTGCTAGACTTTGGCCTTCCACACTCAGCTGGAAACTTCAGACATTTCCTGTGACCACACGCCAGCCTTCAGAGGGAGGAAGTGGTTTCCCTATGTAACACATGCATCAAACAATCGTCAGTTAACCCCCAGGACTCTGGAAAGAAGTCCTCTGCCTCTCTTTCTGGATGGAACTGTCCCTGCCAGGAGGTGAGAAACTAAACCATGGTGTCCTCCTTCCATTCCCAAAGGTGCCCAAAACATCACTAGATGTAGCTCTTGGCCCTGGCAAAGTACTTTCCTGCATATTAGCCCCTTTCTTCCTCTTCTCTGCCCTTCCATCTCCCCTCACCCAATCCCATGATGCTCTCCTTTTTACTTCCAGAAAATGAACTGCTACACCAACACAGCTTATAGCACTTTTTAAAATATGGAGAGAAGGGCTTTCTCAGTCACCCAATCCTTTTATCTACCTGCTCTTTCCCATCCTCCTGGTTCCCTGGAGTAAGGGGAAAGAAGCAGTGAGTTATTACCATGTTAAGCTGCACTAAATGGCTTTATATTACAGTTAGAGATCTCTGGAGAAATAACAATGAGATCACTACATCTTTTGTTCTTGGGAAAATAATGTGGCAAAAAGACACCTCTAATCCTCTATTTTAATTTGTTTTTATTGATCTCTGTGAAAATTAGGGAAACAAGTTTTCTCACTGCAAATGTTATAACAATGCATGAGGAGGCCCTAGTTGTAAGGAATAATGAAGCTGGGGCTGTGAGAGAGTCCTTTCATGAAGCAAGATGGTGCGTGAGTAAATACCTAGAAAAGGAAATATACAGAGGAAAGAGACCATCGTGTGTTAATAGTTAACTCTTAGTGGTGGGTTCATGGGTAATGTGTTATCAAAGAAACGTTTCATGACCTCAAACCAAAATAGTACCCTTCCCTTCAACTATCATGTCACCACTTTATTTGCTTGATACCTGTCACTTGCAGATATTATCTTGTTCACGTATTTATGTGATTGGTTATGTATATGAGTTCCTCTACCCTAGCCTGGGAAATGAACTGCATAGGGGCGAGAACTTTTTAAATTTGTCTTCTAGTATTTATCCAGTGTCTAAAATCATACTTGTCACAATCAAATATTTGGATAGATGAATGGATGGGTGGATGGATATATGAAATATTTTTCTCTGTCCATTTTCTGTGATTTCTGCAGAAATTACTTTTCCAGTTACAAATAAAAACAAATATTAGGTTCAATTCAGCATCATTTCTTCCTAGAAACTTTTCCTGCTTCCTCAGGCACAAATGGTTTTTCCTGATTTACAGAGTGTTGGACCTCTCAGGAGACACTGAGCCTTGTTACCCTAATGCTCTATTAGTGTATGTTTCCTGAGTGTTAGACTCATGCACTGCCCAGGCAAGAAAGAACTTGGAGACATTCAGATCTAACTTTCTCACAGATGAGGACAGTGAGATGCACACATGTGACCTATCCAAACCCAAGAACAAAAGATAATGAAAGAAAATGCTATGTTCTCTATGCTATATTGTCTTTGGTCAAAATTTTCCAGGCCATTGGCTAAGTTTATGACAGGACTAAGACCTTTACTGGGCACTCCATCTTTTCACCTCTGGTCTTTAGGCCGCAGGGTGGTTCCTTCTGCATGTGAACCTTCATATTCCCACCCTAGGACTCCTACCCAATGATGGGAAAGGAAAAGAAGGATCAGTAAGTGGAGGGGCCACATCCACATGCCCTCTGCTCATGTTGCATGTCCTTGTACCTAGCAGCCTGTGCTTCACGCCCAAAGAATTAACAAAGAGGATGGGAAATAAAACAATAATTCTCTGGGAAATACTAAAAGGCACACAGACCATTCCCAAGTGGTTTTCTGATAAATATGTACAAAGTTCTTTTTTCAGCTTTGCTACTTGGGTCTCAGTACTCCCTTGAGAAAAAGGTAGCTTAGCTGTAAAAATAATTTTAATATGAGATATTGAAGACAAATGAAAAATAAATAAAACACCCCAAACCTTGTACTCTAGATACTGAATTTAGAGTTTGGCATTTCCATGCAGGAAACTCATGCTTCCTTTCCATAAATGTCTCTAAGCATTACACAGTATTACTATGCAAGTTTTTAAATAATATAATTGGTATTTGTAGGTTTTAAAATAATATAATTGGTATTGTATGTGTACATTTCTGCAGCTTCTATAAAGCATGGCTGCATTCATATTCACTGCTGTCCAATTTCTGCTGGATGAGTGTCCCACTGTTTATACTTCATTCTTTCAGTGGATACTTAGATAAACTGATTTTTTAGTTCTCTGTATGATTCGAATCGTTTCGTCCACTAACATGGTATATCTCTTCCTTTTACCTGGACTTTTACAATTTGTTTAGCATACATTTTAGAATTGCCTAGGTCTTACACATTTTCTTTACGTGCTTTGATGTACTTTTTGTTTTCATTACTAGTGTGAATGGTATTTTTTAACTTTTGAGTATGAAATACCAACACAGAAGTACTTAGATCATAAAATTTTCACATACTTCACACTTCTATAACCAGGCACAGATCCACAAATGATGTTACCAGAGTCACAGACACTTCCTGTGCCCCTCTACTCACCAGAAAGGAAACTGTCATTCTGATAGTATTTAAATAGGTTTCCTTATTGGATACAAATCTAAGTGACTTGTATACTGGTCTGATATCTAGCAACTTTGATAGTCTTTTGCAATTTATAATTCTCTATAAGCACAAATGTATTCTTTTATATTTTAAGGTTTTTTCCCCTCTAGATAATCATATTAATATGATTGGTATATTCCTTTGCTTTCTAATTTTTTTTTCTTTAAAAATAATCATTTGACTATACTGGCCACCTCCAATACCATATTAAAAGTGTCCTTAAATTTCTTTCTTATTTTTCCTTGGTTTTCAGTACAATGTTTTCATATTTCATCATTTTATGTTGCTTATTGTCTGATTATTAAGATATCCCTTATTGGATTAAGAAAGTTATTTTCTGTTTCAAGATTTATGAGATCCTTTTTAGTTTACTATCAATGGGTTTTTAATTTTGGTATGATTTTATGCAGCTCTTCAGCTATGATTCTTCTGTTTGGATTGATTAATGTGGTAATTACATTAACATATTTCCAGGGTTAGACAGCCCTTGTATTTTATCATTGAACCTAACTTTTCCTTCATCTATTAATCTTTTCACTTCTTAAACTTTTAATTGATATTATGCATGCATATCATAAATCAAAAGCAAGCAGCTTAGTGACTTTCCACAAAACAAGCCCTCCCATGTAACCAGTTTTGACAAACAAAACATCAGGAGCTCATCAGAAGCTCTACTGTGACCCCTCCCAATCACTAACCCCTTTAAAGATTGCTTAGATCCTAACTGATAATTTCAGTGATCATTTTTTGCCTGCGTGTGAGCTTTTGTATGCATGAAATCATAAGCATGCATTCTTATTTTTTTAAAATATTTTTATAGTTGTAAATGGACACAATACTTTCATTTATTTTTATGTGGTGCTGAAGATCAAACCCAGTGCCTCACACATGCTAGGCAAGCATTCTACCACTGAGCTACAACCTCAGCCCAGCATGCATTCCTTTATGTCTATTTTCTTCAACCTTATGTGTGTGAGAATCTATCATAGTGTCCATTCTCACCTTTGTATAATATTGTGTTAAATGAATATCCCTCAAAGTATTTATACATTCTAGTCTTCAGGGACATGTGCACATGTTTCAAGTTATTTATAAAGTAAGCATAGTGATGTTATTAACACCCCTATGTATTGCTTGTTGAACATACGTATGCCTTTCTGCTTGCTGGGAATGTACTTACAAGTAGAACTGCTGGAACACAATACAGTGGACATTAGTTTCTATAAATATCATGGAACTGCAATCCCTGAGCCATATTCAGCCTGTCAATGGTTTTATAAATAAAGTTTTATTGAAACATAGCTACACCCCTTCTTGTATTTTTAGTAGTTCCTTTCACACTGCAATGGTTGCATTAAATAGTTGTCACAGATATACTATAACCTGCACACCCTAAGAGATTATCTGGTTTTTACAGAGAAAATGTGCTACTGCCTGTTGTACACTGTTGAGCAGTTCTCTAAAGTTGTTCTGATTTGTACCCCAAGCACTCTCCTTGTCATGATGTTCTTGAATATGCATTGCTGAGCTCTGTTCTTAATGACAGTGACGTGAGGCTGGACTTTCCCTTTGATATTTTTGTCATAGTGTGTGATTTTTGTATCAGGATATCCCAGCCTTATGAGATAAATTAGGGACTATTCTTATATTTTATGTTATTGGTGAGTTTGCACAAATAAACAAACGAACAAATCAATAATGCATCTGTAATGTTTAGTCAAATTTGCTTGTTGATTTGGGTTAGGCATTTTATATAAGATAAAATTTTTAGCTGATTTGAATTTTTTAAATTTACATTCATTTTTTTCTACGTCTTCCCAAATCAGTTTCACAAGTTACATTTTTCAAAGATCGGAGAGACTTTCTTTTAGTTTCACTCATTGGCAAAATGTTATTTATGACGGTCATTCATCATAAGTGCTTTAATAGGAATTATTGCATGTATAAACACCATTTATAAAGTGTATGTAAAGAAACATAAAAAATTCAGTCCTGTTTATGCAACACTTCCCTTAAGAAATAGATCAATGTCACTATGATTGAATTCACCTGTGCCCCGTCCCCCATCACATCTCCTTTCTTCTGCCTGTTGCTTTTGGAGGGAGCAGCCACTGTCCTAAATATGTATCTCCAGACCAGATATTGTTTACTTTTGTGTGTTTTTGAAGTATATATGAAAGGAAGGACACCACACATCTTCTTTGCCCTACATTTTTCACTCAAGCATTATGTTTGTGACAGTTATCCATTTTGTATTGGTTTACAATTTTACTGTCTCATGAGATTGTGTGAATGGAAATAAACTCCAATGCCCTCATCAATTCTCCTGACATAGACACTTATGTTGGTTCTAGACTTTTTAGTTATTAGTGAGCAAAGTTGCTCCACACGTTGCTGTAGACGTCTCCTGAAAGTACACGTGCAGGGTGTTCTCAGGTCGACGTTGTCTACCTGTGAATCAGCCTTTACCTGTTGTGTTCCACACATGTGCATCTTATAGATGATGGCAAATTGTTTATCAAAGAGGTTGTAGCAAATGACATTCTCATGAGGAGTATTTAAAATGCTGCTGCTGTTCTAGATAATTGCTGATACTTGAGTGTGTTTTTTATGGCTTTTCAAAGAGTTTTGGTTTTCTGCGTAGCTGTTGATTTTTATTTCATTAAATTCTGCTCTGATATTATTTCCTGCTTCTATTAGTCTTAGGTTTAATCTAGTGTTCTTATCTTTATAAGATGCATGCTAAAATAATTAAATATTTGGATATTCTTCATTATTGGATATTCTTCTATAAGTACTGTAAAACTAAAAATTTCTTCTATAAGTACTTTAAAGCTAAATATTTCTCTCAAGGTGTCGGTTTAGCTAATCCCAAGGGTTTTATATGTATTATTTTTGCTCTCAATCAATTCTTAGTAGCTTAGACATTTCCTTTACATCTTTATTGACCTATATGTTTTGTAGGCCTGCTTTTAAATTTCCCAATATTATGTGTTTTCAGAAATTAATATTTTTGGTCTTTTTCTAACTCACTTTCATTGTGGTCAGAGGATGTCATTTGTGTGATGCTGGCTCAAAAGTTCTGAGACTTGCCTTATTAACTGATTATTGATTTTTGTAACTGTTTTATGTGTTCTTGAGCAAAATGTATATTCTCTAAACATTGGCTGTGGCATTTTATATTAGTCAACTGGAGGGGTTTTACTAATCATGTCATGTAAATCTTTTATTTCTTTATTCATTATTTGGTTGCTTGATTTGTCAGTTGCAGAGATCTGAGTCTGATCAGGTCCCTAGGCACTCTTCCAATGCACCTTGCACACTGGCCTCCTTGTGTCCACAGTGCATCAGAAGTCCAAGAACTCTGCATGCCCAATATCCCCACCAAGGAAGTCACTTTTAACTTCCTACTGAAGATGATTCTTTTTTTTTTTCATCCTCTACTTTACCCCCACCCAAACAACTCAGTTACCAAGTATACTGCTCTGAATATCAAGGTGTTCTTGTGTTTCAGAAATCTGCCTGGTAGAGTCACTTATTGATTCCATTCCCTTGCTGATCCCACTGTCTGAAATACTTTTCTCCAATCCAGGCCCTGGGTTGACTGTCACTTTCTTCATTATGAGAGAGTTCCTACCTTCATCGCAAACTGAGCAACAAACCCCTTGCTTCATAGCATTCTGTGCTTTGACTCTTATTTATTTTTTCTTCCTTATCACCTATCAACACATATGAAATATTTTTCTGATGTTTTCCATCTAGGAGAATGTGAACTTCATAAAAGCAGGAATTATTTAATTTGCTCCCTGTTTTCTCAACGCCTATGATATTCAGAAATAAAACTGATGCTCACCAAATATTTGCTCAATGAAGGAATGAATGGATGTTAAAAAATTTCACACTGACAGATTTGAAATTTTCTCTGCAATTTTGTCAAATTTTTCTTTACATATTTTGAGACCATGTTATTATATGCATATAGGTTTAGACTGTAACTCCCACAATAAGTGAACTTTTTATAACTGAGAAGTAAATCATATCCTCTTTTAGTAAAACAATTGATCATTTTACTTTCAATCTATTTTATCTGATATTTTTGACATTTTTTCTATTATTGTTCTAATTTATTTTTTGCTACATTTGACTTTCAAACTCTATAAACTCTTATATGTTAAATGTGTCTCTTTAAAAATTATATAATTTGGACTTGATTTCTAGTTAAATCTAACAAATTCATGATTAAGCTAGGGAGTTTAGCTCATGTATATTGGTTGAAAATACTGATAAGTTTAAGAATCATGTGTATAATTCTATACCATCTTGCTTTTTTATGTCTTTTTATTTTTTCTTGCTTTCTTAGTAGCTTAGTATTCACATAGCATCCATTCAACTTGTCTTATATTCTGGAATTTGGGCAGGAAGGACCTACAATATACTATATCTGAGAATTCAAATACCAACTCTTCCATCAAAGAAGTCAATTTTATGTTTCTATGGAAGGTGATTTTTTCCTTTTTTCTTCCCTATTTCACCCCCAACCAAACCATTCAGTCACCAAGCATACTGCTCTGAATAGCAAGGTGTTCTTAAGTTTCAGAAATATACGTAGTAGAGTTCATGACTTTATTATTGAAATGGCTTTGTTACAAATTGGACTCTTCGGTTATCCATTGAGATGAGGGATTTTTAGGATCATAGGAGGAAAGTGACTTTGACATGAACAATAGGAACTACTGCTTTAAATGTGTAAATTAACACTTTTCTGAATATCAATAGGATGTATCTACCCTTCTGCTTGGTCTCCAAAGGACACGTTCAAATCCTCTGTGACACTGGAAAGAGAAGCAAGAGTTACACTTGCCCTTTGACTGTGTTTTCCATTGGAATTTCATTAAAGCATGTTTTAACTTTACTCCTTGTCCTTTTTAAAAGCTAAATGAAAGGTGGAGACAGAACAAGCAGTTGAAAGCTTTCCTGTGCTCCTTTCCCCATGGGTTCCAGGACTAGTAGCCACAGAGTCATTCCCAGGCAGAAAGATGCAAAGCTGTTGACTCAGTAGCGGTAGCTTCTCTACATGCTACTTCATGGTCCAGGATCCATCGAAGAGCGTGGGGGAAATATGTTATATGGCCTGGCTGTTGACTTATTCATCTTTTTAACACTTCTCCATTTTGTGTGTATTTTGTACAAACTGTATATCCAATGCACATAATTCATTCCCCTAGTAATGTATACATACATTTACCAGTAAGTATACATGTGTACAGGGGTACATGCTCAGCGATGCAGTACAGAAGATCAGTCTACTGGTTTGGGATGGATCTGGAAGCCTGATGACCCAGCCACACCATTCAGTAAGCATGGCCCTGTTGAGGGCTTCTGGCATGTGATCCCAGTTCCTATCTCGGGCCTTATTTATTGACCTAATTCCTGATGGTGAGACTGACACCTTTCAGTGGAATCTGAATCCCAGGGTTCTTTCCTCCTATCCTTTCTTCCTTCCTTCTTTATCAAAGGCCCAGAGTATTGCCACTCAGTTCCAGTTATATCTTGTATCTTTTTCTCCATTCAAGGTCATGAACAATGCTGCACAATATCATGGGCAATCCTTGAATATATCTTTGCTAACTGGAGAAGAAAATGAAGATATCATTTAGCACCAGGGCTCCCTGGAGACCAGAGTCTTTGACAAGTAGGTGGTATTATTTCTCTTACACATGTGAGAAAAAAAAAAAAACTTGAGATGAGGTGACAGTACAAGGTTACAGAATGAATGGATACATCTTAATCTGACTTTAAGATTCTGAGTCCTAGGTTTTCTCTTGCTAGGATCCTGAGTGAGGCCATGTAAACCTCTGACCAGTGGCCCATGTCTGTGTCCTTCCTTTGAATCTCATGTGTCCTCCGGGGCTCTAGGGTCTGACCACGTATCATGAAAAGAATTTGGGGCAGTGGAAAGAGCCAGGACTTTGAAGGCAGACAAAATTGCACATAGATCCCAGCTGCCAAGTCAACACAATGTGTAGGATGTTGACCATGTTCCTTAATCAGGACAGGATAGGTTACACTTCAAAACAAATAAGCCCCAAATCTTAGTGGCTTGAAAACAACAAATATTCATTTCTTGCTCACATTATACATCCAAGAGCAGGCTAGAAGGGAACTCTGCTAATTCTAATTACATGCGGACTCAAGCTGATGAAGCAGATGTCAGAGGAGAAACACGAGTGATCCACAAATGAGCTCTTTAAGCTTCCACGTAGATGAGTCATGACATTCAGACTCACATGGGCAGAGGTAACCCAAGATGGCAGAGAAGGTAAGCCCATACCCAAGGGGAGAAACCAAAGTATCTGACATGTACCACTCATGATTAGTATTCAAGACTTCTGAACCCAAGTTGTCTATGTAAAAACAGCACAGTGATAAGAATGGAAATAGGCTAATGTACAAAGTACCCAGCACCAGGCTTGGCCAGTGATGGAAGCTTGACAAATATGAACTCCCTCCTGCTTGCATTTTGTTCCTGCTCTCAGATCTGAGAATAGAGGAAATTGGTAAAAGAATGCCAGGGGCCTGGCTTCTAATTCCACTAAGAAAATAATGAAAATGGGTTACAACAGCAGCCAAAGGGCAAGAGGCCAGGGTAGCCAGCCAGCCCCAGGGAACACATAGACTTTCATTACCCATAAGATTTTTTTTTGAAAGCACAAAATAAATAACCTTCTAGAATGAAGAGAAAGTTCGCAAAGGGGTCACAGAGGTAGCCCCGTCTTTCTGAGGTCCATGTGTGGTATGTATCTCGATGTAAGCCAGCGCTTTCATTAACATATTTAATCATGCTTTTATCTTTAATCATCAAATGGCTTAATCGTGTGCATTGTATTCCCAGGCTCGAAATAACAATGGTTATATGGAACTGTGATAGATGTTTTTAATAAAATCAGTAATTACCCTTTGTATGTGTATGTGTATGTGTGTGTGTGTTGTATTATCTTCCCATTTCCTTTTTAATTGTGGCTTTTAGGTATGTGAGAAAGAAAAAAACAACAAGACGAAGGCATAATCCTTAAAATACCATTTTTTTGTTTTGTTTTGTTTTAGGAGTGCCTGCCAAGTGGAAGGAAAGGTGGATCCTGAAGTGTGCTTTGTAGTGCAAGCTCCGTTTAAGAGAAACTGGGGCTGGACAAAGAGCCCTGGCCAATGTGGCTTTGGCTTTGAATCCCAGCTACGTGAGAGAGGGGCTGTCACAGTACCTCTCTGTGCTGGATGCTTAAATCTGCAAAATGGCATAAGCAGCATTCTTCATAAAGTTGCTCTGAAGAACAGAAAGTGCTTAGAAAGTCATTATATTTAACAGAAAATTAAGAAGCCCTTCCTATGCACCAGGAGGGATTCCAAGTGATTTCCAAATATTAACTCATTTAGTCTTCAATGCAAATTAACCAAGATAGGTCGCTTGAATATTTCTAGCTGATAAGTAAATAAAGTCCAGAGTGGTCAAGCAACCAGCCTATCATTCCACTGTTAGTAAGTCGCAGAGTTGGAATTAGCACCCAGACAGGCTGCCTGCAACAGCTCACGCTCCAGGCCACTCTGAACAGGTGAGTTCTTCCTGCTTGTGCCATTGGCCGGTAGCACATTTTCACTTAACTGACCTGGTTGCTGACTTGGAATTTCAACTGTTCTATGTTTTATGCTTGCCCTTTGCATGTGTCCTTTGACTTAATTCGTTTCTAGTCAAACTGCCTTGTTGGGTAAAGTGTTCCATATATTCATTTCTCAGTGCTGGATATAGAGATGGTCTTTATTTATACTCCTCGTATGTCACTCTGCCAAATAGTTCAGGATTAAAAAAAAAAAGTCTGGTTCTAATTATATTGTTGGAAGGCAAATCACTCTGAATCTAAATTCATCTCTCTGTAAAATGAGACAATGGGTTGGACCTGCCATTTTATAGATTGATGATGGAAAAATACTATCTCTCCCATTTATTTAGCAAATACGTATTGAGCATACTCTTAGAGTAGTCTCTCACAGGATAATCAGTGTTGTCTCCATTGTGGATTCCAACCACTCCTATCTGGAGGGAGGGGTCAGGAATGCTAATCCTGACACACCAGTCCAGGACCTCTGGTCATGAGGTAGAGGCAGCTCTGGGTAGAGAAAGGACATGGGCTCCTCTACTTGTAGCTGGATATGCCACCTCATTTTCTGAGTCTTATCTATAAAAAATGGCTGCTCTAAAAAAAATAACAAGAATATGAAAATACACAGCATTGTGCTGGGCACAGATCAGAGCCAAGGAAAGAGAGTTTGTGTGTTTGTAGTCCAAGAGACAAGGACCTCAAAGGCACATTGTGTGCTGGGTACAAACACACATTGTGTGCTGTGTTATCATCCTGCACAACATTACAGTGCATAAGACCAGGGCTCCATTGTCAGCTTCTGATACCCACTACCCTTGAAAATGCCCCAGGAAGACTTGTCTTGTATGACCACAACAAAAGCAATAACTACAGAAGGATGCACTCCTGGGGCCCTTTGCTACCGAGGAGCAACAACAACTTGTAGCCTACGTTCTTCTTGAGTAATCTGGGTTAGTTCTTTTGCAATGTATTCCTGGGAATTTACCTGTTTTAAAATTTATTTGCAGTTTCACCTTCGATAGGCATGAATTCACCATCTCTACTATGAGAGAGAGAGAGAGAGAGAGAGGGAATTTGTCACACCCACTACCCTGAATTGCACACAGGAAGAGGAAGGGGATTTACTAGTCAGACAAGATGTGCTATGGAGTCCACACAAGAACTCAGACACCCCAAAGGAAGTTATCTTTCCAGCCCAAAAGGATGGAGTGAAACAACCACTCCCATTTCCTCACTGAGCCAGAAACAAGCCAAAGAGGCAAAACTGAGGCATAGCTGGTGAGAGAATAAAGACATTCTTCAGCTAGAGCAGTGATAAAGATTCAGAATTTACTGTACTCCTTAAGAAAAAGCATTGGTAAAGGCCTTGCCTAGTCTGTAAATAATAGTAAAGGTTTTGATACAACAGAGTCCCCATGGCAGATCCCAGCCTGAGACAGTACCAGCAGGACATCTAAAGGAAGCACACCTCCACTACTCAGGGGGAAGAGACATTTGAGTGATGGCTGGACAGAGACTATTGTTTTACATTGTGTTGGTTTTGTTGACAGCTTGTGATCACCAGGCTGAAGAATGAAATGCACTAGTTCCCAATTATTTGACAGCATTATTCCTGGAGTGGTCTCTTACCTAGAGCTGGATAAAGAGTATAGAATACATATTTGGAGAATGGATAGATGATAACTGCCCCAATTTTGGTACCAATGGGGTAATAACTAGTAACAAGTCCAGTGTTAATGCAGGAATATTCAGAGGTGAAATGATGAGAGCTGGATCCTAATCAGTCCATCCTAGCTTGAATAGACTAAGTGGGTGGTAACTGCAGGCAGGTGGGATGTAGCTGGAGATGATGAGTCACTGGAGGCATGCCTTGGAAGGGTGCCTCCTCCCTGAAACCACTTCTCCTTGCTCTCTCTGCCTCTTGGATGCTATGACCATGGACTAAATCTCTATGAGCCAGGATGAACTTTCCCTCTTCTAAGTTGTCCTTGCCTGGTATTTTGGTCACAGAGATGCAAGGCTGACTAACACACCAATGTCAGAAAGCTGGATTTCCATCTGAAAGTACTACTCCCATAACTTGGCTGCAACACAATTCCATGGCTGCACAAGAACTCCCTTCACAGTTGCAAGGCACCCTGCCCCCATGCCTGAGCCCTGGCAAACACTGGTCTCTCCTCTGCTACTTTGGTTTTGTCTTTTTGAAAATGTCACATAAATGGAATTGTGCAATATATATCCTTTTGAGATTGTCTTTTTCATTCTGCATAATACCTTCAAGATTTATGCAGTTGTTACATGTATATCAAAAGTTGACTCTTTTAGTTGCTGAGTGATATTTTGGCAGGTAAATATACCAAAGCTTGTTTACCCATTAACCTGTTGAAGTCTATGTCATTTTGGTGATTATGCACAGAGCTGCTATAAACATTCATGAATGTGTTTTTGGATGAAGATAACTTTTCATTTCCCTGCTATAAAATACCAAGGAGTTGGATTGCTGTGTTGTGTGGTGGTAAATATTGAACTTAACTAAGAAACTGACAAAATGTTTTCATGTATTTACTTGTATTTGTAGTTTTTAAACACAAATGGAAGCTGACTGTATACATTGCTTTGTTGTTTGCTTTTTTAAATTAGCAAGGTACCTAATTGCTCTGGATATATTGATATATTTAGAACTTGTTTGTCTAATTAATGTTTTGCTGTGGTTCCTGTGCTTTTTATGTGATTGTCATTAATTTTTTTGATGGTTGATTTTCTAGTTACAAAATCATTGTGCCAATTACTCTCACATCTCCCTCGAACAAGCCATTGCTTTTTATATTTTTCTATTAATTTCTGGATATTTTGTCTATTTTCTTTGGTGTATATGGTCAAAAAATTCTAATTTCGTGAGTTAGCTCCTGAATTAACACATTAACAAATGCTAGAGAGTATTAATGTCTGCAAGTGCCCTACTTTAGTTGTAGCCCACCAAGTCTAATATATTATTTCATTGTCAATAACAAAGTGTCCTGAAATTGTAATACTAAGTGCCTCTCTTGCTTGAAAGTTGTCGAAGGAATTCATTCTTTATTATCATTCTCTTAAATTTCCAGCTCCTGTATACTTCGTATACAGAATAATAATAATAATAAAAAGAACTCCCATCACCAGCCGTTTACCAAGTAGGACATCATCAATACCAAGAAAGTCCACTTGGTTGCCATTGCCTAATAAATACCTTTCTTCACCACAAAAGGCGAATGCTATTCTGAATATTGTGTTATTCATTAAACTGCTTATATACAGAAGTCATACAAAATGATGCTTTTACCATTATATCAATGGAGTCACAGTGAATTTATTCCATGGTAACTTGCATTGTGCTCTCAGCAGTAAGTTTGAAATTTATCCATTCTGATACATGTACCTACAGTTTATTCATTTTCACTGTTGTATAGTATCCTATTGAGTGTAAATATCAGAAGTGATTTATTCCCTTTACTATGGATAGGCTATTTGGATTGTTTCCAGTTTTTAGCTTGTACAAACAAATGCACTAAAAATATTCTTGTGCATTATCCATGATGTACATGAAGGGGAATTTATCTGGTTAGCTACTTCAAAATGGAAATGCTAACATGGAAGGTCTATCTATCTTTAACTTTATAATAAAATGCTCAAATTTACCTACAGAGGTTTTACCAATTTATGCCTCTCTCAGCTTTGATAGTTCTACATCCTTAATCATGTTTGACAATATCAGATTTCTTTTTTACAAATCTTTTACATGTAGGATGTGAAATCATATCACATAGTAATTTTAATATCTATTTCCATGACTTTAGCATACTTTCTCAGTTCCTTGTGATCATTCACACTTTATGAAATGTCTTTTCCTTACTCATTTTTTCTTTTCAAGTGCCTTTTAAAATCAAGTCACTAAACCTATGATTTATTCCAGATACTTAAGTGTCGTCGGCTTCATATGTTGCAAATGTTTTCTCCAGTGTGTGGTTTGTCTTTTTCAATTGAACTGGAATGACTATTGAGGAAAAAAGATTTAAAGATTTAATACATTGGAATTTGTCATCATTATTATTTGTATAATGTTTCAGAAATTTTCTCTCTCAGTCAAAAACATTTTCTCTGAATTTTTCTTCAAATAAGAAGGGTTGCTTTTTATAGATGAATCCTTAAAATTCATCAGAAACTGATTCTGTACATGGCAAGTGATTGGATGCCCATCAGTTTTTCTCTGCAAATAGTCAATTATTTCAATGCATTCTTGGATTGTTGTGTTGTTAATTTGCAAAATATCTCCGTAGGTGTACGGGCCTATTTCTAGACTTTCCATCCTGTTCTTCTTATAAACTCTGTACCTAAATCACACCCTTAAATTCTATAAATTGTAATATGACTTTATTGCTGAAGGGGCAACCCCCTCTAGGGTTACTTTTTCTTCTTCTTCCTTTTTCATTTTTCACTGTTGGGGAGGGAACTCGGGGCTTCATGCATGCTAAGCAAGTGCTCTACTACCGAGCTACAATCTCACCCTGTTTCTTCTTTTGGATATCCTATTTAGTATAAAGTAGAGAAGCCAGGTGTCAAATTTCATGGGGATTTTATTTTAATTGTCATTGGACTTATAAATTCATTTAGGAAGCATTGACATCCTAAACATGCTGAGTCTTTTTATGCAATAATGTATCTATTGAAGTATGTTTTATGGCTTTCAATAGAAGTTTATAATTTTCTTCAATTGTTATTGTTCAGTCACAGGAAGTTATATTTTGTTGTTGTATTAATTATCATTTTAATACCTTTCCTGTTTGTAGCTTGGGCAAAGGAATTCAACTGACTTTTTCTAATAAAAATTTTATTGAAATGCAACGTACAGAACACACACAAGTAATACATGTACAGATTTTTGAATTTTCAAAGTATAGACGTATGTAACCAGCATACAGATGCAGAATAAAACATCACCATAACTTAAGAACCACCCTAACCAGTGACTGTCCAAATAGAGATCACTACTAGGCTGCCCAGTGACTGTCTCATTATAAAGGTAACTATCAGGCCGAACTCCAGTGACTGCCCCATAGAGAGATAACTACCAGGCTGACCCCCTTTACTATAAATTGGTCTTGCATTTTTTGATATGCATGGATTTATATAGAATGCATTCTTTTATGTTTAGCTGTTTTAATAATTAAATTAAATCAAATTATTAATTAATAATTATTAAATTATTGATTAATTATTAAATTATTAATTTAATTATTATTAATACATTATATTTAATAATATAACATTTTTGTGAGACAGATCCATGTTAAATGTGGGTTCAGTTTACACATTCCCTTTGCTGTGTAGGTTTATGTTATATAAAAAGACAATAATTTATGCATGCTAATTTTGAGAGATTATAAAATAATTTCCTGTTTGGAGGATACAGCGACTATGAACATTCTTGTGTTTGTCATTGTGTGCTTATTTCTGCTCATTTGTTCCTAGGAGTAGCTTGCCTTGCATTCGCAGGTACAGCTTTAGTAGACCCAGCCATATGTTTTGGCTTTCCAAAGTTTGGCTTTTCTGATTTAAGATTCTCTTGTAGTATAGTAAGCATTCCAATCTGAGTACAACACCACCAGCACTTGACATTTTAATATTATTACAGAAGCCTTAGAAAATTCTCTTCTTAATTCTAATATTTTATGGACACAAATAAGCTAGCACTCTGAGAATGAATTCACCTCAGTCACCATTTTTACCTTTGCCTATCATTGGCTTTAACAACTTTTTAGTAATAAAGCTTTGGTTTCTGAATACTCATAAGAGAACTCAGCTATAGATTCCTTTCTCCTATTGTCCTTACCTACTTTGGGCACAAAGTTTACATTTGCTAAATAAGATTAATCATGGAAAGTTGCCACAATTTGTCTTCTCTGTGAGATTTTTATGTAAGACTGGAATTTCCTTTGCTTCAAGGATTGGGTCCAAACTTGCCTGTTAAGGTATTTGGTCCTGAGATTCTTTGTTTTGTGTGTGTGCAGGGGTCGGGAGGTGGTAACAATCATAAATTAAATTAATTAAAGATTACAGGGATGTTCATATATTTTACTTTTTCTTCAGTTTTAATATTTTTCTATCATGTGGTCATTTTGCCTAATTTTCCAGGTCAATTAGCCTACAGATTATATTACCTGTGTATCAATGATGCATTTATAATTACCTTCATTTTCATGTATAATGTAATTTATTTACATTTTCTTTTTCTTCCACCTAATCTTGATAGAGGCTGGTCAATTTTTTAGCTTTTATTCTAGAACTCTCACTCTGTCAGTCTTATTACATTTTGCTCCATTTAATTGATTCCTCTTTAAATTTAAATTTAAATCTACATTTCCTTCTTTTATAGTCTGTTTATTTTAATTTTAAAGTGGGATCATTAGTATGTTAGTTTTCAACTTGAAGTCTTTACTAACAAACATTTC
Organism: Xerus rutilus; assembly: GCA_028644305.1. NCBI lineage: Eukaryota > Metazoa > Chordata > Mammalia > Rodentia > Sciuridae > Xerus > Xerus rutilus. The sequence continues at coordinate 165,017,854 of CM053401.1, forward strand.
ATTACTTAAAATTTCTCTCTAAATTCTGTTTTAAATATATTTCTTGTGTTTTCACAAGAAATTATTTCCTTCTTTAATTTTCCTTAATTATGATTTCCTTCAGTTTCACAAATCTTATAATATTTTCATTATCATATAGTTTTAAATATTTTCCAATTTTCACTGGGATTTTTTTTCATTGACCTTTGCATAATTTAGGAAATGCTGAAGTTCTAATATGTGATTGTTATAAAGTTACCTTTGAATCAATATTGTATTAATTACTTTATGATCAAAGAATATAATCTTTGTGTTGGGAATTGATTTGTGCCTAATTGATGGACAA
>CM053401.1:165018678-165037387 GCA_028644305.1 Xerus rutilus
TGCTTCTGCCACCCTGACCCTATAAAAAGGAATGCTTTCCCCTGCCCGGCACGCTCAGTCTACGGAGGGCTGAAGCGTCCGCAGGCGCCTGTGTGAACAATAAAGCTGCCTTGTGCTTTTGCATCCTGTGGTTCCGGACTGGTCACTGTGCGGGGGCCTCCCCTCAGGACGAAGGACTCCGGTTCGGGGTCTTTCACTCTTTACATTCCCAGCCAAGTTTTGTTTGTTTGTTTATTTGTTGTTTTGGGTACAGGGGATTGAACCCAGGGGTGCTTAACCACTGAGCCACATCCCCAGACCTTTTTTATATTTTATTTAGTGACAGAGTCTCACTGAGTTGTCTACGGCCTTGCTAAGTTGCTGAAGCTGGCTTTGCCTTCCGTTCTCAGCCAAGTTGACAAGATGAATCCTAGGATCATTTTGCAGTTGAAGAAATGACACTTCCATAGCAGATAACACACCCTTGTGTTTGTGAATTGTTACACTCCTTCTCTGTTTCATCCCTGTAGGTTGTCAATGTTGCCACAGGGGTAGGTAAGTGACTTCAGCAAGGGCAATAAGAATCTATCATTACAGTCTGGAAGCGTTTCTAATCCACCTTTTCAATTCCTTCAAGGGAATCACCAGCAAATGAAGATAACACACACAGAGGCAGCAATGTGAGTGGGAAGAGAAAAGGGAGAGAGGGAGAGGAAAAAATAGAAACTCAAGGCAAATCCTACCCCCGAGCTTTTTAATGATAGGAGATACAAAATTATTCTTTTGACTAAGTTTTTGAGTTGGGTTTCCATCAACTGAATCCAATAGACTAGATGGTCTGTCCAAGATCACACTAACAGTAAATGGCAGACCAGATGTCTTCCTATACAAAGCCAATTCACTTCCTGTTGAGCTGTGCTGTCTTTTGCCTAGGCACAAATGTAGACTGGCTCCCAGAGTGCTGGACATCTGCTTTGAAGTGCCTGCAATATACAGCCAAGCTTCCTCCTTTACAGGGAGATCTAATCATAAGTATTTGCCAAAGCTTAGATGTTTGGAATAAAAAAGGAAATCCAAAAAGCATTTTCCAATATTTTAGTGTGACTGGAAAGAAATCATGAAACACTGTATGTCAAACACTCGGTTTTGAAGGCATTTCTCAGTAAATACAAGTCTGGTTTGAGCAACAGCCGCCTCACTAGAGCAAGTAAATCACCACCCAAGGAAGTATCTTTGAAGAGACAGAAAGCACAGAACGTGGGCACTGGAATTAGATGCATATCCCCCATGCTGGCTGTGTAAACTTAACCTCTCTCTGTTTCAGGACCTTGTCCATAAATTGGAGATGATAATATCTTCTTTAGGGTTTTTTAAATAGATGAACGGTAATCACACACTGAAATATCTGAAAGAATTCTTGCACATTGTTGACCTTTGATAAATTATCTCTCTCTATATATACATAAGGTACATGTTATATGTGTTTATGCATATCAAACATTTTACTGCATTGATTCCTGGTGTGTTGATTAAAACATCTGCCTTGCAACTCTATCATACCCTGCAAAGAACTGGGCCACTCCCATTTCATATACTTCCCAGTGGGCTCGTTCTTTTAGAATAGTCATCAGGCACACACAAAAAGCAATTTAAATGGTTCATCTTTCCTCTTTTCATCCATAGACAAATTTCAATAATTATCTTAGTCAACCCATTAATTAGTCTAAATTTGCCCAAGCATAATTGATGCTGCCTACACAATTTTCTATAAAAATTTGAAATGGATGGCTAAACAGGGATTTTTTTTGTTTGTTTGACTAAGTGCATTTTCCCCCCTATACAAAACGTGTTAGTCAATGCTTATCTAGTATAATCAACTGGCTCTTGGTGTTCTTGTGTGCATCTGTGATAGAAAGAAGCTGGAATCTGTGAGTACAAATTATGCCTTGGCAATTTCTAGCTCTGACTTATGGCCTGCACTTTGATCTCTCTGAGAAAACCTGTTGCCTTACTTGTTGGAAAGGGATCTGATTGAACTGCCCTGCATTCTGGGGTCTCTCTCTTTCCTTGCTTTTCTGGATGAATGCTGGTCTCACTTCTATACCCACATCTTGGAGTTCCACATGCCTTATTGGTTGGGTTTCCTCAGGCTCCCATTCTTTCTCCTCTTCTATGATTTGGTAGCACACCTTCTGGGTAATCTGACATCAAACCTCTACTGTGTCCTGTGTGTGAGAGAGATTTTCTCAGTCATTGATATCAATCTCTAACTCAGGCACACTGTGCATAATTCTTTTCTAATCTCTAGACCATTCTTTCCAACAGACTGTTCCTCACAGAAATGACCAAGGGAATAAATATGGGGATACCCATAATAGCATACAATGCCCAAGTTTTTTTTTTCTAGATTCATGATGAGGAAGAGACCAGGGTGAAAGGATAAAAGAATTATATTCAAATCATCCTCCTGAGAAATTTCAGCTACACTAGAATCAGATATAGAATACCTCCTTAACCCCAAGTGGGAGGGTGATGGTGGAAGTCTAGAAGAGGCATGTGATGTGTACAATAGAATATATCTAGAAGAAAATGTGTACAAATAAAAATCCAGAACCGGCAGGTGGTATTGCAAAGCAGCAGAATAAAGTTAGATTATTCAAAAGGATTGGCATGATGAGTTAAATATATGAAAAATATCAAACCTTATCCTCAATAAATACTAAATGGGGGGAAAAAAACCCTCTTAGTGTAATGCAAAAGTAAACATAAATGACACCACAATTTAGGTAAATATTTATGGAATATGTTTGCATGGGAAACTTTCAAACGTGACACCAGAGACAAAAACCATTAAAAGATAAATTTAATCACATAAAAGGTGTGATTTTATTTAATCACATAAAAAGTGTATATTTCTCATTATATAAGCCATTGACACATTCAAAAGTACATGTTCAAATGGGAAAATATTTGTCCTGTGTAGAAGCAACCAAGATTGATGCTGGTAATACATGAAGTAGTCTTCATAAATCAATAAGAAAAAAAAATGATGAATATCTACCAAGCAAAATGGACAAGGATGGTATATTTGTAACTTACAAAAGAAGAAATACAAGTAGCCAGGAAACATGAAAAACTGTTCTACTTCAGGTATCAAAGAATCAGAAATTAAAACAATAAGATTTTGACAAATGATATTGGTATGGGTTAAAATGAAAAATAGCATCAGGTGTTGGTGAGGAGTAGGTCCGTCAGAACTCCCTTGAATAGCGGTACAGGTGATTTTATAAGTCAGTCTCACTCTTTCTATTCCACATCTATATATCTAAAACCTCAAACTGTGAATAATTTTTCACTCAGCAATTCTCCTTCTAGGAATTAATCTAAAAGTCATATGAATCTGCATTGATGCATGTATAACACTTCTCTCTAAAATGGTATAATAATGGGAAAGTGGAAATAACATAAAAATTCAATGATAGTCTAGCTAAGTCAAATCTCTTCCCCAAAGTGTCCCTTAAATGAATTTCCTCTTCCTCATTGCACCCCATTCTGTCCCTGAACCCTACTGATTTGTGTTTGACCCATAAATCTCAACGAACTTAAAAAGCCACCAATGGTCTCTTGTCACTCAATTTGAGGCACCCTTTGGTCCTTAGCTCTTCTCAGGCCCCAGCAGCATTCAGTAGAGCTGGTCTCTTCCCTTCAGAAACCCTCCACTTCTCAAGGCAATGCTACCAGGGCCCTTCCTTGCTATTTATTTATCTTCTTATAAAATGTTGGTATTCCTTAGACCTTCTCCTATTCTTCCTCTACACCAGTGCATCTCAAAGTGTGGCCCCTGGACCAGCATCATCAGCATTACCTGGGAACAGGTTAGAAATGCAAATTTCGTGGCCTAACCAGAGACCCACTGAATCAGAAATTCTGGGAAAAGGGTCCAGCAATCTGTATTTCCACATTGTCTGAGCAATCTGAATGCACCCTAAAATGTCAGAACCACCCCTGGGGTCGACACCTCTACATCGGTGGTTCTCAACCTTGGCTGCTCATATAGTGACAGAAAGAGATACAGGAAACCTAGTGTTCAGGTGCTCCAGAACAACTTAGCTAGAAGTCCTGGGGCATTATTAAAGTGTGTTGGGGGATTCTCACCAAGGCAGAAAACTGCATTTCTACACTCTTTCCTAAATGCTTCTGCCCAGATAGACCTCTTAATAAGAAGAATATGTCAAATCCTTAAAAATATAATTCTCCATCCCCTCCTCAGGATATGATAAATGAGTGGAAAGATTAAGGTAGAGTTTAAGACTCCACGTTTCTCATAGATAAGTTTGGGTAATACTCATATCTTATATTAGTTGTCCTAGGGCTGGGGTTGTAGCTCAGTGGTAGACACTTGCCTAGCATGTGTGAGGCCCTGGGTTTGAATCACAGCACTACAAACAAACAAACACACAAACATACAATATATTATTTTAAACAGTGGCTGTCGAAGCATCATCCTTGGATCAGCTGCTTCAGAATCACCTGGGAACTATTACAAATGCTAATTCTTGGAACCACCCCAGATTTACTGAATTAAACAATCCGGAGATGGGGCCCAGAACTATGTATTTTAACAAGTCTTCTAGGATACTGTGATGTCAGGAGAGTTTGAGACCTCTCTTAAATTACTCTGTGCTAGTGAAAGGAGCCAGGCCAGCAAATTGCCTCAAGTAAGAACACGGAAGAGACCACCTAGGTTCAATCCTCTTCTCTGCATTTATTGTGGCCTTCAACTGATAATTTAATTCCTTGTGTGCCTCAGTTTCTTCACCTGTAGAATGGGAGGCAATAGCTATGCCTACCTTCTAGGCTTGTTGTGGGAATGAGAGAATCCATGTCAAGGTTCTGGACCAATGTCTAACTCTGAGAAAGCCCAGCCTCTAGTGGGCACTATCTTCTGAAGAACATAGACTTAAATACCTCTTTCAGGTTGCCTTCTATGACAACCAAGGCGATTTCAGATGGCCTTTTATATACCTACTGCTCAGCCTGTAGTATCTCTCTGAGGTGATCAACTCTGCTGAAACTTCTAGTCCAACAGCAGACCACAGAGCATTGCTGGTTTTCTTTAGAGCTGTACCTCCAGTAGCTAGGAGAGTGACTGGCAGTTAGTACACCCATATGTTTGTGGAATTAAGACCTATGTATTATATCCTATTTATATATTAAAAACTTACTGTAAGAGTATTTAAATATATATGAAAAAAGATATATATGTGTGTGTGTGTTCACACACAAAGCACAATATAATATCATGCTTACATAATATGACAAAATTGAATATAAGGACAAAATTACTGATTTCTGGTTAGTTTTTCTGCCCATTTGCATTTATGCAAAAAAGTGAACTCTTTCTGAGTTCCCTGCCTTTATATACTTACTTCTGTACTTAAAATATTTAGAAATAAATATTAAAACCAACTTCTTATGTATATCTTAAACAAAATTAAAATAAAATGAAAAGTAGGAATGATACTTGTAACTTATGAAACAACATGTTTCTGTTTTATTTGTAAAAAAAAAAAATCTCCTCTAGTATAAATCAATAAGTAAAAGACAACCAGGACAATTGTCAAAAAATGGATGCAAGACATAAATAGATCATCTACATTTAGAAAAGGCATTAAGATGATGGATGACATGTAAGCACCACAATTAATTAAGAAAATACAACTATCAACAAAGAATCCTTTGTAGGTCAAGATGAAAAAAAATGATCAAATTCAATGGCGACATGATTTTATATACTTTGAATTAGTAATTCAATTTCTTGGACTTTACCCAAAATAATAAATTAATGATGTCAGATGCAGATGTTTCTTTTCATCATACATATAACAGTAGTGAAAATTTTAGGAAATCCTGAAAGTACTATGTTTGGTAATTAATTAGGTCAATTATATGATAGAATGGATTATGATCAGGATCACCTCTGAGTGGTGGGATTGTTAATTAGTTTTGCTTCTTTAAACCTTTCTTTTTTTTATCCTATAAAAAGTCTTAATATTTTTTATCAGTGCATTGTAGTTATACATAATATCATGATTCATTTTGACATAATCATACAAGCATGGAATATAATTTGCTCCAATTTAGTCCCTAGTACTTCCCCTCTCCGTCCACGCCTCCCTGCCCCTGTTCCCTGTCCTCCACTGTACTGGTCTTCCTTATATTTATGTCTAGATTTTTCAAAATTAGTGCTATGTCTATATAAAGGTGAAATTCACTGTGTACAGGTGACATTCGTATATGTACATAGGATAGTCTGGTCAATTTCATTCTGCAGTCCCTCCCTTTTCCCGCCCTTCCTTCTCCTCCTCTATTGCCTTGCTCTGTTCCACTGATTTATATTATCACGGGATTTTCTCCACTTTTTTGTGTTATTTTGTTCCAGCTTCTTCATATGAGAAAAAAAAATTCCACCCTTGAAAAATGTCTTAATGTTATAAACTAAGAGGAAATTATGTCCTTGTTAAAAAATACGAAGACGGGTTAGAAGTGTTAGAAGTATGTTAGGAGCCTGAAGTAAGAACAAGAGAGCCACTGATCTAAAAGTGACAGTAATGGGTTTTGTGCACAGGAAGGGAGGAGTCCAAGAGGGAGCAGAGAGAATGTAAGGAAGTTTGGCATCTCTGTGGTAAGACGTCTCTGCCTGTCGTGTAGGAACAGGCAGGAGTTAAGACCTAAACTACAGAATGTACAACTAGCCATAGCTTTCAGAGAAAGCCAAGGAGTACTTGGAGAATATTCCAGTAACATTTCAGAATTCATCACACCTAGAAAGCACAGGCCATATAGTAATCACTTCTGTTTGCCCCGTGCCCAGCATCCAAGTGGCATACTGTGGGTCCTTACAAGCTCTGCCAATGCAACAAATGAGGCCTTGAGAGAATTCCTAACTGGAACGCCATTTGAAATGGAATGTGATAAATATGGTATCTTAGCAGGTCCAAACGAAAACATCTACAATTTGTGACTTGGCGACAGCATGGGAGACATTATTTAGATACATAGCACTTTATCATACTTGCCACTTACCCTAGGAACCTTGCCCATTGTTGGAATCCCAGTACCCAGGTAAGGAAATGCAGGGTGTTGCATGCACACACCATGATAAATAATAAAAATAAATCATTCTATCCTACTTACATGAATTCCTATGCATAAGACCATAAACTCCTTTGTTCCTTTTTCATTCAATCCAGATTTTTTTTTTAAAAAAATGTAATCTCAAGAACTGACATAGCCTGAAACACTGAATACTATTTTTCCTCACTGAAATGGTAATACATTAGATTTATGTAATGCATTCTATTTGGGCATTCATTAGTAAATCCAGTTTGACATGGTTTCTTTCTGTGGCATATGTTTAAATATCGCACTTTTGCTTTGACATTTATATTTGCTCTCGTCCCTAAAGAATAATGAATTGCCCTTACATCCCACCTACAGTCAGAAGCCAATCAATAGCAATAGGAGACAAACAAGGAAGAAAACATGTAGAAAACTAAGCTTTCCACATGTATATTTTAGCTTCTGTGTCCATATCTACATCTACACTAAGTCATGACCAGACCTCATAGATCAGTTCTATCTGCACACAAAGCTTCAGTGGGGCAGGGGCTGAATAGAAAATGAACCTGGGTCTCCTGCTTAAGAAAGGCGGGTGCAGTCATCTTGGTTTGCCCAGTGCCATCCCATCCCCACTCTTTTTCTGCAACTTGGCAGCTCTCTAACACGCTGCATTTCCTTGCCTAGCCACTGGGGTGCCCACAGTGGGTGATGTTCCTTGGCACAGTAACCAGTATCATGAAAGTAATTCACCTCTAAATAATGTTCCCCCACCCTGTCCCCCATGTCATGGATTCAGGGTGACCTACCAAGAACATCATTTTAAACAGAGGTTCCACCAGAGACAGCTCCAGTGCACGTGCATCCTGCTCCTAATACTGTGTGAGTCAGGTGTGCTATCTCAGGAAGGACAAAAACCTGCCAAGAACCAACTTCAGCTGTAAAGGAGACCTTTCCGCTTGCTGGAAACTGTGAAAACAGTCTCCAGCCAATGGGATCCTGGGGGCAAAGTCCATCTCTCTCCCCTTGCTGGCCTCCTCCCGCTAATGGTATGGCTCCCATTTCTCCCAGTCCTTCCCCTATATTTCCTCTCCTCTCACAGGTTCTCACCTTTTCTTTCATCCACCACTTAATTTCCCATTTCCTCTCTCCCCCACGTGCTTTTCTTTCTCTGACATTACCCTGTGACTGGGTCTCAGCCCGTGTTTACTTTCTATCTTTCACACTGACTTTCATGTGTAGTTTATTCTTTCGCACTTTTAGTTTCTCCCTCTCACTCTCTTTCCTCCTCCCTTCCACTCACTTTTATTTTTTCTTCTCACACTTTCTTTTCTCTCAGCCATTTTCACTTTCTCTCGTACACATGTTCTCCTCTCTCTCTTCCACCTCCACATTCTTGTTCTGTCACAGACTTTGACTTTCTCTCATATCCATCTTTATTTCACTCTCAAATAGCTTTATGTTCTTGGTTTTATTTTCTTTCTTATGCATTTGCTTTACCCCTTTTACTACCTTACATAGCTCTTGATGGCATTTCCTACTGTTGCCCAGCAAGAAACCTCAAACTCATCCACAATTACAACACACACTTACACACACCTTTACTTTTGCACACACTTTTTTATCTTCTCTCCCCCCACACCCACTTAAAATTTACAGCATTCCAAGGAGAGGGTGAACAGGCCATATCAGAATTCACAGAATGACCTGGCAGCCAGGACTGGGAGGGGACCTGAAACAGAAGTCTGCAGCCATGCTCCAGGATGGAGCTGGGTTCTCCTACCACACAGCTCTGGTGGGATAGAGGGGGAAGGCATGGATGTTACTGGGGAAAAAAACAAAATAAACACTCCATCTTCACTTGCTCTGAGTTGACTTAAAATTCAGTAATTTTGGAGATCACACAGCTAAACAATGCCTTATTAGTTTCCCAGCAGCTTTGCTATAGATCACACCTGTGGCCTGCGGGTTAAGATGGTTGTGATTGCTTAGGCTGCTTTTCAGGCACTTGAAGACCACCTGCTGAAAACTCCGACTCCTCCCTTGGCCTTGCCTGATGGGTGACTGGAACTGGATGAAAAGGCTTGGCATCTCTGCCTTGGTATTGTGTCTCCCTTTCACTGCCTCAACCTTTGGGTCAGATTCTACTCAGTTCTGTGAGTTGATGCACTGAGTATTTAAGAAATGCTTTGTCACAACTACAGGGTTAACTTGACCTAGAATTGCATAGTCTTCTCCTCCTTGTTCAAGACTAAAGATACTCCTACCAGCCACCTTGACCAGAATCACCAGACCATGGAAGAAAGGAAAAGACAGAGCAGCTGAATTCCTGGAAGATATCCACCTATTCCCAGAAAAGGCAGGAATATCTCTCCCCTTTATGAGCTTGTCTCTCTATGTCATTATTCCTGTCCTTCATTGGTAACTCCTCAACTCCCTGGAGTGGAAAGGTTGATCTGCAAAGATGGCTCCCACCTCTCCATTCTTCAGCTGCTGAATAAAGCCTTTCTTTATCCCTGCACTTGTCTCTCAGACAATAGTTTTCCCTTGGGATGAGCTTTAGCACCTGGGTTTGGGAACAAATATAGCAGATGTTTCTTAGGTGGAATCAATGGGTCTGAGCAACTGTTTGGATGTAGGGTGAAGGGAGGGAAAAATTGTGGATGAGTTTGAGGTTTCTTGCTGGGCAACACAGTAGGAAATGCCATCAAGAGCTATGTAAGGTAGTAAAAGGAGCAGGTCTGGGTGCTCCTTGAGCTTATTACAGCTGCTTTCTTGAAAGTAAGAAAATACTTGTGGCATATTGAGAATAAAAAACAGGTATATGTTTTAGAAGTAAAGAATCCACAATTGCATATAAGCAGTCCTTGAATTTTGTTTGTTCAACTTGAAACACTTCTCCCTCTGTTATACTATTCAGGTTCCTCCTTAAAACATCTTTTCTCTGCAAAATTTAAGCTTTGTATATTAGTAGGTTTTGAAGAATAGAGCTATCACATGATGGCTACTTTTGCCTGCTCCCAGCTAAATGCTGGCTGCATCATCCCTTTGCTCAATGTCATTGATACAATGAAATCCCCAAAGGGCTTGCAAACTTGGTGACAGCAGGGAGGTTGTCCTCCCAGCTCCCCACAGAGTCCCAGCTGCCTATTAGAATGACAGTCACTTAGTGGATGCCTAGGAAATACATTGGAATGAAGGAACGTTTGAAAATTTTTTTCCTGTTGTCATTTATTATTACTCTGTGAAAACAAAATATTGAAATGAAATTATGGAAACACTTGCATTTGTGATGAGCTGCAGGGCCATAACCCCCAGGCAATAAGAATCATCAAGCATCACTGAAAGTGGTAACTTTTTAGCCTCACTTGGAGATTCACTGTACTTAAGCTAGTCAAATTTGTGCTTAAGTTTCAATGAAAAGAATAAAATGAAAGATATACTGAATGCTGATAACAGCATTGATGATTTTAGGTAAAAGGTGAAACAAGTGGAGATGGTTAATATTACTTCTAGATTTCTTGAAATTGGCCTCCCTACTCTGTCCTCAGAAAAGTAAAACCTAAGTCAACTGTTCTAACATTGGACATTCTAATTCTATGCAAAATTTCAGGAAAGTATTGTGTCCTTCAATAGGGGCTGCCTGTTCCAATAGCTTACCGTAATATTTCATCTACATAGAGAGGTGAATTATTGGCAGGCCAGACAGTGGGCGCCATTGACAGACAAGCTATCCAGTGGGACTTTCAGAATAACTCAGGACACCTCTGCTGGGGCATATGTGGAGACATGGAAATCAAATGGGTACAGAATGCTCAGGAGCTGGAAAGAAGGACTCAATGATCAGAGAGGTAGTGGGCACATCGTCCATTGTTATCTTCATGTAAGAGATGGTTGATCCATTGAGAGTGTTTATGCTACTACACCAAGCTCTGAGGATACATCTATGAAAACACAAATAAAAATCCCTGCCCTCATAGAGGTGACCTCCTAGGGTGTCCAGGTATAGATAGATAATTATAAAGTTACATAAATGAGTTATATAAAATAATAGTGGAACATGGTGAGTACAATGGAGAAAATTAAACAGAGACCAAGGTAGGCAGTGCTGCTATGGTGGGTCAACAGCAGCCTTCAACAGCACAGGCAGACCGGCTGCGGTAGGTTGTATTATTTTTCAACACGCCACTGCAAGGTGATCATGCATCCCTGCCACTGCCATGTGACTTCCTTTCTCTGCAGACTGAGCCAACCTCCCAACCTAGGATGTATGAGGTGAATCATGTGACTTGGTTTGGCCAACAGAAGGTGAGCAGATGTGATAAATTCTACAGTCAATAGGAATGAGTGTGTGTGGTTAGTGCAACCTCTTCTTTCTATCTTCCACCATGAAAATGGAACATCCCAGCTAAGAGCTGGTTCTTCCTCTCGGGTTCTAGAATGAGAAAAGATGTGAGGCAGAGCCACGGCCTCCAGCAAGCCCACACCTATGGGGAATGTGGTTGGCTTAAACAAACAGGTTGTTTGTTTAAGCCAAGGTATTGTTTGTTACCACGATAAAGCAGATTAATATAAAAAGCCTTTCTAAGAACGTGACGCTTAAGCAATGACCTAAGGATTTGTTCATACAATCCCTTCAGTCAGAGAACTGCTGGAATAGCTTGCAAAAGGCAAATCACCAGCACCATTTCTCTATCCTGGATGATGACATGTACAGCCTCTCATCTTTTTAAGGGGGGTCCTAAAGCAACAAGCCCCCAACAATCCAACCAAGTTACTTGAGGCACATTGTCCTTCCTTGCAACCAAATGCAGGTGAGTGTATCGCAGAATTCTTCCATTTCATCTTTATTCTTTACATTCACTCACACCTTACCATAAGTCTATGGGACAAAGAAGGTCATGATTATGGACACCTCCCATCTGCAGATGAGAATGCTAAGGCTGAGGGCTAAGCATCTTCCTTGAAGTATATCCAGGAAGTGGATGTTGGTGGTGCAGACTCCGCCTTTCTGAACCCAGGACTATCGCTACATTGCTAGAATTTTTGTATACTTGATCATTCAAGTTTCATTACATTGGTATGAGTTGTTTGTTGTCTCTACTTTACACATGAGGAAATTAAAGCTCAGAGATATGAGGCAACTCAAAAGTTCTCACAACCCAGAAGAGCAAGGATTTTTCTTGCTCCAGAACCTATGCACTGCATGATCCCTGTCCTGTATATGGGTTTCTATGAAGACAAGAAGCATGGCTGTTGGTGCCAAAACACATGGTGTGCTTCATTGTGGTTAAAGAAATTCAATAAACATCATGACTTAATCAATTTATCCTTAAATTGGTAACAGAGGCTGATCTCCAAGGAGAGGAATCATATACAGTGTGTCCTCATTCAAAAAGCTATTCCCACAAGAGTCTAAGACCACCACCAGTCACAAATTTAGGAGTGCCACAATGAGAAGAATATGCATCTCTTTCCTGCATTTCTGCTCTGCTGGATACTTTTCCTAAATGAGAGAAACTGGCATCATGTAAATGCAGGAGGCAACTCTTATGGCAGAGACAGGGAGGTTAGCGTTGGCAGTTCAGCTCCTCCATGGAAAGGCTGTATGGTCTTGAGCAGTGGCCTCAAAGTCTTCCTAAAAATTTTCACTCCAGCAGGCATTCACTGATTCATTCATCCATTCACTCAAACATATGCTAAGTGCCCACTATATGAGAGTTGTTTTGCTAGATCGAGTACAGCAGGACACTGTCTACTCTCTCACACCCACAAATTCTCAGCCTTGTTCCATTTCAGAGGTTCCAAATGGTTACTGTGCCCTAATCCTTTGCTTCATGCAGGGGGCCTCTGAAGCCATCAAAACAGCCTACTATATTATAGGGAGCCAGAGACAGGTAGTAGGGATGTAATATTTCCTGAGAGTCTCCATCCCTCTGTTGATTTAATTCCAGTTCATTAGACCACCTATCAAGACACCCAGGTGATTAAAAGAGAAAATAGATCCAGACAATCAATGACCAGGGCAAAGAAGGATCATTTTAAGTAGCAACTTCGGGTTGTATGAAATTACAAAACAAAAACAAATGAAAGTAGCCATATAAAGAAAACGAGTGAGTTGATACAGTGAACAGCTATAAATGTCTGCCTTATCTTTGTTTACTTTATCTGGATCAATCCCAAAGGCCAGTTTTAATCCTGAAATGCCTAAGTGCTTGTGAAGTACAGAAAGTCCATTCACTTGACCCACAGGCCCTTATCATGGCCAATATTGTCAGCAATTAGAGATACAACTATCCTTTCAGTTCAGTGAATCATATGTTTAATTGAAGGGTTGTTAGTATTTGTCACTGTTGGTCTTGACAAACCAAGAGAGAAGAAAATGGACTTGCAGGGGACAAAGAGGATGGGGTCGGGGGGCACGGCTGTGATCCATTCCTTAGCTCCTGGAAACAAGGCAGGCAAGAAATTCCAATCAAGGCAATAATTCACTCAGCAAATTCTCAAATGGACCCAGGTGGTGCTGCTAATCTCGAGTGCAACCACATGGATGAACTAATCCTTATTAGTGCTGGCTGGGAATTATGCTGTTTATGAAAATTTCCTTGACATAACCACCTACAATACAGCCATACACATTTACTCTAAAATGATGCTCAGGGCCAGCTTGAGGTTGAGGTAAAGACAGCCAGAAATAAGACGCTTTGGACTCCTGTTGGCTTGGGGCTCAGTGTCCCTGAGAAATCTGCACAGTATCCTCAGAGTGAAGGAACTGGGAGCACTTTCAAGCTTTCACGTGCCAACTGGGTGGCCCACATCAAGGCTGCGCGAGTTTGCTGGGTGAATTCTATGAGGACAAATACTCCAAAATGAGGCCAAAGGTCAGATGCTCCTGTGTAGGTCTTCAACTCTCATAACAATGCCTACAGTCCTAATTGTGAGTAGTAGATGATTTTGTTGATAGGATGAAGAGTTGCTGGGACTGGAAGAATTGTTAGGCAAGAAGGGACTTGATCTATATAGATCTTTGCAAGATTCTATCCTTGGGGCCAGAGCTGTAGCTCAGTGGTAGAGTGCTTGCCTAGCATGTGTGAGGCACTGGGTTCGATTCTCAGCACCACATGTAAATAAATAAAAAAAGGTCTATCAACAACTAAAACAATATTTTTTAAAAACGATTCTGTCCTTGCAGCAGAGCATAGTGCTCAGTGTCAGGCTGCCTGTGTACAGGGTTCCCAAGTGAGGTGAGTCCTCTCAGGATCTGCAAGTCACCCTGGATTTAGCCTTTGTGACCCCAGAGACCTCAACTCCAGGGAGGCAGGGGTGACCAGGGGAAGTTTCTGGTTCTGGCAGCAGAGATGCTTATGTAAAGCTCCTAGTTTGGAGCCTGACATTCACCAAGGAGCAAAAAGACTGAGCTTCCTTGCCTCCATCTCATCTTTCTTTTTCAGTAAGTTCATTTAATGTAACACATTCTTAATTTCTACCTCATGGTATCAAAAGGCATTCAGCTATTATTAAAGGAGGGATAGTGTGTGATGAGGAAGAGAATGAAATGATGCCTAAAGACTAGAGGGAATGGCCTGACATTCTGGTTCCTTCCACTGATGCTCTATGACCCCTGACTTGAAAAACCTGGGCTCTGAGAAGGGAGAACAACTTGGTCTCCAAACATCACTGCTGATGTTATTCTGAACACAAAGAAATGTCAAAGCAGAAATAACCATAATGTAATTGTACTTAGCCTGTTTACTGAAATATCAGTCATTGCTTTGAACAGCTATTCCATTTTTAAAGTTCATTGTGCTAGAAAAAATGTTGTAGCTCCTTAATTCTAACTTTCTCATCCAAGCCGGGTGGGAGGTGAGAAGTTTCCGAACTGTATGAAAATCCACATTTCAGCAGTACCATGGAGCTCTCTTCCAGCATCTTGTACACGCTTTTTCTTCCTGGAGCCCATGGGAAGCTCCCACCTCCATGGTCTGCTCTCATTCTGACACCACCCATTAAAAGAGCATTGGTGACAGCAAAGATGATAAAGAGATCATCCTCAGACCACTGAGCACCTGCCCTGCTTTCTGAGGAGGACCGGGGCTCACCAGGGGCTCTTGGTTTGGTCTGGTCCCCTCGCCTTGTAAGAGCATCCTCTGCATGAGTTCAAGGAGCTGACTTCTCCAGGCTGCTGTGCTGGGCTCCTGACTCTGGCTCCTGGTTGTGTTCATCAAGAGGTGGTACAAGAGGAGGCATGGGCACAAGATTAGACGACAGGGGGATTGAGAATTGGGGCAGTTTTCCTCCCCCTGCTTTTTCGTGATTTGGACTGTGGCTACCTTTTCCTGCAGCAGGTGTCTCGGCCTCAGTTCTACAGGCCTTCAGGCCTGAATAACTCCTTGTGGTGAAGGTTGTTTGGGCATCATTAGTTATTGTCTGTAGACTCTCTATATGCCAGTAACACCCCAAATTGTGACCCAAAATTTCTCCAGGCATTGCCAGTGTCCTGACATTCAC
This sequence comes from Xerus rutilus, assembly GCA_028644305.1. Taxonomy (NCBI): domain Eukaryota; kingdom Metazoa; phylum Chordata; class Mammalia; order Rodentia; family Sciuridae; genus Xerus; species Xerus rutilus. The sequence goes on from CM053401.1 coordinate 165,034,285, forward strand.
CAGGAGCAATGGTGAATCGCTGCTTACTTCTCTGAAGACAGCTGACCCACTGAGCATGCCATCTGCATGCAGCCGCAGGGAACCTGAGTCAGGTGCATTTCAGCCCATGTGCTCCTCAACCTGGACCAGCTTTGTGAGTGGCTGAGGATGTGTGTGTCCTTCAGTCAACAGTGAGTGTCCAGAGTGCAGGGTCCAGGGTTCCCACATTTAGTACACCCCACCCAAGAGGCTTCTAGTTCAATGTTGCCACTGCCAAGGGAGTTCTTCTAGGTGTCTAACCCAGTGGCTTTAGTGAAATCTTCTCCTTCTGGAGTCTTCCTCAGCAGATGCAGGGAGCAGGTACACTATCTCACTTTGCACCCCAGTCTCTCTTTCTAAAGACTCTTCACCTCTGTGGACAATCTCTTACCAGGGAATGAAAGGCCTAGAGTTTTCCCAATCGGCACCAGTGCCCTGTGGTTAACCTGCAGCTGGCAGCAAATACTGCTGGTACCCAGGATGCTGCAATCACCTCTAGATGAGGTCTGCCTAGGCCTTCATTTAAGGACTGTAACAATCGCTTTTTCTCCCTCAGAAATAAAACCTTAGGGATGAACTTCTCTTGAGCCAGTAAATGTGTGCGGGTTTCCCGAGAGAGTCCCCTGAGGAGCTACCAGCTCCTGAGTGAACCCAAGAGGAAGGCACAGCCCTGCAGTCACTGCCTGGTTTCCACATTCTTGCAAAGGGCAGAGGCTAAAGGCTGAAGGCTGGGCTAGGAGCCCGGGAGGCAGCAGGAGGTGCCTCTGGGCTGACTTGCTTCTGGACTACATGTGTCTTCAATGGATATTTAGCATCAGTGACACTGGACTGATGTCACCATCAGTGTCTGCATACTCTGGGAGACTTAAGGGAAAAAACTGGCAAGACCCTGGCATGGTGTCTCCAGTCCTGGAAATGCATATGCTGGTGCTTGTACTCGCCCCGTCTTGTTTCTCACGGACATACAGGTGGAGCTCGAATGCTGTGGTCACATTGCATCATGGTTCTTGCCTTTGCCAAGCTAGAGGTGCACAGGACAGGGAGGATCAGGAGAACTCTGCTCCCAACCCCCAGTAAGCAAGGCTGTTGGATCGTGCTGATGTGCATTCCAAAGAGCAGAGAGCCACATGATGGAATCTGGAGCTTGGTTTCCGCATTTAATATGACAGATTGCTGTTAGGACTGCAGCCTCATTGACTGTGACCTTGATACTGGCTGTGGCTCCCCCAGGCCTTCCTGGGGATGGGCCTATGCCAGCACCCCCATCCTATGGCTGTTTGAGGAAATCACAATTCTGTCATCACTTGGCTCCTGCCTTGAAATGAGCCGTCTTCAGTCTGAAATGTCAACTCAGAACAAATCACATCACATCTCTGGGGCTCAGTTGCTTCATTGGTAAAATGAGGTTGTGCATTTTTTAAAAAATCTATTCTCAGGATTTTTTTTTCTTTTGAGCTATAATATTCTTTCAGTACAATATACAAATCCTAAGTGTGCAACCTGATGTCTTTCTATATGTGTGTATATCCATTACCCAAAATGATAGAGAAGATTTATTACCAACCCTCCAGAATTATCTCATTCCCCATCCTAGATAATACTGTACCCCCACAGATAACCACTCTCCTGACCTTTATCAGCATTAATGTAGTCAGAAGAGTGTCATCAAATGGGAAAATCATATAGCATGGACTCTTTTTGTGTCTGGTTTTATTTGTTCAACAAAATGTTTTGAAGCAATGCACGTTATTGACTGTATCAATAATCCTTTTCTATTGCTAAGTAGTATTCCATTATATGAATATAATATTACAATTTGTTTATCTATTCTCCTATGAACAGCCACTTGGGCTGTTTCTTATCTGGACTATTATGAATAAAGCCATTATGGGCATTCATTTTTTTTTTTTTTGGTACCAGGGATTGAACCCAGGGTTGCTTAACTTCTGAGACACATCCTCTGCCTTTCCCTTTTTATCTTTTTATTTTGATATAGGGTCTTGCTAAGTTTCTTAGGGTTTGCTAAATTGCTGAGGCTGGCTTTGAACTTCTGTCTCAGCCCCCGCAGTTGCTGGGATTACAGGAATGCACCATTGTGCCCAGCCATTATGGGCATTCTTATGCAGGCATGTTTATGGATCTGTGCACTCATTTATCTTAAAGTCTAGTCCAAGGTCCAGGCACAGAGGCTCAGCAGACCTGCGGTCCTCTTCAGCACACCTGGATGTTCCACAGGCACTGGAGACTCTGCATGTTGTGCACCGTGATCATCACCCTCTTTAACTAGACCCCGCATCAGTGCTGAACCTCCAGGCCTGCAGCCATCCATCCCAAACTTCTGTTAGTGTTTTGAATCTGCTTTGTTCTTTCTCCATTTAGAGTATATTAAAGCCAGATGACTGAGTCACACACTCTAGAAATTTAAGGCTTAAAAGTAAAGCAAAACAATAAAAGTGCTTGAAGAAAATCTGCAGAATATGCTCCTATTGTGCCCTTGGTTTTGTGAAATAACAATGATGCTAAAGGCCAGGAAAAAAAAACTAAAATAAAAATAGAAAATTTCTCTAGAGAGATAAAAATATGAAGAACATAAATATGTCAAAAATTAAACTTAAAAAACATGCTAACAAATATTATACTTAATATGTAAAGGGTTATTAAAGCATAATAAGAAATGGATAATAGAAAGATAATGCATAAAGAAGAGACAATTAGTAAGATAAATGTCAAATAAATGTGAAGAAATTTCTCAACATTATCAATCAACAAGAATAACAACATTATCAAACAACAAGAATAACATATTAAAATAAGCTATTATTTTTCACTTATCGGATTAGTACAGACAGTTGATGTTTGGAAATTAGATCTTGTATAAACTCCTGAAGGAATCAAAAACCAATACTGTTTTCTAAAGTCATTCCCATAATGATCAAACACCACTGAAATGTGGTCAAGTAATTCAGTCTCCAGGAAGATGTCCTAAGGAAATGGATGGATACATGCACAAAGACATGCACCAGCCTGTTCATCACAGAAGCATTTGTAAAATCTTAAAATCAGAAGCAACCTAATCATCCATCAA
>CM053401.1:165037887-165258707 GCA_028644305.1 Xerus rutilus
GACATGTGTAGACTATATGCAAATATAATACCATTTTAATGCAAATAGACCTGAGTATCTGAAGATGCTGGTATTTGAGGAGGCTCCTGGAGGGTTTCCCACAGATACTGAGGACCACTGTTATTTATAACTGTGTAGGACCACTGGTATCTTTTTAAGGCAGCCAAGATTTTTAGCAGAATAATGAATTAGAATCCTCAGAAAGCCGGACTAATGACTAATTTTAGTTTAAAAACAAATTCACATTTCCCTTAGAAACCAAGTGACTTTGTGGGTTACTTACTAATAAGTGGCTTTCACTACATGTAAAAGTGATTATCCATGGAATTGACTTGTATACTAACCGTGCCATTTTAAATGTGTTCATTTGTATATACCGCTCAGCAGTCCCCACTGGGAACCACCACGTGAGGTCTCTCAAGTTGGGTCAACACATAATGTGCCATCCAAGAACTTCTACTGCTTCATGAGCTTTGGGCAGCAATCTGATCCTCATAACTGAGGGACATCGTCATCTTCACTAGGGACACAGCCAGATGATGTCCATCTCTCACACTGACCCTCATACCCACAGTTCAACTGAATCTCAGAATGACAGATGCCCTACCATAGTGGCCTCAGATGAAGAGTGCGGACCATCAGCTCATCAGGTCAACTGCCTGCTTAGGTGTCTGAGAGTCTCTAGAACCTTGTTCTTTCTGGTCTCTGACCACTCCACTCTAGGCATTTTTGTTGGTGGTGTTAATGCTGACAGGTTTTTGAAAAAATCAGTGTGTTTGTTACAGAAAATTCTGGAGAATGTAGACCATTAGAAACTAAGCGCACATGATTCAGCTACCAGGTATAACTAATGTAAACTATTATTCCTTTGCAATTTTATTTGTTCATAATTGTTCATCCTTTTTACACACATTATGCATAGCATAATACTTTTTTGGGTTTTCACAGCTTCAGCACAGCCCATGTTATCAGCAGTTCTTCACAAGCATTTTAATAGTAACAGATGTGACAAGGAGATATTATTCAACCATTTTCTCCAGTTGTTTGTAATGTTTTAACGTCACAAGGAATGTGATAAATACTGTAGTAGGCAGAATAATGCCCCCCCCAAAAAAAACCCAATGTTCACATCCTTATTATAATCCCCAGAAAATATAACTATGTTGCTTTATATGGCAGAAGGGACTTCATGGTTTAATTAATTAAGTTATTTATGGTTATTTATGTCATTAAGTTAATGATCTTGAGATGAAAAGATTTGCCTGATTATACAGGTGAGCCCAGTATAATAAAAAAGGTCTTTATTCTTTTGCTTTACTTTTAATGTTTTCATTAGTGAAGTATAGTTATACATGGTAGTGGGGTTCATTTTGACATATCCATACATGCATGGAATATAATTTGCTCCATTTCAAACCCTAGTACTTCTAGCTTTCCTCCCCTCCTCCTTTCTTCTGCTCCCCTTCCTCTACAATATTGGTCTCCCTTCTATTTATTTTTTGTTTTTTGAATTGGTGCTTTCTAGATGTACATAAAGATAAGATTCACTGTGGTATGTGTACATAGCATAATTTGGTCAATTTCATTTTGCAGTTCCTCCCTTTCCCATTCCTCTTCCTTTCCCACTGGTCCTCTTTGCCTGTCTTTTAATCTCTTCTATTTTCATGAGATTCCTCACTACCTTTTTATTTCCTTATTTCTATCTAGCTTCTGCATAAGAGAAAACATTTGATCTTTGACTTTCCGAGTCTGGCTTATTTCACTTAGCATGGTCTCCAGTTCCATCCACTTACCAGCAAACACCATAATTTCATCCTTATTTATGGCTGAGTAAAACCCTATTGTGTGTGTGTGTGTGTGTGTGTGTGTGTGTGTGTGTGTGTACACCACATTTTCTTTATCCTTTGTCTGTTGATGGGCACATGGGCTGGTTCCATACCTTGGCTATTGTGAATTGTGCTGCTATAAACACTGATGTGCCTGTGTCACTACAGAATGCCAATATTATTTCTTTGGGATAAATGCCAAGGGTCATATGTAAGTTCCATTTCTAATCTTTTCAGGAATGTCCATGCTGTTTTCCAGAATACTTATACTAACTTGCAGACCCACCAACAACATATAAGTGTTTTCCCCACATCCTCACCAGCAATTATTATTATTCATATTCTTGATGATTGCCTTTCTAAGTAGGGTGAGATGATATTTAAATGTAGTTTTGATTTCCCAACTACTCCTCCAATAGGGGATTAACATCCAGAATATCTAATGGACTCAAAAATCTTAACACCAAAAACAACAACTAACCCAATCAATAAATGGGCAAAAGACATAAACAGAGATTTCTCAAAAAAATACAAATAACTAACAAGTACATGAAGATGTTCAATAGTCCTAGCAATCAGAAAAATACAAATCAAAACTACATTGAGAATTAATCTCACTAGCATCTTTATAATTAAAAAATGGAGAGAGGGAAAGGGGAAGGGAGAGGAGAAGAGAAAGGTCAGGGAAACTGGAGGGAGAAGAGTGGTTGGGAAGGGAGGGTAGTGGAGAAGAAAGAGAGAACAGGGTGGAAGATGCTACACTGCAGGCTTTGAAGATGGAGAACAGGGCCAAATCCTAGGGAGGTCAGCAGCCTCCAGAAGTGGAAAAGGAAAGGAAGTGATTTCTTTTCTGGAGCCTCCAGAGAGAATGTGCCTGGCCGAAAAAGTCCCCTTGACACCAGTCAAGGTCCTCCTCACACATTCTCCTATCCTGCTCTTTTCCTTAAAGCACTCACCATGATTACAATTATTGAACATTGATTTTCTTATTTTTTTTTTAGTGCATTATAGTTATACTAACATTGGGGTTCATTTTGACATAATTATACAAGCATGGGACATAATTTGCTTCCAGTCAGTCCCCAGTACTTCCCCTTTCCCACTCCTCATTCCCTTCCTCTACTCTACTGGTCTTCCATTTATTTAGAGTTTTTTTTTTAAATTAGTGCCTTATAGATATACATAAAGGCGAAATTCACTGTGATATATATGCGTGTGTATGTATATAGACATAGATACATTTATCTGTACACACACACAGGAGAGTACGTCAGTTTCAATCCAACATTACTCCCTTTTCCCATCCTTCCTCCCCCTTAATCTCCTTCCTCTACCCCACTAATCTCCCTTTTATTTCCATGAGATCCATCTTTTCCCCCTTATTTTGGTCTAGCTTTTGCATATGAGAGAAAATATTTTGACCATTGACTTTGTGGATCTGGCTTATTTCACTTAGCATGATATTCTCTAATTACATCTGTTTACCAGAAAATGCCATAATTTCATTATTTTTTATTGAGCTTTTTAACTAGCTATTTAACTTTCAAAGTGGAATATCCATCCAGAAACATGCACATAGCATAATCTCTAAGTTTTCAAAAAGTGGACCCCTCTGTGTCCACAGTACCTAGAGCAAGAAACAGAACATTATCTACATTCTAAGGTACCTAGGAATATCTCCCCTTCCCCCTTCTGGTCACTGACCCACAAAGGCAAACCACCTTGACCACTGCTAGCAGAGTTTAAATTTTTGGTTTATCATCATGTCTGTAGTGCCCAGTTTCTTTGCTCAACAGATATTTGTAAAATTGAAGGAAATTATTTTATCAACCAATTAATGTTATTGGAGCTGAGCATCATGATCTAGGAAGTACACTGAACAGGATGCCCACAAGAAGATGGCAGTAAGAAAAACAAGCAACATCCAGGTAAGGAGTGGCTGGCAGGGACACAGAGGCTAGGGGAATGACCCTGGCCTCCTGAGACCAGCCTGCCCTGCGGCAGGCAAGCACCCTGGTCACTAGTGCCTCTCCACTGTGAATGAGTCTGTCCCTGCCAGCTCTCTTGCCCATGATGGTCTGAATGAAATATCCTTCCTAGGTAGGAAGAGATGTTTCTGGAAAAAGGACCCAAGGAATCAGGACCCAGAAGAATGTCTCTCATCAATGAAAAGGTGGTATTAGCCAGCATCCGCCAGATGGACAGATTGACATAGCATAGCACCTGTCAGTCTTAGACTCTGGGAGAAATGATTGCCTGTAGCCTGGGTTTGGAGATGGAGGAATTAGCTGGTGACCATATCATGATGCAAGCTCAGACAACACCAGACCCTCTCTCCCTCCTTTCCTTTTTTCCTTTCTTCCATTCAAACCTTTGCCCACAATTATCAAAGTAGGTCCTCCTGCATGGGGGATGACAGCCTCCTTATCAGCATATTGCTCTCAGAGTGATAGGAAAGACTCCATCCATCTCTCTGACCATGGACAGAGGAGGGCTGAAGTCTGGAGAGCCAGCCAGAGCAACACAGGCTGAACTCTGACATTTTCTAGTCAGTCAGAAGGCCATGACAGCTGGTATTTTGTTTAAGACACTTAGGGTTTACAGTTAAAAAGCTGTAGGTCTGAAGAAAAATTCTTTAACCAGCAATTCCCTGCAAAAAGCTCGGCAGTTTGCACTGTCTCTATCATGTGTTCAATCAAAAGGGTATTGGGGACACAATTGTACATTATCACTATTGACATTTCCCAGCCTACTCCACTTTGGTTAAAATGTAGGTGCACAAAGATGCCACTTAATAACTTTGGGCATCATGAAAATGTCATTTTGACAAGTAGAAAATGGTTTTACATACCCACCAAAGGTGACCTGCTTAAGAAGAGACAGCAAGGTTTGTTCCCTGGCCTCTGAGACACATGCCATGTCCCTGCAGGTTACCATGGCTTGAGCCAGGGAATGAGAGGAAGAGAGAAGAAAGGCAGCATTGGCCAGGTAGTGGGGCTCAGAAGGGCAGAAAGGCTACTGGACATCAGTGACATAGCTGAGGGTGGGCGTGGAGATCTAAGAAAACAGAGACAGCCAAAGCCAGGGCTGGGAATAGGATTGGATCTAGCTCTGGTCCCAGATGTGTTTATGTGTCCCTGGAGAGATCCAAGAAGAAAAGCATTGGCTCCATGGCCAGCCCTTTAGTCAAGGTAATTCAAAGATGTGAGTAACAGGTAATACGGTGACCAGGTGAAGCCAAGTTCAAGGTTTTGAAAGAAGCAAACTCCTAGCAGAGTAATAGCTAGACACAGGAGGGAGGATAGGGCCCAGTTTCGTGGGAAAGGAGGTGAGGAAGAGCCAGACTGAGTGTCAGGAGCCAGTTCAGAGATAGGAAATGGGAAACTGAGGATGGCTGAAAGAACAGAAGGGATCTTTTTTCAATTCCTGGTTTCTGTCTCCATAGGAGGTGCTACCAGAGGCTGGTAGGGAGGAGTCCTTCAAATATGTCCTCCCATGAGCTACCCCAATGCCTAGCATCCAACACAGGGGTACTGATGCTTTCTGTAAAGGACCACAGAGTAAATATTTTAGGCACTTTGCAGGCCATAAGGTTTGTGCCACTACTCTGCTGGTAGAAGTGAGAATGTTCTGGCAAAATACAAAATTAGTAGGCAAACTACAATCCACAGGCCCTTGCTTGCCAACCCATAATCTGACAAGTTGCCACGGTGATTTTGCTTTCTAGAGAGCTCCTCAATCTGCCTCCTTCTTTCTAGCCTTGTCACCTTCCCGTCAGTCCAGTTACAACGCTCTCTTGCCTGGACAATCATCTCCCTGGTCTCTGCTTTCACTTCTGCCCCCGCCATCTTCCACCATGCTGCAGAGGGAGCAACCCACTGTGCAGTGCTGGTTTGATCACTTCTCTGCTCCAAACTCCTCACAGATTGCTGAGCTTCTATAGAAAGGTCTACATTTCTGACTGACCCACCTGCTGACTCAGGCACCCAAGGAATCTTCTCCTCAGCTGTCCATCCTGCACACTATAATCCAGCCAGTGCAAGTGCCTCTGGAGCATCGATGATCTTCTCTGCCTAGCCTTCCCCCTGAGATAATCCTCAGAGCCCCTGTCTCTCCATCACAATGGTACACCCTACACACACACACACACACACACACACACACACACACACACACACACACAGGCTCATCTCAGCTTAGGCATCACTTCCCCTGGACAGCTTTCCCTGATGCTAAGTGCTCTGGACCCTCTGTTCCTTGTCACTAAGTGGAGGGCCTCTGGAAAAGACTCATGTTCAGCAGCACATCTATCCCCTGAAGCAGGGTAGCTGGCTCACAAATGGTGCTCAGGAAATATCTGCTGGCCTACTGGTTGCATAAGGGAGTCAATCAACCAGCTCTTACACTAAGAAGATGGAGCTCTGAGAACACCCAAATGGACCATCCTTTCCCAGTGCCCCAAAGATGCTGTGGCTTGGGTTCCCTGTGGCTCAGCCTGCCCTGATCAGATTAGCTTCATGTCCTGAAGTTCTCTGGGACTTGCAGATCTGGAGTTTTCTGGCCCAGGAGTTATCTGGGTCAGGAAAACAACCTGTTTTCCAGAACTCTGTGTGTCTTATAAGGTGGACCATAGTCTAGGGAGATACAAAGGCTCTACTAACATGTTGACATATTTTCCTGAGTAAGAGAATTTGGATTCACAATCATATTTTCCTCCACATGATTATTAATGTATTAATTCCTATATTTATTCATTCACTCTGCAAATGTTCTTGCCATTTCCATGGGGTGTCTGCCCCTGAACTGGCTGTTGCATACACAGGGATGGCTGTCCCCAGCGCTTGCCTTACTGTTGCGTGGGGGAAAAAGGCCATTTTGATGGAGTGTGCTGAAAGCTATGGTAAGTGGATGCCCAGGAATGATAGGGAGTAAAATGGGGATGAATAAAACTGACAATAAAGTATACTAGAATGTTAAGGTCAAGCAGTATTTTAGAAACGAGTAGACTTAACAGTCTGAAGAAAAACAGGCCAGCACCAAGGAAGCATTTCAACACAGACAGAGTTAAAGCATAAGGCAGGAGAGGTCAGGCTAGCACCCACTGTTATCAGAGATAGAACAGAAACATCAAGCTCTTGGCAAAACTGGCTCACAGAAGCATAATGTGGTTTGCAAGAAAATCAGCTACCTTTAATGATTCATCCCCACCCCAAATGGCCATGCAGGTGTCGATCTTGGTGACTTGTAGGCACCAAGAGGTGAATGAGCCAGACTAATGGGACAGATACATGGGGCAGGGGGACAGAGAAGCTTCAGGGACCACCCAGGTGCAGGTGCAGACTGCCCCAGCATGAGAGCATGGAGGGAGGTCCCTTGTTTCTCTTCTGACTTGGGCACTGTTTAGGGTAAATAAATGGTTTTACAGATTTGGAGCATTTAGTTCTTCTCTCATTGCAACCGCCACAGAGAGGTGGGGAGTTTATTCCCCTGGCAATGGTTGTGGTTTTCCTGGGTTAACAGTGTGTGGACTGCTGTCCTTGTCTGGGGGCCCCAGGACTACCCAGAATATGGATCAAAGAAGAGAGAGATCAAGAGCATGAAGATTTGAGTTCCTCAAATGAAAATAAGTCTGGCCAGATGCAGCTCTGGCATTCCCAGGGAAACAGGATCAGTCCAAACATGAGAAAAGCTCCAAAGCCAGGCCAGGCTGTGTGTGTGCAGGCATGCACACTTGTGTGAGTTCCGAGGATGAGGCAGAGTCCCTCCAACCTGGTCTCACCCCCATGCATCCTTAACAGCAAAACATTCATACAAAAGTCTAATAACTGAGAGGTCCTTAATGCCAGTCCTCTCAATTAGAAGTAGAGAAACCGAGGCCCAGAGTGGGAGAAGTGAGTTTCTTCATGTCAGCCAGGAGAATGTGAGAGGAAATTAGAATCCATCTCTGCAATCCATCTAGAAATATACTCACCACCTGTGCGGCTCACTTTGCTTCCATGGTACCCTCTGTTATTTACTCCTCATCTCAATCCCCTAGTGCAGCCCTGATGCAGAAAATGATCTACGTGTTATGAGCACAAAATCTGAGACTCAGAGACATTAAATGTTTTTCTGAATGTCACAGAACTAACCAGATGTGACTACAGTTTAGGCCTCTGTGTGTCTGATGCTGTTTTCTCTCCTATGTTGTCTAATAGATCAATTCCTCCAAATTAACATCTGCAAAACCGAGCTGCTGATCTGCCCTATAAACTCGCTCTGTCCACCTTTCCCCACATCTCTGTTGCCATCAGTCTTATCTTTCTTGTTGCCCAGAACTAAACTCTCTTTCTCACTTCCTCTTCCTCTCACTTCCACTACTAATTCATCAGCAAAGCTATTAGCTGGATCTTCAAACAATGTCAAGAATTCAACCATTTCCACCACCTCTCCCCTTGCAGATGCACCATCCACTTGACCTTGGATTTGCCATCACCTCCCACAGTTAACTCTCAACTCTAAGGCTGGAGTAATCCTTTCTATATGCAAGCAAATCATCTTACTCTTCTACTTAAAAACACTGCACCAGCGCCCTACATCATGCAGGGCAAAAGACAGTCCTTGTAATGGCCTTGTGATGGCCTTTGCAAGCTCCAGTCTGCAGTTACCTCCCTGACCTCAGTTCCTCCCACATTCTCCCTCGCACACTCTGTTCCAGGGCCCCTGGCCTTCTCTTTGTTCTGTGAACATGGTATTTATGTTCCTGCCTCATGGTCTTTGCATTGAATGCCCCGCTGTTGAAAAGTTTTCCCTATTCTTCCACTCTTAGAAAGCCATTTGGCTCTATCTCTTATCTCCTTCAAGTCCATGTTAATAAATTACTTCCTCAGTGAGGCCTACAGTAGCTACTCTTTAAAATTACAAACCACTTCTACTACAAGCATTCCCATCTTCTTTATTCTGCTGCAAACTACCTTTCAGTAGACCATGGACTATACTCATGTGTGGTGCTCACTGGTTATTTTCTGTCTCCTTCACAAGATTGAAAACACCACCAATGAAGGGATTTATGTTTTGTTTACTGATGAATCCCAGTCACCTAGATTAGTGGCTGGTGCATAGTAGGTGCTCAGAAAATATCTGTTGAACAAAACGGTGTCGAATTGATAACTGCGAAAGAAAAGGCAGTCACAGGAGAGGATATTATTCTAAATCACAAATTACCTAACACTATCTTCTTCCCAATTCTTCAGTAGGAGGGCTTACTATGTAGACTGAATAAAGGAGTTTTAAAAAGGACAAAATAAAACTTGAAATGGGAATATAAAAGGAGATCTGCAAATGGGCAAATTGCATTGCCTTTAAATGAAAAAAAAAAAAAAAGTGATATCTAAAAGCAAAGGTGCTTAAGACATGGCCCTGCAGGTGGAACTAGCTCGAAGGATGAGGGGGTGGGTGCTGCTAGATGTGGTGGAATTTGTGCTATTATCAGGTCTCCTGCCTGAAGCATTGCTGAGCAATTTACAGCTCCAAATCAATAAACAACTTTAAAATTCTGCTCTAAAGGAGTAACTGAAATGAATGCACAATAGCACAGGGAAACGATGCAGCAAGGGAACAACAAAGGGGCTGAGGTCCTGGCTTGGCTTTGCCCTAGAGAACCCTGCACTCCAGGTTACTTGCTAAGTGCTGTGATGATCTTAATGATGCAGGAGAAGCTGGTCTGCTGTGGAGAGGAGGAGTGAGGTGCCAGTCTGTGAAGTCTACAGACCTCCCTTGCTGGGGTGTGGAAAGGCTCCTGCAGGCCTGGTAGGGCAGACAAGTCCTGAAGCAAGGGGTGGGGTAGGAACTCCCATGGGCTAAGACAGGAAGCTTCAAACCCAGTGTTGATCAGACGCAGTTCCAAGGGTACACAGGCTGGACCACATTGTTGAAAGACAAGTAGACAGGGATCACAGTAAGTCACCAGTGATCTGGAAGGACCCAAGGCACCTGGGCTGCTACCTTTGGTGTGTGTGTTGTACAAAGCCACAGGTCAAGGGGGCAAAGGGGAACTGGAAATAAATTAGCCTGGAAGCATCTGTTCCTAGCATGGATTGGGTAAGCACAGAAGGCGGGATGTATTTTGCAATTTGTTCACTGACAGGCTGCCTTTTTAAAATATGCAGAGACCCATGATACTGGTAATACTGGTAATAGTGACTGCCTGTGATTGCACTTTAGTAGCTACTTTGTAGGGCGAGGAGTGCTCTGGTTGAGAGAAGTACCCAGAACTGGGTGACATTATCTCAGCGATCTTCTCAGGGCTTTTTCAAAGATTTGGACCCCATAGAGAAGCCTAAAGAACATTCCCAACTTCTTATTCAGGATCTGGATCTGAGTTACACATTCCTGGATGCATCCCCAAATGGTTCCTTTACTCATTCATTCATTTAATTCATTCAGGTATTTATAGGGTTACCATGAAGTGCCAGTCCTAAACTGGGCCAGAAAACAGAGATGACAGACTTAGTGTTTTCAGTAAACTTTTTATAGACAAAGAACCACCTCTCCCACTCATCTTTACAGCTCCAGAGTTTAGCCTGACATCAGAACAGAAAAGTTCCCTTGCCTTGCCTCGCCCGAGCACATGTCCATGCGTGAGTGTCGAGAACATGGATGAATGAATGGCAAGACCAAAGGGTCCCCAGAGATGCTCTGAAGTCCAGCTTAAAGCAAAGGTCTGCTTGCCTCATTAGCCCCACAGCCCTTGATAAACTGCCAAGTAGAAGACTTCAAAGGATCACTACCAGGGCTCCATGTTCAGGAGAATGCAGTCTCAGTGGCCATGGAGGAGAGATTATAAACCTCCAGGTCATTTCTCACAGGGACTGGTGACATACTGGGCTCCTGTCATGGCTGAACACTGGCCCTCTACTGACTGATAGCTTTTCTCTCTCTCCCTTTCACAATTTTATATCACACTAGCCCTTTGACTCCTTTCCTCTATTTTATGCTTTTACTTTTAGTCAATTAAATGTGAATGCCAGTTCTATCCCTACCCACCCTCCACTGGGTCTTCTAGGCTGTTCTAGATTTGAGTCAACTCTAGACCATAGCATGCCTGACAGATGATACACATGTGCTCCAGCTGAGTGGACTTGCTGAGCCCTGCCCTCCAGCCATCTCACCAAGGTGTCAGTGTGAGCAAAACTTTCTTGGGCTCTGTGGAACAGCTCATTTTCCACGGAGGAACCTCTGCTGCTGAAAAGTGCATCACCAGAGTCTCTCTGCCCACATCTTGACCCACAAAATCACACGTGGATGGTTATGAATTTAAGCATGGACCAGTCTTCATGCTCTCACAACCCTGGCAATGGCCTGCAACTCTCCACATGTTGCCCTTCACTCCTGTCTCATTGGATCTTTGCTCTTCCTGTGGCCCACCCTGCTCCAGCCACCTTGGGCTCCTTGTTCCTTCTTAAACATGCTCCTCCCACCTCAGGATTTCTGCACTCATTCTGTCTGTGAGCATGCTCTTTATTCCAGTGTCCTGGCTTCACATTATGGTTTAGATGTGAGCTGTCCCTCAAAAGCTCACGTGTGAAGCAATGCAGGAGAGTTCAGAGGTGAAATGATTGGGTTATGAGAGCCTTAACCTAATCAGTGCATTCATCCACTGATAGGGATTACCTGAATAATAACTGGCAGGTAGAGTGTACTGGAGGAGGTGGGTCACTAGGGGTGTGCCTTTGGGGTTTATATTTTGTCCTTGGTGAAGGGAGCTCTCTATGCTTCCTGACTGCCATGTTCTGAGCTGTGCTCCTCCTCCACATACTTCTGCCATGATGTTCTGCCTCACCTCAGGCCCAGAGCAATGGAGTCGGCCATCTATAGACTGAGACCTCAGAAGTTCTAAGCCCTAAATAATTTTTTTCTCCTCTACATGGTTCTTGTCAGGTCTTTTGGTCACAAGGATGAAACAGCTGACTAAAACACTTCATGTTGACCTTTGCATCACATCAATCAGAGAGGTCTCCTCTGATACCTTATCTAAGATAGAGGTTCTCTCCCCCACCTCAGCCCCCTGGGAACTGGGAAACAGTGCTCCCTCCTCACCCTGCTTTGTTTTCCCTCATGGCATTTTCACAATCTCCCTCTCTTGCTCTCCTTCCCACTCTCTGTTCACTGTCTATCTGCATATACTACCGTATAAACTCCCCAAGGACAGAAACCTCATTCCATTCATTAGTGCTGTATACTCTGGACCTAGAACAGTGTCCTGGGAATAGAACTAATCAATAAATATTTGTAAATAAATGCATCAATGAATCAATACATGTTCTTGTTTAGAAATCTTTCTTATGTATTTCTGATTATTCCTCAAGATAACTTCCCATGTTAAATTGTTGCATGGTAGGAATCACACGTTTCAAAATCTTTTAGCACAAATAGGGCAAAATTTATGACAGGATACACTAGTTTTTACTCCCATTAGAAATGTGTAAAAGTGTTAATTTCCTTGCATCATTGCTAATGCATGATAAAATCATTCGAAAATAGTCACCCAGGGGCTCAGGAGGCTGAGGCAGGAAGATCACAAGTTCGAAGCCAGCCTCAGCAACTTAGCAAGGCACTTAACAACTCAGTGAGACTCTGTCTCTAAATAAAATATGAAAAGGGCTGAAGATGTGGCTCAGTGGTTAAGTACCTCTGGGTTCAATCCCCGGTACCAATACACACACACACACACACACGCATACATACACTAGTATGCAAGTTCCTCAAGAGCAGGGACTTAGTTCTGCTCACTGCTGTACTCCAGCAATCTGGAAAAGTCCAGTGCATAACAGGTACATGATAAATATTTGCTGAAAGAATAAATGAATATGGATGTTTTCTTTTATGATTAGAAGGCTACTGGTTCATGTTTTCTTTGTGAAGTCTGCCTTTTTCTCTTATTGACTTGAAATAATTCTGCACATATAGAATATTTACCATTTTCTGTCATCTAGGTTGAATTGTTAAAGTGTCATTTGCATTCTATTTTTGGTATGCTATTTTTTGACACCCAGAAATTCTTACATTTTACAGAGTCCCATCTATCATTTTATTTTAGTTCCTTTATTTGATACCATGTTTAGAAACAGCAATAATAGTCAAGATTTATATAGCACTTTCCACAAGCAAGGCACTTTTCTGAGGGCTTTACATACATTACTGAGTTAATCCCCATAGTGATCCCATGAGATAGACTCTCTTATTATTTCATCACATAGAGGAAATACTGAGGCAGCCAGCTATGGAATAAATCATTTTCTAAACAAAATGATATATATATATACACACACACATATATATATTTACCTATACATTGTTCAAACTGCTTTACAATTTCAGTTTTAATATTTGTGGTTATTCAATAATGCTAACATGTGGATTATTATTATTTTTAACAGTTAGGTGTGAGGTGATGATTTTTCCCCAAAAGTGATTCAACACAGCTTGTTGAATAATTTATCCCTTCTCTACCAAACTAAAATTATACATTTAACATGTCTGTAACATATTGCTATACATATGTATGAATATATATTTATGTATATGCACACACAAACATACATAACACACATATACAGTGTTTGCTGGTATTCTTCAACTCAATTGCACTGTCGTTCTTTTTAGTTGTTTAATAATTTTTGTGGTTTGTGCAGGGAAGCAAACTTAGAAATAAAAATATAGAGAGGAAACATAAAAGGATTACCAGTGATTCCCTACAAATCCTGATTAAGTGCACGTTCAATGTTATTCTTGAATACACACATAAGCGCTCCTGAATTGCATTATCAATGCACAATACTCTTTGGAAACAGCTCGCTGCAGAACTTTGGTCGACAAGCAACATACACAAGCCTTGTTTATCTCAAAGGAAATACAGTCACATGCTGCATACTACTCTGGGCAACAGTGAACCACATACAGGAAAGAAGATTCCATGTGGCCTAGGTGTGCAGTAGGCTATACAATCTAGGTCTGTGTAAGTGCACTCTATGATGTTCACACCATGATGAAATTGCCTAACAACACATTTCTCAGAATGTATCCCTTCTTACTAAGTGACAGGTGACTACCTACAGTGCATGGATGTTTCAGGCTGGAGGTGAAGCTCAGCAGTAGAGCCCTTGTGTAGCATCCATGAGGCCCTGGGTATAATCTCCAGCACCAAAAAGAAAAAAGAATTATGATATTTAACTCCATCATTTTTCACTGCTTTGGATTTCTTGCAAGCAGCTTATGGTCAGGTACACAAAACATGTTTTTACCTCTGCTGTAGGGAAGAGACCACCGCGACACTCCTTCCTGGAAGTTAGGATTTGCCTAGCTCCCAAAGTGGGGACTCCTCGACTTGAACCTTCCTTTTCCATCCCCATCACATTTAGAGGATGACCTGGACCTCAAGATGTAGGTGGCAGGAAAGAAGAGTCGAGGACCCCAAGTCTTGGGAGAAGCAACCATTTCTGGTACAGCTCACAGATGTCTGAGACCTGACCACAAGCACACTCCTCAGCCCAGCCCCTTGATTGTCTTAGTCAGCTTTTTCATGGCTGTGACTAAAGAATCTGACCAGCACCACTGTAGGGGAGGAAAGTTTATTTCAGGGCTCACAGTTTTGGAAGTCTTAGTTCAGAGAAAGCTGGCTCCATTCCTTGGAGCTTGAGGTGAGGCAGAACATCATGGCGGAGTGTGTAGCAGAGGGAAGCAGCTCACATCAGAAAGCAGAGGGCGAGACTCCAGCTCCAGATACAAAATATAGAGCCCATAGCCATGCCTCCAATTAATCACTTCCTCTAGCCACATCCCAACTGTCTCTAGTTACCACTCAGTTAATCCCATCAGGGATCAATTCATTGATTGGATTAAGATTCTCACAATCCAGTCATTTCTCCTCTGAAACTTCTTGCATTATCTCACATGTGAGCTTTTGGGGGACACCTCACATCCAAACCATAACACTGAGCTCTGTTCACTATTAGAACACCCTGCCCACAACCTCAAGGTGGTAGTAACTGTTTTTCATAGTATCTCCTATATCCCTTGACTTCCATGTTTACATTTGTATTTCCATGTTCCCTTACACAAAAGAGTATAGCATACATCCTCTCCCCACTTTGCTTTTTTCTGAATAATTTATTTGGAACAGTTCCCCACTCATTTCTACAGCT
Organism: Xerus rutilus; assembly: GCA_028644305.1. Classification (NCBI taxonomy): domain Eukaryota; kingdom Metazoa; phylum Chordata; class Mammalia; order Rodentia; family Sciuridae; genus Xerus; species Xerus rutilus. The sequence continues at coordinate 165,052,895 of CM053401.1, forward strand.
GAATAATGATTCCCTGGCTGGCTCTATTAACCTGTGACATAAGTGACTCCTTGGGGCCCACTACCTGTCACTTGGTCTAACAAACAGAACCTTGTGCCTCCCCACTGCCAGCACCACTTGATTTGGTTAAGGCATTACAGTGTGGCGTGCTGTGTCCTGGGCTCCCTGAATGCCCTGGCTGACCTTATGGTCTAGCCACACTGGTTTATTTCCCCTTAAGCTCTGCCCACCTACCCTGGAAAGCCCGGAAATGTTGGGCCCTGGTCTCATCCAGGATGAGTCAGAGGCACCTGACCACTGTGTGTCCCTAATCTTCTCCAGAGGAGTGGAGCCCATAAGCAAGTGTTTATATCATTCCCCAGGAGGGCCTGGGTCATTTGCTTCTAAACCGAGACAGAGGAAGTATAATGTCTTGGCATTGAGAAGGCGTTGCCTTGACTAGGCTCTGGACAGACAGAATGAAACTAAAAGAACAAACCCTTTGTGAACTAGCTGCACCTAACTTTGCCCTTTGGACATAAAATGAGCCCCAACCTCAATCACAGATAAAACTTTGACCAGGCCACAGACAGAGTTCTGACTCTGCTCACAGACTCAGCTCTGACCTCTGCACAGATACTCTGGCCACAGACTGGACTCAGCTCCTATCCTCACACTAGGTCAGGATATTACCACATTCAAGATGATGTGATGTTGCTACATCATGGAGATTGCCATGCAAAGCCACAGAAGCAGCACTAAAACAAGCCCAAGAGTCGGGAGAACAGTTCAAACATGACATGGTTCTAAGGGATTCCATCTGGTTCTGCTACCCCAGGCCCGCTTCTTTGAAAGCTAGAACCTACTTCATCAGTCCAAGAGAGATCACGATAATGACTTGAGAAAGTGGTGGAGAATTTAAATGAAAATGATGTACATAAAAAGCCAAGCACAGGGAAAGGACAGGCACAGGCTCTATATGCCATCTCTGTGGCCACCAAAATTGTTACAACCATGGTTACGTTGATAGTGATTCCACCGCAACAAACACACAGGCCAGGCCCTGACTGGAATAGTAGGCCACCTCCCCTTGCACCCCTTGTCCAGAGGAGGGGCTGTGTTTTCCTGTGTGTTTTCCACCTTGAAGCCACACTGTGTGGATGAACGGAACTTGTTTCCAAAGACATAAAAAGACAAAAACGAAACACAAGAGCCCAGAGCCCACTGGGACAATCCGTGCCGCTACTCAGATTGCCCCGTGACGCCACGCTGAGAGACAGGAGCCCTTAGATCTGGGGCCTTTTGTTTCTCACTCTTTCCTTAATCCAGTGAGACTGGGGATGCATTAAGTGGATCAAGCATTTTCAGAACAAGGTGAAGAAAAAGAGATATGGAGGTGTGTCATGCTTTGAAAATGTAAGCCCACCCACTCTGATGGTGCCGTTTGACTCCCTGGAGTTCACCCTTGATGCAGACCTCTTAAAGCTTGGGTTTGGGGTATCTGTCAGTCAGCTGGGGCTCCCTGGTTTCTATCGCGAGGACTCTAAAGGTTTGCCTAGCCATGTCCTCAGTCCCTGCCACTTTAAATCAAGGATTGAAAGGCAGCCTCTCCTTTAGTTGACAAAAGGGACAGCTTTTAGAAGATTTCTGTATCTTTATGAATGAAAATAACATTGAGGAACACCCCAAATTATTTTTCTATTTCCAGGGTGGCAACAACAGCTAGTGAGTTTCTTGTTTGTGAAAAACTCAGATACTAGCATGCTACAGAGTCCATTAGGCTAGAAATGAATAAAACCAAGAGCTGGGTAGTTTTCTGATTAAATAATTGGGTAGTGAATGCATGCTGTATTTGCTTTTTGTGACTTAGTACCAGCACTCAATTTGAGACCCTTTGTAGAACACAGGTCCAGCAGGGTCACATTTATGATCACAAGAATCTCAGAATCATTAGAGGAGCAGGGCCCCCAAGACCTGCAAACCTGGTTTCTATTGGATGCCCAGATCTGTCACCTTCCTTCATCTAGGGATCACCCAGCCACCAGTAGCCTCCAGACTTGAAACTCAGCAATCTCAGGACAGACAGCTGTGTGCATCACTCACACCAACTCCTATGTCACCTCCCCAGGGGGGCCACCCTCCTGTCTCTGTCTGGTACAGCAATCCTGCTTTGTCCTCTCAATAGCTGTTAGGTACTGACACAAGCACGTGACTGTGATGTCATGTGGCTCACTTCTTGGTATTTAGAGAGCTGGAGAGCCTGTTGATCTAATCTGTGAAAACTAGATTTGATGGAAGGTGAGGACCTCGATATTCCCACATTTGCTGGCAGCCTTCAGCTCTCATAGGGGTGAGAATTTGTTGCTTGGAAATCACATTAAGTTAATAACGATAACAGAGATAATGGCTGCTACTACAAAGATGCCAACTTGACTACTCATTATGGCAGTCCTGTCTGCAGGAAAGATCAAGTAACCCCTTCAGCAGTACAAGAAAGGGAGACATTCTAAGCTGCCTTGGGACTGTTTCTTAACTTATGAGAGAAAGATAAATCAAATGCCACTTTGCATTTTTTACACTGGATAAATAGGGAGATTGGTCCTTTGCTGAAGTCAGTAATACTGGGAGGAAAGACAGTTGGACTTGGGTTTTCATCAGATCATGCTCCTATGGCTCAGGGAAAGGTCAAGGCCAGATACAGGGATTTAGGTATTATCTGCGCAGTCAGTGATTGAGACTTTGAAGATGCATGAATGAAAACTGTCCTAACAGAGAGGACAGGGGGAGAATAAAAGGTGGGCATTGGTCCCAGCAAGAAAAACGGCATAGAAACAAACACCACCAGAGGATCAGGAGCCCAGGGCTAAGGGAAGGAAGTGGAAGACCTGAAGAAGGGCCATAGCTTCTGCCAAGGGAGATTAAGAATGATGAGCACTGAAAACTCTCTGTGGAATTGGTGGTTGGAGACGCTGCCTCCATGCAAATCCCATTTGCCTCTGTCAGTCAGTCCAGATCCTGTCCCACCGAGACCATTTCTGAGAAACAGACTTGAAACACACAAAAAACACCTCTTTCCACAAAACTGATTCATGGAAACAGAACACAGGCATTGGGATTCTTTATGAGTGACAATTTAGGGCCAATATGTATATTCTTTGTAATGTTTATTCTCTTGATCCCTCCTGGGACAGAGAAGAGTAGTGTCACCATCAACAAACACTAAACAAATAAAGGAAAATCTTGTTCCATGGAGTCAATCTTATAAAAACTTAATATCTTTATACAGCTTACATAGACCTATATCCCATATAAAGAAATCAGAGTATGTTTGAGAGACATAGATGATATTGAATGCTAATTTATTCTAGTTTCACCTTTCCTCTGGACTGCTGTGGAAGATAATTGCCCCAGGAATTGAGAATCCAGACAGTCTGTTCTGATCCTCATGTATACAATGTCCAGCTCAAACTATGACATATCAAATATTTATCCACTTGCAGAATCTCAAATATTCAGCCTCCTTTCTCCTCCTACGACTGACCCCATCTGGCAGATATTGTACTTCACTCTGGGCAAAGTAAAGAGATCCCCCAAATCAAAGGTGAGGTCAGTGTTTGGTGGGCTGGTGTGTGACTCGGGAACCTTGCCCATCAGCACTGAAGGTGTTGGGATGTTCAACACAGAGTTTGAGAGTGAAGATCCTGCTGTACTTCACAAACACAAGTGCTTTGGAATATCCTCTCCAGCTTTAGGAAAAGTGATGCTGCTCATGGCCAGAATTCTGCAGGTGAGTTTAGGGGTTGGTACTTCCTGGTCTTGAGTCCTCAGCCCTGTCCTCAGCATCAAGGAGGCCAAGTGGTACCCAGAATAGACCCCAAGGAAAATGGAAAGGATTTGGGAGGTCAGTTATTCCCAGAACCTGGTGTGGTGCTCGGGAGAGACTTCATGCATCTCTGATGGAAAGATCATCAATTATCCTTGATAATTTCTGGTTGTGGAGGATTGCTTTGTGCATTGTAGGATGTTTAGAAGCATCCCTGACCTCTACCCACTAGACACCAAAAATGTGTCTAGATACGGTCAACTGTCTTGAGGAGGAGAGAGCATCATGGTCCTGGATTGAGAACCACTACACTAAATTGACCAAGGAATGGAAGAGAGCAGTTTTGACTCATACACACCTGAGCTCGACAGTGGCAGAAAAGTGGAGATGACAGGCATGCTCCTACCTGATGTCCCTCCATGTCTACCCTTACATAAAGGCTATGGGTGGCATGTCTTCATTGCAGATGGTTTGAGGGCTCTTCCAAACTCTAGGAACAGAGCAGACTGCCTTCTCTCCTCTTGCCAGAACTGTTAATACGATGTTGAACATCTCACCGAAGTTGGCTCATGGCAAGGATATATAGTTCTCCTCCCACCCAACCCTGCTCCTGCCTGGAGACAGGCCGCTCAGTCATTTCAAGCGAAATCTATAGAGTGCACCAGCCATGTCCAAGTGGGTGAGTGTTTAGCAAACACCCCTGCCCATCTATTCAACCTCAAAGGCAGAGGTCTATCTGGTGGTGGGGATTTAAAGGAATTACAAGAGAGAAGTCCTTATCTCTTAGAAGGGAGGGAAGAGGAGTCTCCAGGAAGGTTTATTCATTCACCCACTGGAAATAAAGGCAGAACTTTTATCACAAGAAATATACACTCCCTGGTCTCAGGACATTTGCAAAGCCTAGAGCCTCCAATTCTACAGACCCACCAGGGAGAAACTTCCTAGTGAACTTAGTAGCTGCTGATGCAGGCTATATTATGCTTTGTTACTTCACTTCTACATCACTGTGTTCCACCTAGTAAAGAGCTGATACTAAGAACACCAAAGTTTGCCAATTCTATTTCTAAAACATCTCTTGGCTCAATTCCCTCCTTATCGTCTCTATTATCTCTAATGTAATTCAGGTTTTATTAGCTCCTCTGGGGGAATGTGATCACCTTCTCACTGCTCTCCTTATGATCATTCAACCAATCTTCCTATAGACCATCAGAGTACCATTACTAATAGTCAACAAAATGAGAAGGCCTCTGTATCCCATAGGCATAGGCATCATTGCCATAGGCATCATTTGAAATAGAAAAAGAAAATTGTCAAACTGGATGAAGATACTTAAAATATTTGTAGCGGATAAATCAATCTCTGTATATCTTTCTCCTACCCTCCACATATGTAAAGAGCTCTCACAAATCAAAAAGAAAAAGTCAAAAATAAGAAAAGGATATGATAAGGCAATATACTAAAATAGTTTTTAAATAGAATATAGAAATATGAAAAATTTGGAAACTTACTTATAGTTTAATTACAAATTAAATGATCATTAATTTGACTTTTTAGATTACCAAAGATTTAAGAGTTTGACAAAATTTATAGACAGGAGAGCGCTTGTACTAGTTGGGAGTATAAATTGATGCATAATTTGTCAAGGGTAGTTTTCCTATATTATATCAGTTTTCTATTATTACATAAGAAGTCATCCAAAGGATAGCAGATTAAAAAAACACATATTTACTATCTCCAAGTTTCAGTGGGTCAGGAGTCCAGGCAGGATATGCTGGGTTGTCTGCTCAGGATCTCATAAGGCTGTAATGGGATTATGAGCCAGGGCTTGGGTCTTTTCATAGGTTCAGGATCTTCTTCCAAGTTCATACAGATGTTGGCAGAATCTGTCTATTCGCAGCTCTAGACTCTTGGTAGCCTGGTTCTTCAAGTCCAGGCGGGAGAACATTCTAGACTCTACATCGTCTTCTAAAAGACTCACCGGATTAGGCCAGGCTCACTGAGGACAATCTCCTCTTTGATTAACTTAAAGTCAAATGACTAGATCTTGGCAATAACTGCAAAATCCCCTCACTTTTTCCATATAATGAAGCATAATCCTGGGAGACATTCCATCACCTTTCATGTTTTATTATTTAGAAGCAAAAATAACTGGTCCTACATATGCTCAAAGGGAGGCGACTAAAGAAAGACCATCAGAGCACCATCAGAGATTATCTTACCTTCCTACTAACCACATATGCAGAACAAGACTTAAAATGTTTACCATCTTGGTTACAGCAATTTCACTGCTAAAGCTTAAAACTAAGGAATGAATGGACCAGAGCACAGATGTGCACATAAAAGTTTTTCCTCACTCTGATTTTTGAAGTCATGAATATATAGAAACAGCCTAAATGTCCATAAGCATGGGTTTAAATAATTTATAATATTTTATATGGGACATCATATAGATCTTTAAAAAAAGAACTCAAGCGAACAAAAGGAATAAGAAGATATATCAACTGAAAAAAGTAGGTTAAAGATCAAGCCCATCTACACTGAGATCTATGTTTATATTTATGTCTGCGTATAAGAACATAAAATTAAAGAACACATATATACGTGTTAGGAGAAGCCATCTCCTGGTGTAGGAGTACTTATAAGTCATCTTTGTTTTACACACAGTTTTTATCATGTAAAAGTTTTGGAAATAGTTATGTATTCTTTATACACCAAGAAACAACATAGCTGTTTTTTTTTAAATGCTAGGGCGCTGGCTAACAAAAACAGCAGTGTACAAAAGAGTGCACCCAAGGGCATCTCACATTTTATACAATATAAATGTGAAGGAAAAAAATGTACTGGGGAAGACACAAAATTTTAATAGTGTTTAGACAGAGGTTGATATTAAGAGAAAGTCTGTTTCTATTTTAGCTTTTTGTTCCTGTATTTTCTTTTTTTTTTAAATTATTTTTTTATTTTATTTTATTTTTTTGGTACTGACAATTGAACTCAGGGGCACTCGACCACTGAGCCACATCCCCAGCCCTATTTTGGGTTTTATGTAGAGACAGGGTCTCACTGAGTTGCTTAGCACCTCGCCGTTGCTGAGGCTGGCTTTGAACTCGCTATTCTCCTGTCTCAGCCTCCCAAAGTGCTGGGATTACAGGCGTGTGCCACCGTGCCCAGCTCTTCCTGTATTTTCAAAATAACACCTGCATTATTTTCATAGCTTTTCAAATCAATCTCTGGTTTGCTTGGTTTTTTTGTGGGGGAGGGAGCGGGTGTAGGAAAAGAACCACAGGTCAGGAAAATAATAATCCTAAGGCACTCTCACTTCACCTGGTCTCTAGTCAGGGCAGGTCTCCAGCATCTGCAAGGAGCATCCGTGGTTTAATGTTGAACCCCATACAACTGCCTCCCCCATCAGGCCATTGAATTCCCTGATGGCAGTGCCCCCGTTTTATTTCTTTCTGTACCTCGGTACCCATCACAAGGCCTGTCCCAGAGAGGGTACTCCATGGGGACCAAATAAACAAAGACAAGACTGGCAGCCCAGAGCCTTTTAAAACAAAGCAAGGCATTGTAGCTATCGCAGCAGGGGGCAGGACTGCAGGATTGTCAAAAGACCCAGCTGCAGGGCAGGGAGACTCCTTGTCCGGGTCTATCAGGTGTGGATCTGGAGCAAGTAGTGCTGGGCATGGGAAGTGCAGGGAGCAAAACCAGGAGAATGACAGGGTTCAGGGATAAGAGCAGGAGTCCATGGAGGGCAATGCCCAGGCTCTGACTTGGATAAGTAGATGCTGACCTCTGCTTGGAAAGAACAAGTGCTTTTGAGAAAGAGGTGAGAATGTCAGGTTTGGACACACTGAGTTTGAGGGTCATGAATACAGTCATCTAGGAGGTGCCACCAGGGGCCTCTTATGTCACTCGGCCAGCTGTCACCATATGCAGGGCTGATTCTACAAACCACGGGAGCTTAATAGATGCACGTCTTCTGAGTAAAATCCATCTATTCCTCCTCAGGGATGAAATACCCCCTGCCTTAGGATTCCATTACTTCCTCAAGCTTGGAGAGCCGTCCTGTGACGGGGAGGTTGGGTCACAGTGTCAGGCAAGGAGCCCTGGGGCACTGCTGTTCTGCTTTCCCAGAAGATGCTCATTCACATGGGTCCCCTGTGCAGTGCGCCCATTCCTCATCCGCCACCCAGGACGATGAATGCTATCAGCATACTCACCTTGAAAGCACCCCATGCAGAACTGGCTGCACATTTCATAAGGCACAGGCAACCTCCAAGTGCAGCTACAATGGGAAGAAGACTGACCCTGAGTGTAAATGACATTTACAATCAAAGGACCTTAATCAAACACCACCCAGCTATCGTCACTGGATGACCTCATCTCCTGCATCCCCCTTGCTTTGCTCAAGTTCTGCTTGAAGCTCAAATTATTTGCTAAATGGTCCCTACAACCACTTATGCTCTGGTCTTCTCCTGGGATCATATCTAGTTTCCTAAATTTGCTGTGTCACTGCCTGCTATGGTGTGGATATCGTCTGTCCCCCAAGGATTCATGCAATGGAAGCTAGAGCCCCATGGGGGTAGTGTCAAGAGATGGTGTGGTACCTTTAAGAGGTAGGGGCTAGTGGGAGGTCCTTAAGTGATTTGGAGAGGGGTGTGCCCTCAGAAAGGGATGAGGTAATTATCCTTGGAACTCTGGGTTAGTTTGAGAGGGCAGTTACAAAAGAACAAGCTGGCCACTGCACAGCTTCTTTAGCTTTCTGTCAGGTGATGTGATCTCTCTATACATGCTCCTGTCATTGTGACATCATTTGCCATGAGGTCTCACCAGAGCTGAACTGATGCTTGCATCATGCCCTTGAACCTCCAGAACTATGAGCTAAATAAACCCTTTTTTAAAAAATTAAGGTTAACAACTAGCTTCAGGTATTTTGTTTTAGCAATGGAAATAAAATAGGCTGTATCTGTGCCATTCTCTCAGTCTTGGATGTCTCTGGTGTACCCTGAGTGAGTGAACCATCCATGGCGTTCAAACCCAGCTTAGACATCATCTCTCCTAGGAAATGTACCCTTCAGTTCATTTCCAATAGGCTGGGGTTGGGTCCCTCTCTCCTATGCCAAGTAAAGCTACTGCATGGCATCTTTGTTTATGATTCTGCATCTCCAGTACAAGTCTAAGCTCCTGGATGGGCATGCCTTGTCTCAGAATCTTTCAGTCTCACATCTCCCATGAGGTTAGGTACTAGTTACTAGTGACTGTCACCTCACTGAATCACTCCTTATAGTGGAAAATCCTTTCCCACTTATTTCAAACAGTGCAAAGATCCAACCCATAGAATAAAGGTCTGGAGTCACCTCTTGCTCTTCCCTGCTCCAACTCCAACACACTATCTGCCTTCCACCTCCACGAGCATCCCTTCCATTTCCCATTATATTATTCCAGCAATTGCAATTCCCTGTTTGCAAATTATCATCCTACCAGTAACAAAAGCATGGTCTACAAATTGCTTCATAGGCCATCAAGCATCAGCTTGTGTCGATTATCTGCGTGCTCATAAATTCCTTGTGCTATTACAGTCCAGACACCATCTTCCACATTTTACACATGAAAAGTCCAAAGCTCAGGAAATTACTCCAGGTCACATAAAAAGCAGTATAGTTTAGACTGGAACTCAAAACTTACATTTCTCAGGCTTGAGCTCTTTGCATGCTACCTCCACTAAATAGTCTTTTATAAAAGCTAATTGGAAATGCTTTGCTCTAAAGGCAAGGACCTTCTCAATTTTCTCCCCTAGCTTGGGGCCTTCTGTGGCAAACTTGCTCAATAAATCATTACCGAATTCATGAATAAATCAAGGTCCCCTTCCATCGTGGCCTTAGTTTTCTCATCTGTAAATGAGCATGTTCCGATGAGATGGTTCCTTAGAGTCTTTCTGGAATCTTCTTTCTCCAACTACAGATTTCTGTCATCATTCTGGCTGTCAGGCTGGGGTCTGCACTTGGCTGAATGCAGGCATGAAGCACGCCAGCCACACTGGTCATGGATAAGAAGCAACCAATAAACGAACTGAGACTTTATGAAACGAATAATAAAACCACACATTCCTTGATGCTAGAAATAATGGAGGACTCCATGCCTTGTCACTGGCTTGGCTTCCTAATGTCTTTGCCCTCCCATTGCCATTCATTCTCATTTGCCTGTAGTTCTTTTCTCATGTGTGTGAAGAAACGTAATTTAGTGGGTGGATATTCCCACAACACTGTCACTAACACATCCATTTCTTCTCTGCTTTTAAAGTTTTTGTTCCTTTGTGCACCTACAGGCTGCACATTACCACTTCACTCCAAAGTCACATGCAACAGAGAAAATCCTTCTAAAAGCTCCTTAAGGTATAGAGAGAGACAGACTGGGGGTTTCCAATGAGACCTGTGTGCCACCAGATTGTTCTTAAGGCTCTTTCAGCAGATTCGGGTCCATGTAAGGTGAGCTATGGAAAGACTACGACGATAATAAGGGCAGTGAATTCTTCCTATGTAGTGCTTACCTTGGGTCAGACACTGGTCAAGTGGCTTTTTAGATAATCTTTCACTCTGTTCTCATGGCAGTACTGTGTGTGGCAGGGTGCTGTTAACATCTATCTCCATTTTACAGATGGGAAAATTGAGGCTCAGCTAGGTTAGGCAAGATGGTGGATCACATAATTAAGAATGGGTACAGCCAGGTGTGGAACCCAGGCAGCATGGCCCAAAAGCACATGTTTACCACTATGTCCTAGAAGAACCTAACCCCAACTCCATGCACCCTTCTTGGCTACCTCCCAAACAACACCAAATATTAAACAGTGCTACAGCAAGGCAGAGGGGCTGCTATAGATTGGCCTGAGAGATATCAAAGCTGAGACCAAAATGAGGAACATGAGCCAATCAAGACAAGATCTAGGGTAGCCATGGGACAGGGGAGACATTCTGGACAAAGAAAGCAACAAATGCAAAATGCAAACAGGTAAAACAAACTTAGAAAGCTTAAGGGCACAAAGAGTAAGGAGTTTGGATTTTACCCAAAATAAGAGCAGTAGGAAGCTCTTAGGGAACTTGAAGCAGGGGAATGACATAATCTGGTTAGTTTTCCGAAGCTCATTCTGAGTAAGAAGTAGAGAGTGGATAAAGGGGAGATGGGTGAAATATGTTTAGGAAGAATCTAGAGACTGTGATCCATGTTAGACCTCAAAATTTCACTCAGTAGATGTGGGAGAATGGCATTTCTGCTTTGTCTCCCTACATGTGTTTCCCAGGACACTAAGGACACAGGAGCCCAGAGCAAAGAGTGAGTGATCACTCATCACCCATCTTCCAGGCCTCTCCTCCAGGAGCACCCAGCTGTGCTCACCCAGGGGTACCCTAGGAACTTCAGATTCAACATATGCCATAGAGCCAACTTCTCCTTCCTTTTTCCTTCATCTTATGGTAAAAATGTATTTGTAGAAACAAATCAGACAATAAGGGATTGGTGTATAAATAGTCTGAAAAGAATGAAAACTGAGACACACACCTTAGTGGTGTGGCAGTTTGGGGCTATCACTGGTGTTGCCCAAGTTGCAGATGGTGTCAGGCAGACACAGGGCCTAATCAGCTTTCTGCTGAAGCTGGATGGCCATGAGTCAACAATGTTCTAGTTAATATCTCTCCTCCAATTTTCTCCCGCCTCTGCATTTCTTGGTTTTTTAATCAGTCATCTGGTAAGAACCCCCATGTTTACAATATTTTGTCTTCTTCTTTCACCTTGTTAATACACAAGGCCTGTCAAAATTTGATAACTCATCTGAACACTGATGTTGGGCAGGGGACGGAAGGAGTATACGATTCCTCCAGAGAAGGGAATCTGGTTTATTTGGATCCTCAGGAGCTTGTGGAGACTGTGATTCAGGCTTTTAGTTCATAAAGAAAAGAGAACCAATAATTTCCCAGGACAATATCTTAGTAGTATGTTCCTTCCTCCCCAGCACAAGTGTGGTGGCTAAGGTGCTGGAGAAGGCAGGCAGCATCCTGCTGAAAGAGAGCTTCTCGCTCTTTCATCTCATGCACAGAATTACCAGGGAGTGAGGGAGAGATGCTTGAGCCCCAAGTCCTCTGGGTACCACTACCCATCAAGGTCAATAAAGCTCTTTTAAGTTCCTGACCACCAGGTCAACTCTGTCCGTTCCTTCCGCAACACATGAACACCAAGAGATTCATGGCTGCCAAAAGGAAATGAGGGTATCCATGGACCAAGATCACTGCAGAAAAATTAGACCTACTAACTAAAACAGAGGCAAAAGCAGAAGCTTCCCTTTGGCCTGTGCTCTTCCTTAGCTTCCTTTGTGTCACCCAAGTCCTTCTTCCTTCCTGGCCTCCTCTTATTTTCTATCTCCAGGGCTGCTCTGTTCATGGTGACCTTCCTCCAGCTGTCCAGTTGGTGAAAGTCTTGTCCCTGTACTGCATGTAGAGTATAAAGGATACCGTGCTTTGCTTGGTGCCACAAGGACATTTAAAAGTCACCAAGTCCAGTGTCTGGGGATACCTTCTTTTCAGAATTCAGCAACTGCTCAGGATGTGCTCATCAGCACAAAAAGAGGATGGGAAGACAAGAGTGCCCCCCTATTCTTTCTCTCCCAGGATTGCTCGGCTGAGCTGGCCCTCTGTGACCAAATCATTCTTCCATACCCAGAGAACACTGAGTTTCATAACAACCCCATGCCTTTGCTTTGGCCTGCATGCTGTGGCTAATGGAACATGACCAGGCCTGGCCAGTCAACTCAGGCTCCTCCTGTGGCTTGCTGGGTGATGAGAAGTGACTCCTTTTCAGGCAACAAGAAGAAAGCTGGTCCAGGGGTTGTGTTGCTGAGGGAGGCCAAGCTGTTCACAAGGGTGCCTAGATAGCCTGTGGTACTCCTTGGCAGCTGGAAGACAGGCAAGGCCAAGACAGGAAAAGCATCTCAGACTCTCTCTTGGTCAGCGAAGGGCAGAGAGCCGAGTAGAACTTAGAGAGTGAGGTGGGTCCCATGTGCCTCAGATATAGCCATGTATAAGGCACAGGCCTGGACGAAGGCCTCCACTAAGGAGAAGTCCATTAAGAATTCAGTTGCATCTGCTCTGGAGCAGGTAAAGGGGGCCAGATGGTCATCGCTGGACCTGCAGCTGAATCCATCCAGTCACACTCTGCCTCAGGCCAGGACTGACTCAGAACATGGCCTGGAGTGGGGAGATCTTTGCCCTTTCTTGGGGCAAAGAAATTCAAAAGTCAGGTGACACCTGGTGACATTAACCTCTCAGGCCAGGTTCTGCTCATCGGGCCCAAACAGGAGGAGCTGTGGGTCCTTGGACCCCTTTCAGTCCCCACAGGAGTTAATCTGCTCACTTCTCAGACATCTCTGTAGAAAGGTCAAGGGCTAGATGAGTAATCACGGCTGAGCTAACACCTCGGCACTGGCCATCGATTCTCAACCTCTAGTTTAACACGTCTCACTGTCTTATCCAAATATGCTACAGATCTTGGAGAAGAGGATGTTCCTGGAGAAGGTTGTGAATAATTGACTTAAATGTCTGAGATTTTCAGAAACTGGCATAACCCCACTGGAGTGCTGCTCTGGGAGGTAGGAAAGGGAGCTCAGATTCTCCCACTTCTGTCCACAGATCAGAGTCTTTCATGTTCCAGGGTTTAAGAATCACATTCTAACTGCAGGTTCTGTGACCTGGTCTCAGAGAACATAATTATACGGATGTTGCACAAGACCAAGGAATCTCCTTGCAACCAACATCTCCAATGAGCCTGGCAGAGGTGTAGGACCCTTGTTGCCCTATGGGTTACAGACTGTAGGCAACAGCATCACCAGAGAACTTAATAGAAATGCAGGATTTCAAGCTCCAACTCAGACTTGTAAGATCAGAGTGCTTTTAAGAGGATCCCCATTTAAGTCTGAGAAGTTTGTATAGATCACACTGTGAGCCCCTGGGCTCTTCTCTGACCTTTGGCTTTTCTTGGCTCTGTGACTCCACCTCGTCTGCCTCTACCACCTTGAGAGAACTCCCCCCCCCCAAGATGAACACAACTGTTCTCTTGGACCATGCAATCTCACAGAGAGACATGTGCACATATACATGTAACTAATAGGGATGATGTGGATAGGTGCAGTTGTGTGGAGTGAGGACCATAGCAAAGCCAATCTGAGGACAAGAGACTGAAAAAAAAAAAACTGAAAAAAAAAAAAAAGAGTCTGCTGCTCATAGATTTCAGCAAAGAAAACAACCACCACTAATTCAAACAGCATTTGTTGAGCATGTGCTATATGCTACGCCCTGGGGGGATGACAACTGCCATTCATTTAATAGGTTCTGGTTGATAAAAATGTTCACTCCATTCTCCATTGAACTGCATTGAACACACAACCAAGAAACAAGCTGATGAGACAGAAAACATGATCTTCATTTTACAAATGATGGAACTATGGCTCCAAGATGCCAAGTAACTTATCCAAGACTAAGACATAGTGTTTGAGCTGGGATCTTCACTCTTTTGGCTTTCTCCAAAACTGAGTGATGTGATTTCACTTACAAGGGTCCATAGAGCAGTCAAAATCACAGTCAGAAAGCATAATCACAGTTACAAGGGTCCTGGGAAGGGGTAGCAGAGAGTTTCTACAGAATATGTACAGTTTCAGTTTTGCGGAATGAAAAGCGTTCTGGAGGTGGATGGCAGTAATGGCTGCTGAACATTCTGAATGTATTTAATGCCATTGAATTGTACACTTAAAAATAGTTAAGATGGTAATTTTATGTTCATGTATTTTACCACAATTTAAAAATTTGTGTGTGAGGAGAAACATACCATGGTTGGTGGTATAAAGAGTCTAAGCTATTTCTTATTTGAAGGCTTGATCTTGGATCTGGAGATTATGACTGAGCCACCAACCATGGATAGGATGACCATCTGTACTGGACATAAATATATTAATGTGTTGGCCCAATCCAAGACTCAGAAGCTGAGCAGGACTATGCAGGATGTCACCATGAAGTGTTGATTTTTTGTCACTCATTAATGACAATTCTTTCAGTTGGAGGAACCAAGAAATATTTCTGAACCCACAAAAATAAAATTAAATGAATGAACCAATAAAAAGTGAATGAGGTTGGATCCTGGGAGCTGGCATGTGAGGGTGATGAGCACTGGGTAGAAGCTGAGAGTGCAGGGAGAGGGAAGCCTGGCTGGTGGGGATCAGAGGCACCTGTGGGTGTTGGCTTTTGCTGCAGGGTCTTCATCATTGTCATGAGCCAGGGGGACTTGAGGGTCCTCACTCTGCCTTTTGTGACCCTCCTTCAACTGCTGAGGCTCCCTGCCCCTACAGCTAGTTATGACATCTTCACATGGACTACAAAGCAATGACAGTGACAATGTGTGACACATCACAGCTCACAGAGCATCTACACATGCCACCTAAGCATCATCAGAGTGCCATGCCCTGGTGGGATTACTACTGCTACTGGTTTATGGATGAAAAAGCAGAGACTCAAAGCAGTAAAGCTGTCTGTCCAAGGAAGAACCAGAATGTTGACTCACCTCCAGACCCAGGACTCCTGGTCCCAGGCTTTGTGTGTGGCACCCCACAGCCTCCTCTTCCCCTGGAAAGTGTGTCTCAGTGGCCACAGCTGGGGGCCGGATGTAGTACAAGCAGTCCTGGCCACTGCCTCAGTGCCCTTTGTCTAACAAACACGCATTGTGATGCCAACCTAATAAAGGGACTAATAAAGGATTGATCTGTTAATGAATCTGAAGCCTCTGGAAAACCAGAGCATGATAGAAACACCTGTGTTGTCAGGCTTGTCTCTGTGTTGCAGAATGAAAAGGACCGTAGGCCCCCGTTGTCTTTGGGGAATAGCTTTGATTTGGTGCAAGGCTGGAGGAAGGGGACTCTGTCTGGAGATAAACAACGCCGGGTTGTTGATGCAGCACAGGCTGAGAAAGAGAGAGGGGACTGGGGCCTGGTGCCTTTACTCCTGACCTTTTCCCCACACTATCCCTGCCAGGTACACATGCGCACCTGTGTACACACACACACACACACACACATTCTCTCAATTCAATTCTTGTTCTGGAAAGGACTCCTCACTGTGGCCTCCCATGAGAGGAGCAAAGAGAACTTCCATCTGCCTGTGTGTGTGTGTGTGTGTGTGTGTGTGTGTGTGTGTGTGTAGGCACATTTGCAGTGACCAATTCATACCTGTGGTCCCACTCTGTGGTGGCCAAGTGACCAAGTGAAAAATGCCAGGGCTCAGTTTAAGCCATACTAATTATTTTGCTGTGCATAGATGTCTTGTTGGCTCAGGCTGCTATACTGAAATGCCATAGACTGGGAGCCTTAAGCAATAGATGTTTATTTTCTCACAGTTCTGGAGGCTGGAAGTCCAAGGTCAAGACATGAGCATGGTAAGGTCTCTCTTCCTGGCTTGCACACAGCCACCTTCTTGCTGTGCATATGCAAGAGCTCGAGCTCTGGTGTCTCTTCCTCTTCTTATAAGGGCCCTGATCCTATCAGAAGGTCCTGCCCTGATGACTTCATCAAAATCTAATTTCTCCCAATGGCCCCACCTCCAAATACATGGGGATTTAGCACTTCAACATGTGGACTTGACTGGGGTGACACAAACATGCAATCCATAAAAACAGAAAGCATTCTAGAACAACACAGTGGCACCCATGAGTCTGGTGCATCAGGAATTTGGATAAGAGCCAGCACAGATGACTCGCTCTGCTTTACAGTGTCTGGGATGTCAATTAGGGAGATTGGAACAGTCAGGGGTGATGGGGATGTCTGCAGGCTGGAGCAGCTGGAGCTGGAGGATTCACTTCCAATGAGCCTTCTTCACTCACATGTCTTATACCTGGGCTGGGATGATGAAGGTCAGCTGAGCTGGGACAGTCACCTGAGGCACAAACATGTGACCTTGCTGTGTGACCTGGGTTTCTCACTGTATTGGGGGTGATGACTAAAAAAGAGCCCCTCCCAGGACCCAGAGAGACCACCCTCAGAAACCAGTATTCCTGCTTTATTCAGGGGGAAGGAAGAGCCACAGTCTGCCTGATGCAAGAAAAGGGGATAAATACTCTTATTTTTTACCAGAGGAGTGTCAAAGTGTTTGGGGCCATGTTTTAAAACTGTCATTCAAAAGGATTTCCCAGTTGAGGACAGTATTGGTGCTAAAGTTGGAGTCTTAAATGTTCCCCAGAGACCCACAGACTTGGTCCATAGGGTGGCGCTACTGGGAGGTGGTGAAATCTTTAAGAAGAGGGGCCTCGTGGAAGGTCTTTAGGTAACTGGGGGACATGTCCTTGACAGGGACTGTGGAACCTCAGCCTTCTCCTCTCCCTCTCATCTCCCTGACCATGAGGTGAGCGGTTCTATTCCACCACACACTTCTGCCATGATGTCCTTCCCCATCACAAGACCAAAGCAACGGGCCAACCAATCTTGGACTAGAGCCTCTAACAACTGTAAGCTAACCCTTTTCCCTTTATAAGTTAATTATCTCAGGTGTTTGTTATAGTGATGCAAAGACACAATTGAGTTTAAGGACTACGGTCCCAAATGCTTGCCTCACGTTTCATGAACATTCCATTACTCTGGATTATGTGATTTTGCCCCTTTGAATCATTTAGAGTAAGGGGTGCTCCAATTTTCAGGGTCCTTCAGAAAATTAGGTCCTTGCTTAAGTTTTTAGGAAACCACGACCAAGAGAGATCGTTTAATCACTTAATGTATTCAATGTCGCATGACTGCTAAGGAACTCAGTGTTCAAAAAGAAGTCTGCTGTCTCCAAGTCTGAGGAGTACCTTTGCTATCTCCACGCTGGCTGCTGCAAGGTAACAAATCCTCTTTGTGGCTGAGTAACCAGCCACAAAGCAGAACCTTCCAGCCCCTCCTCTAAGGGGAGGAGAAAAGAGCAGAGGTGGCCTTCAACAACTGGAGAGGCTGCTGCGGGCTGGCATACATGGGTGAGTGGGTCAGCAAGCTCTCTGCCCCCCACCCCCCGGGGTGGGTCTGTGATGGGCAATTGGATAAACGCATTTGGAGCAGGATGCGTGTGCATCCAAGTGTGTGCACATTTTTAAATATACATTTCACATCCATATGCAGATCCCAGTGACATGTGACAAATATGCAGTGGCCTCCAGGAGCTGTTCTCCAAAGAGGCACTTATTCCATTTGACTCCAGGCATCCAAGCCTCAACAGATGCCAGAATTCAGACAGGCAGTGGGAAGGAGGCTTCAATTATTATAAGAAAATCCAAGTTAGACAGCAGGAAGGACTTCTTCACACCAGGTTTTTTTTCAGCAGATTCTTTTGCAATATGGTATACAGACTCAACATAGACACTTAGATAAATAAGAGTGCTCTCTGGAGACATAGAAAAGGAATCCAATTGATAGAAACTGGGCTTTCAGCTCAAACCCCCAGATTTTCTGGAACACAATTATTCCACTAAGAGTGTCATTCTGGTAAGTACTTTTGACTCAAATGAAGGCTCCGTGTCTTTTTTTGGAGAGCAGACAACATTTTAAGGAGAGGAATATAAAGACTTGAACTTGGAAAGCTGAGAACTTGTCAACCTTTTCTGAAGGCATCTGTGAGATGAGAAGGGACGCAGGATTATATAAATAAGTTACCCACTGTGTGCCAGGCACTTTCTTTCTTCTTTCTTGGGGTGACGAGAGGAATACCTTCATTGAGATACAATTCACAGATCATATCATGCACTCATTTAAAGTGTACAATTCAATGAATTTTAATATATGCACAATGATTGATTTTAGAACTTTCTCATTACCCTAAAAAGATACCGATGCCCTTTAGTAGTCATCTCCACCCCCCCCAAACCTCTTGCCTGGGCAGCCACTAATCCTCTTTCCTATCTCTATGGAATGGGCTACTATGGACATTTCATTTAAATGAAATTGTATACTATGTGATCTTTGGGATTGGCTTATTTCTCAGCATCCTTTTTGCAGGAGGGCTCACCATGCTATAGCTTTTTGCACCAGCACATCATTCTTTCTTATTGTAGAAATTTCATATTCTGCTTGGCTAGCCCACATTTTATTTATCTGTTTAGAAGATGATAGCCATGTGGGTTGTTTCCACATTGGGGCCACCATGAAGGATGCTGACATGAACATTCATATATCTCTTCATGTGAATGTGTGTTTCCCTTTCTCTTGGACGTACACAGGAGTGGAATCTCTGGGTCTGATGGAAACTCTACATTTAACTTTTTGAGAAACTCTCAAACCGTCTTCCAAAGTGGCTGCACCATTTTACACAAGCAGCAGCCACACACGAGGCTCCCGTTTCTCCACATCCTCGCCAACATTTGTTACTACCTGTCTTTTTATGATGGCTTTCCTGTTCAGTGTGCAGGCACTTTTCTTATATTATCTCATTGCATCTTTATAAGACTAACCTGAGAGCAGGTACCACTCTCCCAGTTTAGAGATCCCAGAACTGAGGCTGAGAGAAGTGGATTCACTTACCTGCCACCGGCCTCCCTCCTGATAAAGGAATATAAAGATTTGCTGTCAAATTTTCCTCTCTCTATCCTACAGCTTCCTCCCAATTCTCGGGCCAGTTCTGACATGCCTATAGCCTGTTTGCAGGTTTTCTCTTTGTGTTCCACATGTGACTCCCTGCTGAGATAGTCAGGGATGGCAGCAACTGCATTCTATCCAAGCACGCCTTCCTCCCCTGAGCCCTGGCACTGAACCCTGCTCCTGGCCACATGCATTCCTTCTGTTGAGGGTGGGTGAGAGCGCAGACTCCCAGGAAATAAACCCCTATGCTGCTCTTCCCTCCATCAGTGCTGACCTCTGGTCCAGCCCAGGTCCAGCTCCACCAGGCAGAGGGAGCTCAGCACCATTTCACCAGCCTGCCTACTAGACCACAGGAGATTCCTGCCTGGCTCATCCATTGCCTCAGGTACCCCCATATCAGACTCAGGAAATCTCTCTTTATTTCAAGAAATTATAAGGACCACAAACCAAAACAACCTGACACTTCCTAAGACACTTGCTGAGCTGGGACCTTGCCCATGGGCTGGTCCACACAGCCACCAGTGACATCCCTCTGCCTACCTATCTCCCCTTGCTCCTCCCCGACCCCAGCAAACAGGAAGATAAATGACGCCGGGGAACCATCAGGTGTGTTACATTTATATGATGCACATCCTTATTCTCCCTCCATTGTTCTTTGATGTATGACAAAACTCCCAATTTGTAAAATGCTTAACGGCAGTCAGGATAATCTATTCTCCACACATTCACAGAGCTTTTCATTTTGTACAACTGTCACTGAGAACGGTTTATGAATTTTCTGTCTTGAGGAATTTGAGGAGATGGGGAGCGGAAGCAGAACCACCCCAGTGCACCCCCCTCTGTGAGTCACAGGCTAAGCTCATCAGGGAAGACAGTACAGCGCCCGAGGCCCCCTTTATATTACACGGAATCACACTTCACATTTAAGCCCATTTTCTGAGCAGCCCTCTCTGAATGCTTTTCCATTTGTATTGAATCCCTCCTCGTGTGTTGCAAATCAAAATCAGGTGGCACCCTCTTCCCAAGGACCTTGCATTCAGACCCCAAAGGAAACGGCCGGAGCTGATAGCCTGCCATATCCAGAAGCCAGCCAGCTTCCCTGGCTGACCTTCAACAGACCTGAATGAAAACCCAGAAGCCTTGAGCTTTTTAAAAAATTATACATTGAAAAATGTATATCGAATCATCTTTGATAACAAAAAAACTGAAATCAATCTAAATTTCTGAAGAGAGATCAATTGAATAAATTGCAATCACCCATACAATGCAAACATAGGCACACCACTGAAATAATGTTTCTGTAGTGTAGGAACATGGTCAGGCTGTGTTAACTAAAGAAAGTTTCAAAACTGTATTTACAGTAGGATTCCGATTTAGTAAATGTATGCATATATATGTATGCATAGGGAAAAAAAGACCAGATGGATAGATCCCCTAAATGTGAAAACTCAAGAGATTATCTGCTTTTTTAAAAAGACATTTACTTTCATATATTTCCCAAATTTTCTTCAATGAAGAGAGAAGTTATTCTTTAGAATAAGAATTTTTTAAAAGTTGCTTTTGCCCAACGTTGTCTATTCGTGCAGCTGTTTTGAAAACTTCTAAGCAGCAGGAAGAGGCTGGTTGTACAGTAAACAGCATTTACAGCCCAATGGCTTTCATTCACACTGGGTGACACTGTACCCAACAGCAGCTGTCCATATGAATTTAATCACAGGAACTTTTGAAACCAAAACCTGCTTTCCCTCTTATTTTATACCATTAAAAATCTGTCTCTTGAAGCCAATGAGCAAAATCTCCAAGTCCTGGAACCTAGGAAATGCTGAATCACGGGGCGAATAGCCCATTAAATCCATACTAGTTATGCAGTCCTTTGAAGACTCACACAGCTCAGATAACTTGAAAGTCCCTCTGAGAATATATAGGATCTGTGGTTATCATATGTAAATGTAAGCCAGTGTCTAACAAGAGACCTCTGATCTGGGTTGCAGTTCTAATCCAAGATGTAACACAGTGATCACTCTAGCAAGGACCCAGAGGCTAAGATTAACCTTTACAGGAAAATCCTGAATAGGGTTGAGACTTTCCAAGAAACCAGATCTTATAAGCTTCTCACAATTACAACCGTTGGGGCTAAAGGAAATTTCAATGCCAAATCTCTCGATCCTCCCTATTCCTACTTATCCTTTTCTGTTTTATCTCCTTCCACTACCTGCTGTGACTCCTTGGGCTAGCTCTTTAAAGATACTTTTAGAATTTGTTCTCAAAATGTTGGCCTTAAGTCCTTCACAACCACTTGAACATGAAAAAAGAGAAAAACACAATCCCAAATCCCCATCCCTTGGGTATTAATTTGCTAGAGCTGCCATAATACAGTACCACAAACAGGTGGCATAAACAACAGAGACTGTTATTGTCTCACAGTTTATGAGGCTAGAAGCCCAAGATCCAGTTGTCAGCAGAGCTGGCTCCCTCTGAGGGCTGAGAGAGAATCTCTTGTATGCCCCTCTCCTAACTTCTCGTGATTTGCTGGTGACCATTGGTATTTCTTGGCTTGGAGAAGCACAACTCAGACTTCCATCTCCATGTTCCCGTGCTATTTTCCCTGTGCCCATGTCTCTATGTCTAAATTTCCCTTTTATTTAAGGATACCAGTAACACTGGATTAGGGCTCACTCTAATGAGCTTATTTTAATTATATCCACAATGACCTTATTTCCAAATGAGGTCACATTCCAAGATCCAAAGATTAGGACTTCAACCCATCGATTTGGTAGGAGGCAAGGGGGACCAACCCATAATACCTTGTGCCAATCCAACCAACCACTTTCTTTGAATCTTGCCAACTAGGCTGCTGAGGCCTGCTAGAGAAAACTGTACCAGGTCACAGAGGGACAGCATGACTTCCAAGGTCATCTGAGCAATCTTTTCCAGCCCCTGGCCACCTCCTCTCCCAACCTCCCCTCCTTCACCCGGCTTCCCAATCCTCCTCCATTGCCCAGTGTTGGGAGATGTCCTTACCTCCTGCTTCAGGGAAGCAAAACAGTATCATCCTGAAGGACTATTCAGACACTCACCAAGACATCTGGGCCATGACTTGAATCCATTCCTACCTGCTTCTGAGCTACCTTTAAGCTCAGGGCTTCCTTCTTCCTGGGCTCTGGAGCACCTGCCCTCCATCCTCCACAGGAGCATCACCACACCCATTTCCCCTCTTCTGTCTTTCACCTCTGCCTCACCGCAGCCTTCTTTATCATCAGCATTTGAAAATGCTCAAATCTTTCTCCTCCTCAAGGGCAAAATCTCTTGTCTCTACATCTCTCCAAACCGTCCCCTCCACCTCATGGCCAAATTTACTTAAAGAGTGAAATGAAGACATCATCCCTTTCCTGAGCCTCATCCCATTCCACCTGACTCGGGCCCTCCCTGGCATATTGTAATCCTGCCATGGACACCTCTGTTGCTAAGCCGAGGATTTCTTTCAGTCCCTCTCCGAAGGAAACACTCCCAGAGCACAGGATGCCACTGCCCATTTCCTCTTCAAATAAGAATTCCTTGGAGCCGGGTGCAGTGGTACAAGCCTGTAATCCCAGCACTTAGGGAGGCTGAAGGAGGAGAATCCCGAGTTCAAAGCCAGCCTCAGTGACGGCGAGGTGCTAAGCAACTCAGTGAGACCCTGTCTCTACATAAAACACAAAACAGGGCTGGGGATGTGGCTCAGTGGTCGAGTGCCCCTGAGTTCAATCTCCAGTACCAAAAAAAAAAAAAAAAAAGAATTCCTTGGCTGCTTGGTGGTCCCAGGGCCTCCCTGGTTACCTTCCTGCCTCCCTCTGCAGGCACCTCACCCTTGCCCTGCATGGACCTGTGTGTTCCAGGTTAGCACTCCATGTGCTGGAGCTTTCCTCGTCTTTCCAGTCTCATCTATACTATCGATTAAAGTCCTACCTCGATCCTGGTGACACAAGTCTCTACTTCCAGTCTAACTCCTTCTCCTGCATTCCATGTGTCCATTTGTATCACTCTCCTCCTTAGTGGCCCACATATCATGATAGTATGAAATCCAAGCGTCAGCAGATGGAGCAACAGGTTGATAAGTTCAAAGCTCCCTTTTGACAAGGAAAAGAAACACAGGTGAAAGGAGGCTTAAGGATGGTCAGCTGAAGGACATGATATTTCTTTTTAAACTGCTCTCAAATTCCCTTAATGCTTTTCTACCCCTTCCGCACATCTTCATCTGAAAGGACAGGGGTCTCCTTAGCATGAATTAAGTCTCTGATGCATCTATATTAGAGTACGCTTCCCACTGTCCACTCAGATTGGTTTTTCGCCCATGGCCGGGTAGAACTACAATTACTAGCAACTGTCTGTTAAATAGAAGCCAGTGTAGGAAAATAGATGGAAAAAAAAAAACAAGATCAGAAGCAGAAAAGTTAATGGTTTCAAAATGTATGTCAGCCTGTAAGAATAAAACAAAATGCTGCATACGCATGAGACCACCTTGCATCATTAATACAACAAAATGAAAATTCTGATATTAAGGACAATACGGTCTACCCACCCTCATTTTCAAAACAAGGACACTGAGGTCCAGAAAGAAAGGTAAACTCCCTCAAGTTTGAAAATTCTGTCCAATGGGAAGAGATGGTGATAGACATTGGTGCTTACCAATCAGCCAGGGAGATACCGCCCACTCTGTGAGAACCTGGGAGGAGGTAGAGTTCTTGCAAAGCACCTCACCCTCCCACTAGCAGGACCTCTGGCAAGCTCACTTCTTCTGAAATCCCTTGTTCCAGAACATTCCATACCCAGGATCCAGTGAAATCCCCTGATCCTCCTGGATTCTTCCTCTTCCTCTAGTTCTACTGCGACCCAGCCTCACCAAACAGTATTGTGCTTATCCATCTAGGAGCTCTGCCAAGCACCCTGGGCTCACACACTGCCCGGCTGGACCCAGCCCAGCCCCATGAGTGGACTGAATATGAAGTGATAGTTGTTCAGAGCTTTTATCATGGCAAACAACAAACTAAACAAAACCCACAACAAAACCACCCCTGCTGAGCTGAGCAAGCAGTAATCCTCGCTTGTGCCAGGCACTGTGCTAGGTGCTAATGTCAGCAGTGCCTCCTTTAATCTCCCAGCCTTTAATAGAATCCTGTTCTGTGAAATTTGCACAGAGTCCAAAAGGAAACCAGGCATTATTTATAATAATTGGCTCCCATTATCCACTCTCTTGGCAATGCCTGGAATAACACGATGGGTCTTTATGCTATTCACAGCCTATAAAAAAGTAGTTTTGTTGTGCTTCAACATATAGTAATCTCCATTTTAAGAGGACAATGGAAACTCTCAGCTATTATTCATCCCAGAGCTTTAAACGGCAGAGAATTCCTTTATCCTGAACATAAGGTTAAAACGACAGCATGAGTTATTAATATTGCAAGTAGCCCAACACATTTATCGAGGTGTTCACACTACTAAGAAAAAAAAGAACTAATGATGTTTAAAAGCCATATTAAAGCACAAACTATTCTAGAATTACTGGAGTCAAAATGAGAAGGGGTCCAGAGTGCTCTTGTCCACAAGCCCAACTCGGTACCAAGAGTTCTGAAAAGTAGACAAAGGGGAAGAGCAAAGCCTGCTCAGAAACCCAGAGTCAAGAAGGCAGTGTGGTGTGAACCACAGCAACAGCTGCAGAGCAGAGTTAATTTGTGGACATGGGGGTACAGGCCTCACGCGTAGGGGAGTGAGTGGCTCATTCATTTATTTACCACCACATTCCACAAAGAGAGCCCATGACACATCAACAGCCAGATGGGAAGAAGAGCAAAGCATCAGGGCCAGCCTGCAGAGAGCAGGGAGGCCAGGACCTGCTGCCACGAGGTTCTGCAGGGGACCACGGTCCAGGCCCAATGCCTAGAGGCCTAGGGAACAGGAGGCTGGGCCGGTGACAGAATCCTCTTTCATAAGAGACTGATGAGGGGCTGGGATTATGGCGCAGTGGTAGCGTGCTCGCCTAGCACGCATAAGGCACTGGGTTCGATCCTCAGCACCACATAAAAAAATAAATAAAATAAAGATATTCTGTCACCTAAAACTAAAAAATAAACACTTTAAAAAAAAAAAAAAGAGACTGATGAACATTTTCCTTTCAAGCAGAGTACAACAGCGCCCACTGACATGGTGGCTTCACGAATAATGACAATATGGGAGGCTCCTTAAACTGTATTCCAATGGATGCGACCATAGAATATGGCAAAGCACTTGGGTTTTACAGCTGAAAGTTCTCACTATGAGGTCATAGCTCCTCCACAGCTCCAGAGTCCTGAAGAAGATTCTTAATTTCTCTGAGAAACATTCTTATATTCTTTAATATTTTTTTTCAGCACTGGGGTTGATTTAATCCACAGGTGGCCCACACTGGCTTTGAACTGTAGTCCTCTGGCCTCAGCCTCCTGAGTCACTGAGATCACAGGCGTGCACCCTTACACCGGGCTTCTAAGCACATCCTTATTATTCATAAAGTAGAGATTTAAAGATATCAACTTTGCTAAGTCACATGTGAGAGAGAGAGAGAGAGAGAGAGAGAGAGAGAGAGAATGAAAGAGATACAGAGAACAAATAAAGAACAAACAAGGATAGGGATATGGTGTAACAGGTAAAAGGTGCCCAGCAATTCCTAACACTTAAAACATGCCAGATCCTTTCCCCAAATTATTTATTATTAGCATTGTATTTTTGCACTCATTCTTTCTAGAAATTTGAATCTAGTAGCAAGAGTAGGGCAGCCTCATTTTCCCCTGGGTGGCTCTCTTCCCTCTCCTACCCTCCGCTCCTCCAACTCTCTTTAGCCTCTGCTCCAGGTGCAGCTGCGGCCACAGCCCCACATCAGGATGCCAGAGCATAAGGAAGCAAGAAACCCAAGTCAAGGATGGGTTAGTGCTTTATCACCAGAGGAGCAGAGAGAAGCAGTCAGCGGTGGTGCAGGATCAACCCACTGATAAATGGCGTGTATGGTGAGGAAGAACTGTGCCATCCCGAAACCTATCAATTTATTGTCCATGTTTCTATCTTACGCACTATTTAATCCATTCTGATTCTGACGCTCAGTTCTGACTTTCTCGGGGCTAGATGCTATCAGACTTCATCCAACAGCATGAGTCTGACTATTGGGCCTTCATGCTTCCCATGATCAGATTTTCTAAGCCAACATCCAAACTATTATACAACAATCTAAAGTTAGTATTACATAGCTTTGGGGGACTCCTCTTTAAGAGAAAAAATTATGAAAGGTTGAAACTGTCTTGGATACTATGGGCCACATGGTCGCCACATTAAGCTACTCCGACAGGTGGTATCCTGGTTCCTCAGACGATTCTCCCTCTCTCCAAGCAGGGGTGGGAAGCTCTGTCCTGCATTCCCTTTGAACTTGCACATATCCTCACACTCACTACTCTGCCCTTGGACTAAGGGCACGTTGGGCACAAGACTCTGTACTATTTGGTGGAGCCTTTCCAAAACGTGCTCGATAGGAATGAAGAGGAACTGTTGACAGTTCTCTAGGACATTGCTATGTGCAGTATGGGACTGAGGGACCTCTGCTTGTCCCTACTGTCCTTGACACTTTTCCAGATTCTGGACAGCTCATCTTGCTATGACCAGCCCCTGCCCGGCCTCTTCCTTCCCAAGACCCTACAAGGTCAGATTGAGGGACAAGTGCTCACATATTTGCAGGGTCTAAGAAGGCCTGCGGAAGCAGGGGCCCCTCTGGAAGAAGTCACAGATGGAATCTGCATCTCTGTGCATCAGGACAAAGACTTGACATTCTGCAATAGCCCAGGACATGGAGAACATATCTGACTTGGTGGTCCTGACATGATCACTTCTGTCACTTCTTGAGTCCCCAATCCAGCAGTGAAGCTGAAGTAAAAACAATTCCCTTGACCAAAATCTCACCTCTTTGCCTTTTAGAAGGTAAGCACCAATGAGGACTCCCCAGATGGCAACCACATGAGTTCATTCACTTAAGTTACGCAGGATTGTGTATCACACTGGGCCAATGCCCTCTCCTGCAAGTGGTTATGAATTCAGCACCTCCTTCATCTTCTTTTGTCTTAATGGTGAACATATGGTCTGAACCAATGCTCTAGATGACCAGGTGCATCTCTTAAATTCTAGAAGAGCGAGTTTCAAATTTTTCATATATTTTCACTTTTCTTCATGCTCAAACTCTCATAAAGCTATAGATCCATGCAATCATACTGTTTAACCATATGTTTATCATAAAAAGCTGCACTCATGTGGATAGGCAGACTTGGCTTTCTCACTTGAGTTGACCACAGGTTTCTGAACCAATACACTGTGGTAAGGCCAAGAGGGTCTTTTTACCTACATTTGAGTTTATATCTGCTCAGACTTCAACAAAATAATTACATGCCCTATTTTTGAAAGATCAACAAAATAATTCCATGCCCTATTTTTGGAAGAAAGCTCCAATTTTCAGGCCTAGTTTTGATTTGAGTATCATGGGTTAGTCTTATTTGTTTGTTTTCTGTCTTTTGTATTTTTTAAAATTTATTTAATGTCTTTGCTAACATTAGTTGCAAGCTTGGAAAGTCTGTTTAAGAAACAAAAAGGCAGAAGCTCTGGTGTGAGCCTCTTCGATTTATTTCTAAGGATTGTTAACAAATGGGGACATTTTTGTCATTGGCTCAAATACTATGAAGGTCTGTCTTTCCTTGGATATTTATACACTGTCATAGGCAAGGTTCCATCCATCCTGACTGCCTGAGGGGCCTCTCAGAGGCTAAGTCAGTCATGTGAAAAAACAGACCAAAAGACCCTGAGACCTAGAGACCACCACAACCCCCAATCATCTGGATGTTTCAAGACATCCTGGGTGGGGAAGGAAGGTAGGTGAGGATGTACCAGGGTCGGCACACAGGCAACTCTTCCTGGTGCAAGGATGGTAGTTCTGGGAAGGATGGTGTGCTGAGGGAAGGCAGGATGGCTCTGACTCTCACCCACTCCAACTACGTGGGAAAGGTGAGATGACAGTCAAGAAGGGGCCCACCATCTGTCTATCATGGTAGCACCCATTTCTAGCTTACCTGTACAGCCCTGCTGCTCTGTTTGACATGGCAAGACATGAGTTATCTGCTCATTTAGCTCCACTCAGTCCATTAGCCCTGCATCCAGGAAGAATTTGCTTTCAGAAATGGACAAATTATTTTTAAATATATTCAGTTTTAATATGATGGAAATGATGGTTCTCTCTCTACTTTTTCTTTCTTCTTTCCTATCTCCGCCCTTCTCATGCACCCATATATCCACCCAATATACCATCCAAGGTACACTGACCATCTACTTTGGGCTAGATTTTATTCTAAGCAACACACACACACACACACACAATCTCATTAAATTTTAACTATGCCTTAGAATCAAGTCTTAATATTCATTATTCATATCACATATAGTTTAGGGAGGTTGCATATCTTGCTCAAGAATTAGCAAATCATAACTCACAGACAAAATTCAACATATTTTTAATAAATAAAGTTTAGTTGGGATACATCATGCCCATTTGTTTATTTATGCTACAATTTTAGCTGAGTTGAGTAGATTCGTTGTAGTCCACAAAGCTTAAAATATTTGCTCTTTGACCCTTTAAGAGCTGAGTTTGGCCCCTAATCTTGCACAGGAATGCTTAGTAAAAACGTAGCAGAGTCAATGATTCAAATGCAGATTCATCTGCCTCAAAAAATAATTTAAAAAATATCCTTCAATGTCATATCACATCACAGAGATATTTGAGCTCCATCTTCAGCATTCCTCAACACCGAAGGGGAGCTGGTCAGTCCAAGTTCATGGTCAGGGCTGTAGAACTGACCCATATTCCTTAGCAAGCAGCCAACCCCTGTTGAGGATCTTCTTCATTAGTGGAAAAGCCAGTGGGAACTTTTTTTTTCATGGTGAAATAATTATAGAGATGAGTATTGATGTATGTTTTGACTTTGCTGCAAAAGTAGTTCTGTCTTCTCCAGTTTAAGTAATTACATTTGTTTCTAAATAGAGCAAATGGAACTATCGTTGTCAAGGAATGCATAGATCAGTTGACTGTGCTTATGGTGTGCTAGGTAGATGAGAAGTTAAAGCAATTATGACACTCTACAGAGAGACACTGAAAAATCTCTTCCGCATAGCGGAGTAGGTGAGTCTAGTGTGCACCTTGTGACCCAGGAGAAAATAGGGGATGATGTGGCAGAATGAAAGTGGAACATTCCACAAAGTGTTAACTATCTCAAACACTTTTGTTTTCACGATGCCTTAACAACAGCATATAGTTTTCTATAGGCATATTCTAATGTTACCTGTCGTAAGAGATATGTTGTGGGTATTCCTCCAGCACTTGCAGTGCTCAATTTTTGAAAGCAAACAAGAAGCCCCTTCCCAAAGCCAGTGGCAACATAAGACAGACACTTTGGCTCTAAAGAATAGGGAGAGACTAGAATGCAGAACTGAGCAATAGTGATAAGTACTGTCTGGCTAATGGCCAAGGGTTCAAAGGACATGGGAATCTGTCACTGCTGAGCACCTGCACCACAGGAAAAACAGATATTCTTGGCATTGGGTTCCCTAGCTCATACAGATCCCACTGCTTCCCCCTGACCAGCTGCTCCCCAAAGATGTCCACAGCCTAAGCACCAGAATTTGTAACTATATTATTTTAACTGGCAAATGATACTCTGTAGATATGGTTAAGTGAAAGATCTAAAGATGAGGAGATTATCCTGATTATCTGGGTGATCTCAATGTCATCACAAGGGTCCTTATTGAAAGAGGCTGGAGTTAGAGAAAGATTAGAAGATACTGTTCCACTGGCTTTGAAGAGAGAGGAAAGGACCATGTACCAAATAACTCAGGTGGCCTCTAGAAGCTGGAAAAGATGAGGGAATGGATTCTCTCCAAGAACCTCTAGAAGGAACACAGCCAGGCAACACAGTGAAACCCATGTCAGACTTCTGACCTCCAAGAAGGTCAAAAGATAATAAATTTGCAACTGTTCGGTAGGAAACAGGACACAGGAAAGGACCAGGGCCCTCAGCTCCACCGAGGGCCCTCAGCACCGTGCAACACCCTCCACCTGAAACCCCTTCCTGTGAGGGGAAGTAGCCATCTTGCAATTAAAGGGAGGAAGCTAGTCCACACAAGGAAATTTGAGACTATGAAAGGAAAAGTCCCCAAACTTGGGAATGCACAAGAGCCCAAGGGACTGCACTAAGTTAACTTGTTGCTCGTTAACATATTCTTAGCATTGTTGTTTGCTACCACTTTACATTTTCTGGTGGGGGTGGAGGTGGGTCGGTGGGGGCTTACACTGGACAGTGGAAAAGAGATTATATAAAATTCAGCTGCCAGTTAAGATGGTAATCAACCCCAGATCTACTCAGGGGAGAAGGGAGGGAAATTGCACAGCCAATAAAAGCAAGCTTCACTACTTTGCAGCTCAGCTCATTCTGCTCTCCCAAAGTGTTACTTTGGCTTTCAATAAACCTCTGCCTTGCCTGCCAATCTCTTGTCTTGCACAAAAGTGGATAATGCTCTGGATGCCAAGAACCTGGACCTGGGACCTCTACCCTTGCACTGGTAACACAAATGTAAGATGATCCATTTGTATGGTTTTAAGCCACTATATTTATGAAAATTTGTTACAGCAGCTTTATGAAACTCATACAATAGTCATGACTACTGATGGCAAGAGCTACACACCACTTTCCATGGAAGAAGCAGTCAGAATTATGTGTGACTTCAGATCCCCATCAGGCAACTAAATGAGTGTGAGACCAGCAATGCTAACGAGTCCTTCATTAATTCTTAGCTCTAGCTTTGCTTGATGCAGTGCAAAGGCAATTCAGTGCATATTAAAATTTCTTCATTTTCAACATTTAATTCAATCAATGCATTTTAATTCAAAATTTTACATTATCCACAAAAAGTAATTTTACATTATTTATACACACTTTTCTTTACATAAGTATATGCACACAGGCTAAGAAATAGAATACATATTAGGCAGGTAGTATGAAAGTAAAGGGTTTTATAAATCAGAAGTACTTACCAAGTAGGTCTAAGTGAATTCACAATGACCATCACAACATGGTGACTATAGTTACTATCAAGAGTGTTGCTCACGGACTAGTTCAGGGGTGGTCCTGGGAACTATGAAAATAACCATGCAGACATTTGACACCACAGGTGGTCTCTGAGTGAGTAAACCATTTGCTGCCATGGAGGTGATCTTGTACCCAAGGCCTCCTTATCTTAGACATGGTGGAGTGCTGAGACTGTCGCCCAATAAGCCATTACAGAAAAAAAAGTTCTCACCTAATAAAAATGCATCAGTCAACAAAACCTCAGCCAGGTGACTATATTGCCAAGATCTGTGTCAGTCTCAAAAAGGGGTCAAGATTCATAACCTGAGGAAATAGGAGGAAAATTCTAACTCTCTTGTACAGAGAGTGACCGTCAACAACAGGAGAAGCCTAAGTTGGCTCAAGAGGTGGGAGGGGAAAACCTCTACCACCTGCCAGCAAAACTGGGACTCCGTGGAGTGGCACTTCTTTCCTTCTTTTCTTTTTTCTTTCTTTCCTTTTCTTTTCCTCCTTTTCCTTCTTTTCCTTTCTTTCCTTCCTTCCTTTCTTTTTCTCTCTCTCTCTCATTAGAGCACTGTAATTGTACATAGTATTTTGGTTCATTTTGACAAAATCAGCAGGATAGTTAGGTCATAGGATGGTTTCATCCTTAGTTTTTTTAGGAATCTCTACACGACAAAAAGCACTTTTTCTGAAAGCAAATCTCCACATTAATTTTGGTGCTATATGTAATTAATTGATAATGTTCCTGGAGATTTGAATTGAGATAGTCATTTACGAGAAACAAAGTGATCTACAAATGAAAATGCTCGCTTCCGTCGCACACGTTGTCTCATGTTAGGTTTCGCAGGGAGCAGACTCAGGTTAGCAGGCAGGGTGTTCATTAAGCGGTTCCCTTGGGGTTCACTTCTGTGGAGAGGACAGGGACATCAGTAGGACTGGGGCAGAAGGAGAAGCCAAGATGTGCTATAGGCCCAGCAAACTTCAGCCAACCTCCTGGGAAGCTCTCCTGTTGTGATGGCCCACCCGAGTTGTCCTGCTATAGGCTGAACTGTCAAGAATTGTCACACCCTGCTTCAAGGGCTCACAGCATCAGCTGTCCAGGAAGAGGCATGACTTTGGGGAAAAGGAAGCTTTCTGAAGTTGATGTGACCCTTGAAGAGCCTTAGGCAGGAAAGGGTTAAGTCAGTGGGCCTGAGGCACTCAAACTCTGGGCATTCCCCCAAAACACTGGCATCTAACCACTTCGAGGGACAGAACCTATAAGCCCTTGGGATATCTAGCCTGATAAGGCGGCCAGTGCATACCGGGGCCCTGGGACATGCTGGATGGTTTATATAATTGTGATGTATGGCAGATGAATGTTGGGGTCACTAGGCTGTGCTGTATCATTTGGACCCCTTGGGGCAGAAAGGATGGAGACTGAGTAGCTGAGGTCAGTTACACACACTCCATGCCTACAGGATTGGCCTCCAGTAAAACCTTGAACATCAGGCTCAGGTGAGTTTCCCTGTTGGCAGTACTTCCTATACACTGTCACACTCTCTTTTTTTTTGGAGGGGGGGAGTCCCAAGGATTGAACTGAGGAGCACTCGACCACTGAGCCACATCCCCAACCCTATTTTGTATTTTATTTAGAGACAGGATCTCACTGAGTTGCTTAGTGCCTCACTTTTGCTGAGGCTGGCTTTGAACTCACAATCCTCCTGCCTTAGCCTCCCGAGCCACTGGGATTACAAGCATGCGCCACAGCCCCTGGCATGTCACACGCTCTTGCTGAGAGAATGAAGAAGTCATACAACTCCACGGAGAGGACCTCAAAGTGCTCACACTTGGCTATCCTTCTATTCCACTCTGTTCCTGTTAGGCTGATTTTAACCCGTAACCTGTATTCTTTCACTGTATTAAACTGAAATCATAATACGGCAGTTTTCCCGAGTTCTGTGATTCCTTCTAGCAAATCATCAATCCTAAGGATGGTCTTGGAGACCCCAGCTCAAGACTGAACACTGAAAGCTGCCTGCTTACAGGAGTCCCAGCAACTAGGGTGACAAGTTCCTGAGGGAGAGTGCTCTGAGCGGCACATCATGGTAC
The DNA here is from genome assembly GCA_028644305.1 of Xerus rutilus. Taxonomy (NCBI): domain Eukaryota; kingdom Metazoa; phylum Chordata; class Mammalia; order Rodentia; family Sciuridae; genus Xerus; species Xerus rutilus. Next base: position 165,086,559 of record CM053401.1, read on the forward strand.
CTACCTATAAAAACTGAAAACAAAATGCCCAGACATAGGTAATCTATTTGGCAAGAGTAAGTTAGGAAATGTCCAGCCAAGCTCTGCCTGCTAAAATAGTGTTTTTTTGAGAATGATTCCAATACCTATTTCCATCTGCAATGTGTATGGAAAAATAGTCTTAGTCGAGGGAGGAAATCTGAATTGTATTTGGAGGATCTCAAGCCATCAGCTCTAGCCGACCTTGAGCATTCTAGGTCTTTGAAAAGTTTCTCATTTGAAGGCTACAGGAACTATCTGAAATTGACTCATTGGAAAACCCAGGCATTTGCTCTATTAGATTGACACCACAGAGTGTAAGCAGACTAGCCAAAATAGAGCAATCATACATGTATTTTATGGGCTAGAATTTGATCCAATGCATATAGGTATCTTCCAGAATAAAAAATAGCAAACAACCTTGGAAAGACACACAATTTTGCCTGGAGAAATGTGACATAATTTTTAAATTATATATATCACATAGATAGGAAAGGGCAGTCTTTGCTCAAACTTTAGTCTGACATATTATTATAAGTTGGGGGTGGGGAATGGTTATTTAAATATGGGTTGGTGAGTTACCTGATAATTTCTAGTTCTGTCCTGAGATAAGAAACAAAACTGAAATAGACAAAGAACTGGTGTGATTGGTTATGACCAATTGACTCCACACATGAGTAAAGAGGATCCTTGCCAGGTTGGGGTGACTAAGAGCTGGTGTGTCACCACCTTTTCTCTCTTCCTTTGTCACCAAGACCTTGGAGGTACCTCGATCTAGATGAAAGGGCTCTAAGACAAAAGTAGCCCAAAGCCCTGGGTCACCAATGCTGGAAGAAGGTCTTTCCAGGAGAGAAGTCAGACTCAAACTGGACCCTTAGGAGATTGGCAGAGGCTCTTATTGTATTATATCTCTGAAATTGGGGTTGGTTTTTTTAGCACAGTCTAGATCCAACTGACAAACAGAGGAAGATACAGACAAGCAAATTTCATTTAACAGTGACCAAGGACCGTGAATGGAAAATGAAGACGTGGGTTCCTGTGCACCTTGAAAAAGAGGAAAAGCTATTGTCTTTTTTTATTTCTGTATATCTAAAGTATTATGGTCTAACAGCTAGGAATGTTGGAGACCTGAGAGAAAGGTTTGCTTTAATATGTATATATGACTACACTATAAATTTACATGCAAATAAACAGTCTGCTTTGCGGGTTAACATACAGTATTATTTAACAAAACAATATATCCTGATTCTCTCATTGTACCACAATTTAATCATAAAAGTTAAAGCAAACTCGAAAGTAGGCCTTGAATGAAGTGTGGCCTCTCCTTCCAGTTCCAAAGCCAGTCTTATTTTTCATTTAACTTTGAATCTTTGGCCCCCAAAAGGTGTCTGATTACATAATACATACTAACAATCCAAGAATGATTAAATGCGAAAAGAATGTTCAAATTCATTTAATCTCAGTCTTGCTTATAGTTCAAATTCTAAGAGCTAATTTGAGCACCTCTGCCACTTTTTGGGGAAGGCCAGGCAGCCTCTACATCTGAGATCTTTTATGACAAATTAATTTTAAATCACTATGAATGGCTGTATGACAAACTTTGGAAAGATACACTTAGAAATATATTGAAAACAGATAGATGCCTGTGTCTCCAGATGAGAGATAATGACTATGTAAATAAAATTTGAAATAAACACTTTATAGTGCAGAGAATTTCAATATCAAGAATTACTTTAAATTCCATGTCACGGCTAATTTTATTCCTGAAATCTATGAACAAAAGGACAAAATTACAGAAAAAAAATGGATGCATTTTAAGCTGAACTTCATGAACAAGAAATTGAAAAAATAATAGGCAGCAATGTGCTGCATTTCAACATTTAAGAGGCTTTAATATCCATATTTTCCTTTGATGTGCAATTATGTGAACTTATAATCCTTGAAAAATTGTTATTCTTTTGTTGCTAGAATTGATTGTAATAGGAATAACAGATATGCTCAGAAATATGCCTAGATTATTATAGTTGAACAAACATCATGGTGATAATTCTTATTTTTGGAAGGGCTAGGATTGGGGAATTACACATAGTAACTTTCAGGGAGTCTTGGGTTTATCGTGTTTGGCTTTTTGTTTTGCTAAAGACCAGGTAATATCTAATTTTCATACAATGGGTACTAAATTTTAGATCTAGCTGCTAGAATAATCCAAATGGAACCAACACCACCTGCTGACATCCTGCCTGTGAGTGGTCAGCTGGAGCTCATCACCAAGATTTCTGCAAGCTGAATGTCACACTGGGTTCTTGAGGACTTTCATATAATGTAGTTGTACAGAACTCATAAGAAGTAATCATTAATTACTAAACTGTGAGGATGCCTTTGGCTTTTAAGGAAAGTCCTTGAGTTAATGTCAAATGTGTTCCTAAAAAATTGGTACTTATGAAATTAGTAGAAGTGAGTGATGATTTCAATAACATGAGGCCACATTAACCTTGCACTTGGCTACGTTTACATAATGCTCAGACCATCCAGAAACTCTGAGGAAGGAATGTGCATCGTGGCCATGCAGAGGGTGCTCAAGCTCTGACATTCTTTCATAATTAAAAGGAAGGGTGAAAGTCTCAGGTGGCTACAGACTCAACAATATTCAATAGCTGAGGTTCCCTACCATGGAACAATTCCTGGCAGGTACGTATAGGTTGTAAAACCTTTATATTATGTTGTGAACCAGTCTTTCTGCTACACTTCACAGGCAGAAAGAATTATAGGACCCAAACTATTACCACAGAGAGGGTATGCTCGATAAAATTGTTGGAGGGAGAGGAAAAGCTTTGGTGAGAAGAATAATCACTTGGCTTTAAGAATGCACAGGTAGAGAATGGAAATGGAGATAAACAATGAGAATTGTGGGAAGGTGAGTTAGTTCCACGCCCACTCCAGCACCTGAAGATCTGATATCTTGGAAAAGTGCCATCCAAGGAGACTTCTTTGGGCTCTATGAAGAGCCTAATAATGTTAAAATATATCATGGAAAATAATGGTAAAACCTGCAGGGAAGATCTGACTCAAAAGAGAGGAAGTGGAGACAGAGCACCTAGCTGGAGTCTAAGTTGCAAACTCTGGCCTGCGGTGCGTTATGGTGAGCGTGTTGAAACTGGGCTCCATCCTCAGTTTCTAATTCAGTAGATTTAGGGTGGGACCTAAGAAGTGGCATTTTTAACTCCTCCTGGGGATGTTGACTGAAGTGCTCAAAGCAGCACTTGTCTGCATATTTGTCCAGAAGCCAGAATGGTCCCTTCTAGCTGGCTTGGGCCTTGGCTATCTTTCTGTTCTCATCTTCTACTCACCCCCCCCCCTCTCTTTCTAGCTCTCTCTGGTTTTTAGTTATCATTGTTGTTTTGCAGTACTGGGGACTGAACTTGGAGGTGCTCTAACACTGAGCTATATCCCTAACCCTTTTTATTTTTTTTATTTTGAGGCAGGATCTTGCTAAGTTGTTCAGGCTGGCCTTGAACTTGTGATCTTCCTGTCTCAGTTCCCAAGCTGCTGGGATTACAGGTGTTCATCCCAGTGCCCAGCTCTCTCATTCCCTCTGCCGCTAGCCCAATTCCATGCTCATGGCCCTCCCTGCTATTCCTTGCACATGCCCCATTTGCAATTGCTGTTCCCTCAGCCCAGAATGCTCTTCCCACAGGTGGCTTGCTAATTCACTTCATTTGGTTCTCTGTTCAGATGCCTTTCATAACCATCCTATTTAAAATTACTCCTTTTTCCACAGCAACCCCCCCTTTTACTTTTCAATTTCTATTATCCTTACCTCTGAATTTTCATATCACTTTCACCTAAAAAAACAAACAGGTTAAGCTACTAGTAGTCTATATCTAAGAACAGGATCTTGTTTGATTCATTGGTATATTTCTGATGGACAAGGAAGTTTAAGATAATTGGTAGCCATTCAATGAACATTTGTTAAATGAAAGGATAAATGACTGATGGAATCAATGACGTGAAGAAAGCACAAGTGTAAACAAGCCAACTTCTAAAGGTGTCAAGGCCAATGGGATAAAGGTGTATGGTTTTAAAACCAAACCTGGGTCTATAAAAACAATCTATAAATAAAGGTGTGAGGCAGAAAGAATGCTAAATTTTATCTACCTACAAGAGCCTGAGTGTGCACATTTCTTCACAACCTTACTTTCAGTGATTACATTGATAGCTTGAAATCAGCTGCGATGGGAACGTTTACACCAAAGGAAATGACAAACTACAAATGAGGGTTTGTCATTGTCAGAGAGCCCATTTATCTGATTTCACCCATAGATGAACACCTTGCTCAGTTTGATAATCTAGCTTGCAGACCTGTCACCAAAACTAGAAGTGAGACCCAGTCACCAATTAAAGGAGATAAAGTAGAAATTCTTAGTAGAACAGATTGGACTAGACCAGGAGAGCTCACGCAAGTTCTGCCTGGGATGTCCATCCAGCAGGACTGAACACCCAGTGGGGCCAAGCACTCTGCAAGGGGGAGCACAGAACAGGTGCTTCTCCCCCTCCTTCACGTGTACTAGGGTTCCACTGACCCCATTCCTACATCTAGGGATGAAATATATGAATCTGGCTGGTGTCATTTAACTCTAATTTAACTAAATCCTACCAATGGATTTTCAGTTATACAAGTCAATGAATTTCTCTTTCTTACAACTAAATGGATCCTGGCTATACAATTTTTTTAAAAGGCAAGATATAAAATAGTACATGTCCAAGTATGAGAGCAAATAAGTAAAATACATACTCAAAACCAAAGTGACAGAATTGAATAAGTACCAGTAAAAATTATTTTACTACTCATTATGGTATGAATGATCTGTTCTTTGTATAAACACTTTTACTTAAATTTTAGTTTCATTGTCTTTTCAATGAAAAATATCCACAACATATAGGTTGGATTTAATTTTTCTACCCTGTTTATAAATTGTTTTCCCAGACACTAGAAAGATTTCTACAATAAATGCATGAATTACTGAAGAATTAAAATGGCAGAGCCCATTTAAATACCACATATTAAAAGAAAGACCAGGAAAAAAATAGCCTCTTATAACAAAGATTGTCACAGCATATTATAGGGATTCAGATAGGTTTTTGCAGCTCAAACATTAAAATTTTAAATTACCTTCTCACTTGATTCTTTTAGTTATTAATGTCTCCAATAGGAGAACAAGTTGACCTTTAAGTTTGAACCAGTTCAGAAAAATACCCAAATTCACACTTGACCTCTTCTACAAGGAACCTGTTTTTAGTCACAAGGTGATTTTATCCCTCTACAGGTGGCATTTACATTTTTTATAACAAGCCAAGAAATAACAGGACAAAGAACAGTAGTAGTTACTCATCCTAACTTTAAGTTTAGGCCTCTGGACACCCCTGATTTCCTGGTTCCATGGAAGCCTTGGACTGTCTGAAGCCTGGTGTTGACCACCTTTGTGTGCAATCTCTGCTCTTGCCTTCTGCCAGCTCTCTCTATATTCTACAGAACATTTGTTGGGCCTGTGCTGTAACAAAGTTTGTACTAAGAATCCTGCAGGGGATATACCAGAGTGTGTGGTCACCTCACACCCCCTGTGCATTCCACTACAAGGACCCAGAGCACTTTCCCAACATCCCCTCCCTAACCCTTTGGGGATCCATTGGGCTTTTCCAAGCTTCCCCACCTCCTGCCTTATTGACATCCTTGTCCCTGCACCAGGACACTAGCAGACTCAAACCAATCAAAAGATTCCACATTCCCTGTGGGTCTTTTTTTTTTCATATTTAATTTATTTATTTGTTCTATTTAGGCTTACATGATAACAGAGTGCAATTTGATTCATTGTGCATAGATAGAGGATAACATATCAATTCTGTAGTTGTAAGTATAATGCAAAGCCCTAAAATTATTTAGATATTAGCTGATTTTTGCAACTTCTTGGTGACCTTGCTTCATTATTTCCAGGCATTTAACCCATCTCTTTGGTCCGGCTATAGCCCATCAGCTTCTGCTTTACAGAACAACAAGAAAAGTCACAAAAAACAAAATAAACCAAAACAGGTGTTTGATGCCTTTAACTAAGTATCTCAGCCTATGAGATACTTCCTTTATCCAGCCAAAACCCATGAAAAAGAGTTGTCTGAACACCCTGTGTCCATCTGCCCCTTGGTCCACTGAAATCTGGTTTCTGTCCACACTACTCCACTGCACCTGCTCTCACCAAGTCCTGCAAGTGCTAAATCAAATGGGTCTGTTGAACCTCTGGTTACTGAACAAATGTGTAATGTGAGTTCTCATACTCACCAAAATCTTAGTGATTTGGAAGAATCTTTAAGTATAGAAACTAATCTTATTCGATGCAAGTTTTGCAACATTCATTGCAAAAATAAATAGCTAGAGATGTCTAAAATCCAAAGGAGACTTTAACCAATATTTTGGTTCCATTGGAATTGCTCCAGCTTCCTCTCTGTCAGTCCTGCTGTGCTTTCTAGCTGGGAAATTTCCCTCTCTCTAGCTAGGAACTTGGAATGTAGACTGGTGCTGGGGCCATTCATTTATGAATACATGAACACATTTTCACATGGTTTTGATCATTGTGTATGTTCAGTGGTATCTCTCAGTTTGTTTATTTGCCATTATATCATAAGTATTTTTCATGTTTTTCAATAGCATCTATAATTACCATTTTAATGGCTGCATAATATTCCACTAAGTGGACAAGCTGTGATTTACTAAGCCATTATCACTCTCTCAGGCATTCAAGTTGCTTCCAATTTTTGCTACCATAAATTGCCCTGCATATAGCTTTTTCCTAGGTTTAGATTAATTCTTTATGATAATTTCCTCTGCATTTGATTACTGTCAACCATTTTAAGGCCTTTGATACACATTTCCAGTTCTTTCCAAAAGGGCTGTACCAATCTGCCACCAGCAATGTGTGAAGGACCTTCTTTACATCTCTATGTGAAGTAGACATATGAGCTCAGAATGGTATGAAACCTGGCATGAATAAGTAGCTGGGTGAGCTGAAAATATAGAATATTTTGATGTTTATGTGTCTGTAAGCGTTCTCTTTGTTGTGATTTCTACTCTTGCTCCCTGCCCACTCTCTCCCTTAGAAGCCTCTGTCTAGAAATCATTTTGGCAGCCACTAACGGGGGTCTCTATTGCAGGAGAGGTAGAAAGCTTCTTATAAACCAAAGACCCAAGTACCTCTGAGTCTGTACCCAGCACAAGCACTGGGAGCATCTTCTCCTTTGGTCAGAGCCAGAGAAAGATGGAAGGCAACTCCTTCCAGTGAACACAGAGAATATGCAAAATGCTTAGATAAGACATTTATGACTGATGGTCTTGTAGACCCAGGCAACCTGGTATCTCCAAGGGAGCACTATCCAGAGTCTCAGGCCCCAGGTTCCAGTCCTAATTCTACCTTAACTAATTATATGACCCAGATTGACTCTTTGAGCTCCTTGTTTTCCAAGGGACCCAGATATCTGTCTCCCAGGCTAATATGGGGCTAAACAGACTAGGAAACTGAATTTTCCTTAGAAGACTCAAGAATCCACAAGGTTGGCAAATCCAACTCGGCAACCAGACTCTGTTTACTGATGGTGGACCTGCCCAAGTCTTGCCTAAGCATATCTGGAAGTTTAGCCTGGAGTGGAAAAGTGTAATGCTGCCACTCAGAGGAGGACTCACACACTCTTAGAGGTCCTATGCAGTGGAATTAAAGTTATGGAACCAAATGTTTGGACCCACAGTTAGAACTTTCTGCCTGTGTCAGCTCTCTTTCTTTTGCACTGTATTCTTTCCAAAATTTGATCAGCCCTTAGAGAATGATCTTGTGTGACCCTGAGAGAATTAGCAACATCCCTGGCTCTCAGTGACTCATTCATTAAAGTAGGATAAACGTTTCTACCTTGAGGAAGATTAGACAATAGTGATGATGAAAACAATGAGAATAACAATGGTGGCCTTTGCTGAGTTAACCCATGTGCTGGCTCTGAGATAAACAGAAGGATTTATGCACATTATTTCATTTAATACTTGTAACAACTTCCTGAGGTAGTGATGGTAAATACTTGGCATCAATGAGGGATACCCAGTGAATGGTAACAAGCATTATGCCCTTTATACCAGTAATTCCCAATCAGGAATAGCCCAATTAGTTAGGGGGACAGCAGAATTGCTGGGGTCTTGCCTCAAGGATTAGCCCTCCCCTGGGAGGTCTATTTAAAAGACTGGAGTGGTCATAATTCCATTTATGACTCTATTGAGTGGCCTCTCTATGTCTATCCTACTTGGTCTATGAATGCAATTTCCTTCCACATTGATGTTGGGCTTGATCAGGTGACTTATTTTGGCTAATGGGACAACAGAAACACTTTAGGTAAGTGGACTCTGCAAAGACAGCTTGAGCATTTCTGCTTCCTGTCTTAGACTTCTGTGTTCCTGCTATGAGAACATGCCCAGTTTAGCTTGATGGAGAATTGTCAGACCATGTGGAGCAAAGTGAAGTCACCTTAGATGAGGCCACTATGTACTATTTAGCTCCAGCTGAACTCTACTTATCCAAGATGCATATCAGTCAGGCCTGGCACAGGTCAGCAGAACCTTCTAGACAAGCCATAGACCTAGGTGCAAAAATGGATGTCTGTTGTGTGACTCTGTGGTATTTCCACGGGTGTTTTAAGGTATTTTTGTTATGCAGCCTTACGGCAATAACTGACTGATACAACCAGTTCCATACCCTACCACTTTCCTTCATAAGGCTAATAATGCCTAGTGAATAAGCATTTTCATAAAATTTAACATGCATTTTATTATTTATTCCTTATCCCCAAACCCAGGGGTACATGTTATCATTACTTTCATTTTAAAGATGAAAAAATAAGGTATAAATAATTTTAAGTACCTTGCTCGAGCTCACATGGTTAGTGAATAAAGGAAACAGGGTTTGAAACTGCAGAGTGTGGCCTCTGAGCCCCCACCCTACCCAGTATGTGCGGCCTACCATGAGACAGCTTCTCAAACCAAGCTGCTCTGCAGCCTCAGTCATAATCTCCTGTGATCCAGGCACAATGCCTCTTCAGACTTCCTTTACTGGCCAGACCAAGCCCTGGGAACCAAAGGCTGGCTGCCTTCCTCTCTGAACTTATGGCTCCATCTCATTTGTTGACAAGTGCTCCGGATTAGGGAACACCCTCAGGAATGTTGACAAGACCCACAAATTCAAGGGTGAATGACTGTGATAGCAGGTGCTCTCAAAGGCCTGGCTGTGTGAGGAGCAGGTCTAACAGACACAGCTGACCCCTGACTCTGCTCTCTCACCTCTTCTCCACAGAGCTCCAACGACCCACATCTGACCCTTCCACAAGCTGACCAGGTTAAAGATACATACAGCCCTGTTGTACCCAGGCCTTGTGGCCTCTGTCATTTGGACTTGGTGATAGCCGCCTCTTGGTTCTCCTATATGATCCAGATGTAGACTTTCTAATCCACCCCACACCTCCGTTCAGAGAATGCTCCCAAAATACACATTAGAACATGTCACTGCTTCAATCCTGGCGATGTGTCCCTGAGATGAAGCACCTGAACACAGCACTCAGGTCCCCTTCCAACATGTCAGTACAGCCTCTCTGATCGGGCACTGATCTGCAGTGCCCAGAAGAGAGCACCTGTTTTCCTTTTGTCTATGTTCCTGATTCTCTCTGTAATCTAAACAATTTCTCATGACTAGGCCAGGTTCTTGCTTATGCAGGAAGCCTTTAGGTAACCGGTTTGGGGACAGGCCATGTGAGATGGAGCAGGGACTGATCTGTCTTGCGTGGAGAGCCATGGTCCCCATTTGCCTTCCCTCTAGACATGAGCCCTTGAGTCCAAACACTCATCAAGTGGTCTTCAGTGTACTATCAGGCCCCAAGAGCAGCCAGGGGACATTTGGAGGGGAGCAGTGAGTGGGGAGCTCTGTCTTCATACACAGTGGCATAAAGACCTGGGATAATGAGCAGCGATTCATTTACACTACCTTAATCACAGCACTTAGCCTGAATCAATAACTTACATCCACATGTGCCTCACGGATTACTCAGGATGAGTACATCTGTCTCCTCCTTTGAGGTACAGCCAACACCGCGCCATTACCTCCACTGCCCAGAGGAGGAAACCGAGGCCTAGAAAAGTTCAAGCCTTGCAAGGTCAATCTGAGTTGAAGTTGGGGCCCACACAGGGGTTCCTTTTGTATCTCGTCCCACGTTAACAAGTCTGTAACTTCTCCCCGACCTTGCAATCTGTCAAATGCAATTTATCGCATTCTAGAAAGTGGCAATAAATTTTAAACCTAAAAAGCCATACTAGAGTAAATTAAGAAAGGTGGTCAGGGACTTACTGATGGTCCAGAGGTCATGGGCAGCCTGCTCCACTGGGCTCTTTGCCTGGGAAAAGGGGCTATCCCTGAAGGAAAATGCTTGACTGACCCTGTGTTATGGAGCTGTCTGTGAGCAGCCCTCATCCAATGAGAGACTAGAATGGGTGGGTAAGCATCCCAGCTCTCTAAGGTATGTATCCAGCAGAGTCTGCAGTGGGATAAACACTGTGGTGACCCACCCACGGACACCCCCTCTATTCCTGTCCTTTTCTCCCCATCCTTTCTTGTGTTCTCTCGAATTGCCTCTTAAGGAAAACACCTGCACCCAAATCAGAAGCTGCCTTCAAGGGAACTCAAAAGAAGACACAGAGAGACGGTTTTCTCATCAAGGAGGAAATCTGGGTTGAAAAATATCATAGTGAGTCAGAGGAAGTGGAGGTAGTTAGAATTAAAAAAAAAAAAATCAGGTCATTGGGATCTCTGGGGCTCAGCAAAGTTGCCCAGCAGAAAGAAGTACATGATTGACAACTGGTGGCATTGTACATGTTGGAGATGGGATGAGTATGTATGTGTTGTGTTGTGTGTGTGTGTGTAAGAGAGAGAGATAAAATAAATATTTTGGTACTGATAACTAAGGCTAAAACATTGAAGTGAAGAAATCCAGTGAATTTTCCAAGAATGTGTTGGAGATGCTTCAGTTACTTTCTTGGTGGAACTATTTTGAGAACTGAATGAAAAGAATCCACGTGAAGCATCTAACGCTGTGCCTGGCACTTGGTGAGCACACAATAAGAACTGGTAATTACTGGAGCAGAAGCTCTAGGATTCCATTATGGTAGATGCTCCTGGGGTCTCCTTACTTGACTACTGAACCCATCTCTGGAGGCTGTGATGCCAGGTGCCTACAGAATCACAGCACCCCACCATGACCCTTCCCTACCAAAAATGCCCCTCAATTAGAGGGAATCACCAAGCCCAGAAAGCACTAGTCTTCTCCAGGTGGCCCACAACTAATGGCAGGCTGAGACTGGCTATGCAAGCCTGGCTGCTTCTGGATGCACATGGAAGGGGCAGCTTTACAGTTTGCTTAGTGGACTATGAGCCAAATCTGGCTCTCTAGTTGTTTCTATAAATGGTCACTGGTACACAGCCACCCATTCCTTTCTGAACTGTTTATGGCTGCCTTCCTGTTAAAATAGCAGCTGAGCAGTGGCAACAGAAACTGTCTCCTCTGTAAGACCTGAAGTATTTGCTGCCGGCCCTTTATGGAAGAAGTTTGGGGACCCTCCTCAAAGGCAGCACAGCCCAAGATGGTAGCCATAAGTCCTATGCAGGCATTTAAATTTAAATTCATTGAAACTAAATAAAATCAATAGTTTGGTTGAAGAAACACGTTTTGAGTGTTTGGTAGCCACATGTGGCAGGTGCCTGTCCTGTTGGACAGCACACGTCATCATAGAAAGTTCTGCACAGAGCTGGTCTACAGCCTGTAGCTTGTGGATTATGTCAAGGGTAGACTTAACCTGACCTCATTGGTACTCACCCCTCCCACTTCTCTTCCTCTCTTACAGGCTCCTCCCTCAATACATCTCATTTATTTGTATCCCTATCCCAGTCTCTGCTTCTGGGACTCTCAACCCAAGGCAGCTCTTTGTATGTTGGAATTGCATTCACAGGTTTATGTCTGCCTCTTTTGTGATGAAGCTGTGAGCTACTAGGACAAAGAGAAGATCAAGTACATCCCAAAATACCCAGTCCCCAGCACAATGCCTGTCATCAAAGAGTCATTCAATGAATAAATGAGTGAACGAGGTAAATAAATGCTCGCCACACATGCTAATATCCAACCAGCTGCTCCAAGCTCCCCTGTGCCCACTCGTGCCATAGACTTCACGCTCCATTTCTTAGCCATTCAGCCTTGCCTAGAAGCCCAGCTGTGACAGCTAATAGGTGAAACCCTTCAATTTGCGAGTTCCCTGACTCTCAAACATAAAATAAGCCAGATCTCCAGGAGGCTCCACACCTAGGAGTCAGGGCTCAGCCCCAAGACCTCACCTCACGACACTACTTCAACATTCTACCCTCACTGCCTCTGATGGGCAGACACGGGAGACAGAAGGACAGGGGATGTGTCTGCCTCTTCCTGAACCCACTAACAACCACGGTGTCTGCGATATGACTGATGCTCATTAAACCAAGGCTCTAGTGGACAGTTCTGCCCAGATTTCAGAATTGGGAGAAAAGCAGGCTATCTGACTTATGCTTTCATCATAAGATGCTGCAGAACACATCTGAAGTGGTCAGGATTAAAAGAAATCATTAAGTTATAACAAAGGTGGGCATTTTTTTTTCCCTGAGATAAGCATCACAGGAAATGACTGGCCCCTGAACAGCACAGCGTCACAGAACACATGGAGGACAGCAGGCTGGATGTGGCCCTTCAGTTTCTTTCCTCAGTTTAGCTAGAAACATGTTCCCCTTGTGCTCTGAGAAATGACCCTGAGGTGGTCTGAGGTTGTTATAGTGTTCTTCCAAAGCCCCTGAGCCTTGGGGCATCTTGTTAATTTGCTGGGTTCTCAGCAGTCACACCAAAGACAGGTACTTTCAGGAACAAAAAGGCTCAGTAAGAGCAGGCTCCTCCATGACTTCTGTCCCTGGGTCCTTCTTGAGTACATCTCATTAATAGAGGAAGGGTGTGTTGAGTGGCTTGTTTTAATCCTACACTGCTGCTCTAGATCGCCAAGATGCCCTTGTCCCCCTAGCAGATCAAGACAGAGATCCTTACAGGACAAGGTTCACCACAAATCTCTAGTCCCAGCAGGATGCCTGTCATAGAAAAGTCATTCAAAAAATGAATGGTGTCTGGCCAACAGCCCAGAGCTTCCCTTACGCCTCCTAAAGAATTTCTTCAAACACCGCAACTGCAGCAGGGAGTAAAACGAGCAGGTTCTCTCATTAAGTGAGAACCTGCCCAAACAAAGAGTCACCCAGGGCCCCTGAGGACACCTAAAAGTCATCCCAAGAAGAGCCCTGCAGCCATACTCGGTGCCTGAGGCGAGGTCCCCAGCCCGATGCCACTGTATTATGTAACTCCATGGATGTCAATGTCATGATGCCTGTTGGATGGGGCAAGGCCACAGCCCTGCAGTGGGCACATACCTCACTGGCCATGCAGAGCATTCATCTTCTTTATTCACCCGTGACCAGGGCAATCTGACTCCAGCATCACTCACTCTATGTTCTCACCACATCCTACAAACCAAGTTTGCTGATAACACATTTACTTGATTAAAGTCCATCTCCAAAAACCACCCACATACTCCTTAGAGTCAAAAAGATGCCATCACTGAGTAAGGTTAATAGCTTGCTAGTCCTTTGGGATTACGTGAAAACCCTTAAAGAGGCCAGGGGTTTATGCTTCATTTATTGCAAAGAAAGCAGCATTTGTTGCTTGAAAGCAGATTACCCCTCCTAGCTGCCCTGTGAGGTTGGGAGGGACAGTTCAGCATGAGAAATTCTGCATCTGTATAATACTCTAGGGCTAAAGCACAGAGCCACTCAGTGCCTGCCTCTGCTCCTGGATGCAGGCAAGGCTTAATCACTTCAGGTCTACATCACCCGGGGAGGAGGAAGGAAAGAAGGGCCGCAAGGGGCCCTTTCTCCAACTGTTGCCCCTTTAAAAAGAACTCACCCAGAAATTCCACTTGACACTCTTCCTGACATCTCATTGGCTACAATTTAGTCATGTGGCCATAACCAGCTGCAAAGGTGACTGGGAAATGTAGTTTTTTAGCTCTGCGCATCTTTGTCAGAATAAAATCCAATTTCAGTAGACAAGAAGGTGAAAACAGATATTGATTAGGCAGCTCACAATCTTGCATTTGGCTCATTTTTTTTTAAGATGGCAAAGAAGTACAAAGGAGCTAGGAATCTTGCCCAAGCAAATGGCAGAACCAGGACTTGGAATCCAGGAGTTTGAACCAATATCCAATGGCCTGCCCCTGACTTCACTGACAACATACCATCTGAACTGTTGAGGCTTTTACAGAAATCATTGCCAGACACCAAGGCAGTATGCTCCTTCCCTTCCCCAACCAATCACCACACCAATCACATACATACACACACACACACACACCATCCATCCATCCATCCATCCATCCATCCATCCATCCATCTCCCTGGGCTCATCAGGCTTATGTCAGTTTTCAAAATGCATCTGTCACCTCCATCAATCATGAAAAACAATTGGTCAGTGGCCTGCAGGGGAGGGGACCATGTCAAAAGAGAGGTTGGACCAAATTGGAATTGGCCAGTGGATTCGTTCCAAGCATCACCTTGACAGTTCCAGGCAGACACAGTCATAGAGACCAGGGTTGTTGAAAGACTCAGCACACACACACACACACACACACAAAAGTGCTTTTATTTTCTGCCACTTCCATTTGTGTCTTGGCTCTGCAGTGACAATAAAGCAGAGGTCATCTCCTAAAGCTGCTCTGAGATCCCTGAGAATACTTATGCAAAGATAAGGCAGAAGAGAAAAACCAATTTCCTCCCAATATTTTTAGCTTCTCGAGAAAATAACTAAAGTGTAGAAAATATTCATCTCTGCCACTGTGGCCAAGAATGACAAGGACACAAAGCAAATGCAATTGGGTCTCATGTGTGCACAGTGAGAAAATAACACAATTAAGAAGCCCCAGTGACACCGGAGCTCTTCAGGAAGTGAGCAGACTTCCGTTTCTCTGGGGAAGCTCCCAAGAAAGGCCTAGAAGGAACTAAAGGCCACCTTACTCACTCACTTTTCAAATGAATCCTTTTCTGTGTGTAACAAAACGTGCTTATATCTGGATGAGGTTTCGGGTATGATATATATTATTTTGAGAAACAGGGTAATACTTTTTACAGAGAGGAAGTCTGAGATACTGTGTGATGAGAGATGTATGTTAAACTGGAGCAAATAGGAATTAATGAATATGGTCGAACTTTACTGCTTGCCAAAGTCATATATAAGAGAATATATGTAGGGCTGCAGGTATAACTTAGTAGCAGAACACTCATATGTGTGAGGCCCTGGGTTTGATCCCCAGCAACACATCCACAAATAGGCATATATATGGATTTCTAACATCAGAATCAATTAATGTTTGTTTACCTTCTACTTGCCAATAACTGTGGCAGATATTTTCATAAAACTTATCCATTTAGTCTCTGTTCCAAGTCTATGAAGTAATCATATTTTACTCCCATTTTACAGATGAGAAAGTTGAGACCAAGAACTGCAGCAACAATCATTAAGAGACTGAGGCAAGGGCAGGTCTGAAATCCACTTGCTGTACTATAAGCCCAATGAGGTTTCCAAGCTCCAAAGAACAATCTCCTTTTCAAGAATATTATAGACAATATTCAAGTGAGGGGGCATTGGATAGCAGGGATGCTAGTGGCTTTATCCTGGCTTCAGAGCTCTGGCCTATCACTCATGAGCTCTGTGGCCACAGATAAGAGACTTCCTTCTCTGAGTCTCTTCTCCATCTTAAAAAAACAGATGCTATCTCTCCAACTGTTATTAATACTTACAGAATGTGGTAAAGTGTCTGCCATATATTGTTTCTATTCTATTCTAATGGCAAAAATGCCCCATTGAACATTCATTATGAATCAGGATACTTGCAGAAACTTCTTCAGTGGGAATTATCTCCTCTGAGTGCACACTGCCATTTACATGGTTGGGCCATACAGTCTTTTACTAATGTAGCAGAACCTCCCTGAGCACTTTCCCAGTTCCAGGTTATGCTGGGCACTAGCATACCATTGCTTAGAAAAATGCTATAATCTCTGTCTTTTCGAAGTTCTCTATCACATTGCATTAAGTTGTACCTACAATTTACCTCTAACATTAATTGTAATATTTTTGTCACAAAATCCTTTTGAAATATCTTAAAAATAAACTTGCTTTCAATATTATTTGGTTCCCAAAAACATAATTTACCATTCCCTATGGTTTCTCCAATCGCTTAGTTCATTTGGGGATTCTTGGTCTGCAAGGAAAACTAACCTATACTTTATTGTTGAGAATAATTAAATTTTTTGAACAGTAAATTGGAGAATATATACAAAAATGGGGTAGATCAATTTCAGAGAGAATTAGATGCCTGTTAGCTTCAACCATGCAGTTTTTCTAACATTTTTAAGCCCATCCACTCCCTTTCCAGGTCTTAAGACATTTTCACAAGCCCTGAAATCTCCTGGCAACAGAGCTGAATGATCAAAAGGGATCTAGAAAAAACAGGGAAGGTTGTAAAGACTCTTAAAGGACCTTAGATGTCAGAGAGAGTAGGACTACCACTCTCAGGGCAGAAGGGTTGCCATGGAAATTAGGTAAACGAGGGGAGAAACAGCAACATATTTGCGTTGGGATGGCCAGCATGGTTGTCCCGTGGACAGCAGCACAGATGTGGAGTGGGGAGAAGCAGACCTGTAATAACAAAATAACAAGGGGGAGACTGGAGGAAGGGGTAGGGGTGGGGCCTTCCTAGAAGATGAGTGTAAGGATGGAGAGAGCAGACATGCTTCTAGGCAGACAAGCAGGCAGGGGACTTAGGGAGGGTGTCTCAGAGAATCTCCCACACCAGACATCCAGGGATGCTCTCCCATGGAATACACTCATGGGGAAGTCAGAGAGTGTCTTTAAAGATGAGTGTGGGCATGCAAGAGTATCTTTACAGACTACACCAGGTCTAGCATATGCAGTGGACACCAGCTCTCCAAAATCACCATCTTTCCCAGCTGCTGGTCACGTTCTGCGTGCTCTGATGAACCCTCTACACATATCTGCTCATGATTCGAGCCTCAGAACAGCCCCCTGGAAGGGACACTGTTATAGATGAGGGCCAGACGAACTCAGTAACTTGCCCAAGGTCACACAGCTTGGAAATAGTAAGTTGATAGTTTGAATCTGGGAAATCAGACTTTCCCGGGAATACCTTAATGCTTCCAAAAGCCCACTGATATCAGGGCAAGAATAATACCTTTGCTGGACTTAGAAAAGACTGACAGATAATATCTTATTGTGCTCATGTTCTATCTATGAATTTATTAACTCATTTTCTCATTTAGGCAACCTAAGACTTGCCTGACAATCTAATGGATTCAATAAGTCATTTTGTTTTGGATCCTAAGAGTAATGGGACCTGTAAGTGCCCTGCTCACCTTGGAAATGTTCATTGAAATAGATCAAAAGTGAAAAGATAAAGAAGTAACAAAATGAAATGACTTAAAGACATTTTCTAGGTATCCTAGATATGGTAAGATCAAATATGGTCATGAGTGTAAAAAAAATACGAGACTTAAGCTGGGGATATATCTTGGTGGTAAAGTATTTGCCTAGTATGCACGAGGCCCTGGTGAGATCTCCAGTGTGCTAGTCAACTACCCAACAGAAACAAATGAGTGGAGGAAAAGTTTATTTTGGGCTCATGGTTTCAGAGGTCTCAATCTATTGCTATCGGTGAGGTGAGGCAGAATAGCATGGCAGAAAGACAAGCTGGAGAAAAACTACTCAAGTCCTGGCAGTTCCGAAGCAGAGAGCATGGAGAGCCGGGACAAAATGTATCATCACCCAGGCAAGCACCCAGTGACCCACATCCTCTAGCCATACCCCATCTGCCTATAATTGCCACATAGTAATTAATTCAAATTATTAATCCATCAAATGGATTAATCACTGATCAGGTTATAGCTCTCCTAACCTAATCACGGGCTCCAAACATTTCTGCACTAACACAGGAGCTTTTGGGGGGACACCTCATATCCAAACCATAACACCTGCTACTGCAAAATGTAAAGTAAAATAAAAGTGAGACTTGAATGAATTGTGGCATCAGATCTCTCAGACCAAGTCTACAGAGGGAGTTCAAACTGGAGAAGGAGCAGATTTAAGGGCTAAGGAGAGAAAGCATACAGTCTTATGACTGCTTGCAGGTGAAGGGATGGAGGGAGAGGAGGAAATTCCAGTGACTACCCAGATTTCTGAACTGGAAAGGCAGGATACTATTTATTCAAATAGAGGTAGAACATTTTTGGCATTGATCTGTAGAGTAAAGGATGGTGTAAAACGTGTAGGAAGAGCAGTTAGATATGTAGACCTGCAGTTCAGAGATACGGGGATGTGTTCATGTCTTATTGAAATCACAGGAACAGGTAAGCCATCTAGGGAGTTTGTAACTAAAAAAAGAAGAACTGAGCAGAGAACAGAGCCCTAAGAATCATCATTGCATGCAGAAACCAGACATGAGAAACACAAGCATGTGACCTAGGAGCACATCTTTAAAAGCACATGAGCTGGATAGAATTTATATTTTAAAAACAGAGCCGGCATGCTGCCCATGGGGAGGTAAAGGTGGAAGTTCCCTCTACTGATCCAGGCCAGATGGGATATTTTTTGGATTTTGAGGTGTGGCCATGCCTTAGGAGGAGGAATAGCTAAATCAAGAAAGAAATGCCCTAAGGAAAATAGAGAGATGGATGTGAGAGGGAAAATGTCAAGTGCTAAAAATTCAGAGCCTGCCTAAGCCAAGCCTAAAGGAAAGATAAGAACCTGCAAATATTTGACATGCGTTAATGCCAACAAGGGAAAGAACTGATTCTGCATCAAATAGGGGGCTGTGACTTGTAAGTAATGATAAGAATAAAAGTCATTGATTATCAGCTCCAAACACCAAATCACTTGTTTGCAGAGTTATTGTCTCAGGGAAACAAGAGAATAATGAGAGAATGAAGACTCATAATAGGTACAGATGGGCATGTTCAAAGAAACAAAGCTGCCAATCCACCGTTGAAGACAGGGTGCAAATTGATCCAATTATGAAAGTAATTTCAAAGTCTGGAAATGCTCACTGACCAGTAATGACACTTACAGGAATTTATTCTAGGAAAAATTACATATACATATCTATGCATATACATATTTATATATGTGTGTGTGCATATATATATCAGTAGATTAATTATAATTTTAAAAAAACATAAAATACTTAAATTTCCAGAAATTAAAGTTTGAATAGAATCAATTACATAACCATACAATAGCATACCAAGACTTGAATCCAACTATAGTTCCACTTTCTCACTTTTTTTTTTTTTTTTTTTTTTTTTTTTACCAATTCAGGCCACCCTGACTTCTACATGATTATAATCCTTAATAGCTTTTAATGCAAAGTCGCCAGGGACCACCATGTTACCAAGTCAAAAGGGATCCTTTTGAGCAGACTTGATGTGATCCTTCAGACAGCTGACAATGCCATCATCAGTCTTGATGTTGCCTTGAAGGTGCCACATTTTCCTGGTTGTCCTCCTGTGTCCTTATCTCTCTCTTTTCAGTCTTCTCTGCAGGCTGTCTTTCCAACCCAACCTCATGGAGTTGGCATTCCTCTCAGGGTGAGCTTTTTTTGTCCAGGTTGTTGACATAATCTCTAGGTTGATCATATTTATTGCCATGGCTTTGTGAATGAAAATCTATGCTTTGATGGAAAACATATACTGTCTATAACATATGCTTCCATATAATTTGATTCTGATTCTATGGAAGGTACTTTGCAACTCTGAAAGTGGTGATAACTGCTAGCAAAGCAGAATAGTTCTTGTCTCTAGATATGCAAATGGTTCTGTATGGGAGATTGACAACCTTCCCTTCAAAGAAAAGCTAGCTTCTTGGCATTTTCATATTCATTTCAATATTTCTGATCATCTTTGGGCTTTCTTCTGTACTCACTAGTTACAATTAATAATGTTCATTTTTGCATCTATATGATAGACTCATGCTTTTACTCTTTTTAAAAAATTCTCTCTTAACAGTTTAAAACAAAGTGCCCAAATGCATGTCTCCATTCCTGACTACTCCCGCAACTTACTGATCTATATCTATCAGATAAGATATAGCTCATAATTTACCACTAAGCCAGTGGATAATGAACCATCACACTTAGGGGAAATACATTGCTGGTGGGACTGCAAATTGGTGCAACTACTCTGGAAAGCATTATGGAGATCAAACGGTAGGTCAAATGGTGGCTCCTGTGAGACTTTGGTCACATTTTTGTCAACTGATTAGTGTATGCTTTGTTTCTCATTAAAGACACCTGATTTACATATACTGCTAATTCATTAACGTTGAACTTGCAGCCAGCATCACCATAACTCAAGGCTGAGCAGAGTTTATTTAACTCACCTCTTTATAAGGTACATCCCCGCCATCTTGTGCTCAGGAACATCAGAGGGAACTTCTTTACACCTGGGGACCATTTTGAACAACAGAGTCACCAATAGAAAGAAAAGAAAAGGTGAGAACATGACCCTAGATAGACAAGACAAAGGACATCTGTTTATAGGATGAGAGCTGAAAGGGAACGCAGTGCCTCTGTGTCTAGAACTCCACTGGGAGTGAGCACATTGGACAACTCAAGTCTTCATTGGTCAGTGCATGTTTGTGAGCACAGGGAATGCACCGTGAGCACTGATTGTGGTGTTACAAGTAAATTTTAGTGGGTAAATGAATTTTGCTAATAAATTATGCACAGATAATAAAATAAATGCACAGATAATAAAAAATGATTGTATTTCTGTTTCTACATTAAGTGTAATATATATCTCTCCACTGGTCTTCAGGATCCATAAGAACCAAGGTCATGTCTATTTTATCCATCACGCTGTGCATCTTTTTTAAAAATAGTTTTTATTTGATCTCATTAGTTATATATAATAGAATGTATTTTGACATAGTATACATATACATATATGGAGTATAACTTCTCATACTTCTGGTTGTACAAGATGTAGAATTACATTGGTCCTATAATCATATATGCACATAGGATAGTAATGTCTGATCCATTCTACTATCTTTCCTATTCCCATTCCCCTTTCCTTCCCTTCATTCCCCTGGTCTAATCCAAAGTTTTTCTTTTGTTCCCTACCACCCTCCCTTATTGTGAGTTAGCATCTGCATATCAGAGAAAACATTCAGCCTTTAGTTTTTTAGGATTGACTTATTTCACTTGGCGTGATAGTCTCCAGTTCCATCCATTTACCATCAAATGCCATAATTTTATTCTTCTTTATGGCTGAGTAATATTCAATTGTGTATATGTACCACAATTTCTTTATCCATTCTTCTGTTGAAGAGCACCTAGGTTGGTTCCATAGTTTAGCTATTGTGAATTGAGCTGCTATGAACATTGATGTGGCTGAGTCACTGTAGAATGCTGATTTTAAGTCCTTTTAGTATAAACCATGGAGTGGGATAGCTTGGTCAAATGGTGCTTCCATTCTAAATTTTCTGAGGAATCTCCATAATGCTTTCCAGAGTAGTTGCACCAATTTGCAGTCCCACCAGCAATGTATGAGTGTACCTTTCCCCCCATATCCTTGCCAACATTTATTGTTGCTTGTATTCTTGGTAATTGTCATTCTGACTGGGGTGAGATGAACTCTCAGTGTAGTTTTAATTTGCATTTCTCTAATTGCTAGAGATGTTGAACATTTTTCATATATTTGTTGACCAACTGTATTTCTTCTTCTGCGAAGTGTCTGTTCAGTTCTTTTGCTCATTTATTGATTGGGTTATTTGTGTAAACCTTTCTTCACATTTGATTTTTTCCTGGTCACTTAAGCACACTCTCTGTCGTGCAGCATGGGTTTGCCCAGCTTGTTTTTCAAGTGAGACTCGGCTCCAGAAATTGGCTCCTCTAGCTGTTGGCCCCCATGCCATGGCTGCAAAATGGTTCCTTCCACAGTCCTCTATGCACATCACCAAGAGAGATGGCAGCTTATTTCCCATACAAGGATATTGTGCAGCACACCTCACTGGTTAGTCAGGCAGTGACTCTGATCTTTGAACTCTTTGTACCCTGACATGCCTCAGTCCTCCCAAGAATGAGGGTTACTTTAATTACCTTATTATTTCACTGCATTCATGGAGGGACTATTCTGGTTTGTGCCTCTGTGTCTGCTGGGGATTTCTCCCTTATTTCATTATATTTGATGTCCTGAGTCCCCAATCTGTTTTGAGTATCCAGTATTAAACTCCAGTAAAGTCCCCCCCTAACTCTTGCTCATTTACCCACCTTGCTGAGAAGCTGCCTGTCTGCTTTTCTTGGTTTTATGCCACAGAGCAGCCAGGAAAGTGATCTCACTATTCCGCCATCTTCCTGTCTCCCTTTCATGATGTGCATCTTAATACCAAGTTCCACATCTGGCATATAAAACTATTCAATATGTATCTATATTTATTGGAGTAAAAAATTCATAAGTACATGGGAAAATATTCACCACACACTATTTGAAAAAGAAATAGGTTACAGAACATGTTCCTCTTCAGCTCAATTTTGTCTATGGAGATATGTGTGTCTGCATTAAAAAAGAAGAGATAAAGCAAAAAGAATAAAAGGGAGAAAAGGAAAGGAAAACCAAGATGGGAAGAACTGAACCAAAATTTGAAGAGGTTAACTCCAAATAGTAGAGCTTATGGGTGATTATTACATTCCTTTTAAGTATTTTTCTGTATTTTCCAAAATAAAAATAACAAAATACAAGTTCATTCATCATCACTACGAAATGCCCATAAGATGTGAACACCTGTCTTGACTTTCCACCAGGTGCAGCATAAATCTGAACAGCTCCAGGTAGCAGAGACCTGTCTAACTTGTGGGAAAGTGTCCTGGTCATCATCCTCAGCCTGCTCACGTCACGACACATTTGCTTGTCTCCTTCCCAGCACTCTCCTAGCTAATAGCTTTCATCCAATGTCTTTGAAAATATATGGCTAAAATTATGTGCCATACTCTTGAGTGGCATCTCCATTGCCCATTCCTTCTGCACCCAAAACTCTCTGTAACACAGACATCATGACCCTGAGGCCCAGGCCTAAGTGAGGATGTGTAAGCATCCACTGTTCAAACTGCAGCAAGCGTCACAGATGCAGAGGTCTGTCCTCAGGGAGTGTGAAGTTGTCTGTGTTCAAGACAGAGACAGGCCGTGTACAGCCTGCTGGAGGCCCGTGGATGTGTTTGATCAATTGCTTTGGATGGGTGCGGAGGTAGTCAAGTGCAAGTACCGACTCTAAAAGGCAATTAAGGGTCACGTTATTGACTTCTTCCTTCCCAAGGATATTCCTCTGGGCTCAATTTCATTGTGTTTAGTTCATATACCATCCTATATAAAAGAGTCTGGGTAAAGTTTAAATGGAGTTGCTGCTTAACCTTCAAATAAAAAACAACAACATTCAATTAATCAGAGCTCCTCCCTCCTCCATCCCATGGCCCCCACCTTTCCCCCAAACCATCAGGTTAATCCACAATTCAGACACATAGAAACCTTCTGCAGCAGATGGAGGACAGGGGTAGGGAACACTGTGGGGTCAGGAGATGCGATTTCACAGCACTGTCAGATGTGAGACTTGGGGAAGATCACTTATGTCCTCAGAACCTTTGTGGCCCTGTGCAAAATGAGAGTGATCCTCTGAGCTAGTCTGAGGGTACCTAAGAAGATCAATAGAGACAGGGCTTGGAAAGAGCTCGGAGTGAAAGCTCTGTGAACACAGGGGCTGGCCACTTGGTTGGGCTGGAACTCTCCTCCTAGAATGTGTTCCCTTTGGCGTCTGCCCCATGCCTACCAGCTCTCTTACAGCTGCAAAGCTGCTGTGTCAGAACCAAGGTTTCCCCCTTTTCTCTTTCCTAAGAGACTTCCTCCCCTTCCTTCTGCATTTCATTGTGAGTTTCTTCCACTAATGGTGCTGGGATAATGGGTTTCAATATTTAGAAAACAAACTCAGAACTTTACCATATACTAAGACTAAAATAACCCATATTGACTAACATAAGACACGAACCCACTAAAAACACCAATTTGGAAACAGTTTGCTAATCGCCGAATGATGTTGGGTCATTTTAATTTTCCTCTGTGTATTTTTCTAATTTTCCATTTTTTTCCCCAGTGTGAATGTACAACCTGCATGCACTAAACACCTTCTCTTCCAAGTACCTATGAGTCACACATGATTCCAGGCACTGGTGACCAGAATAGACAAGAGCGAGCATGTAGTCTAATGAAGAGCCTTGTGATAAGCCAAGAGGCACACAAATAAGTGCATGATAAAAAAATATGGGTATGTGTTCTGAATGGTGTTTTAAATGGTTAAAAAGGAGGCTAACTGAGGTCAAGTATTTTACATAAGGTCTTCTATGCAGGGACTTTTAAAGGGACATGTAAAGGATTATGGTGAGTTAGCTAGTTCATAGTGGGTGGGGAGAGACTCACAGGGGTAGCAAACTGCTTAGGCAAAGGCCCTGAGGCAGGAAAGAGCTTGGCCATGGGCTTTGGGGTGGCTGTTATTTGTGGTTCTGAGAATCAAACCCAGAGAACTGAACATACTGATCACCTGCTCTACCACTGAGATAGATCCCCAGCCCAGTCCACGGCATGTATGAGGAAAGGGGAAGAGAGGAGAGTGATAGGCACAGGTGAGCCGGGTAGAATGAAAGGGGCCTATGGACATAAGTAAATTAACGCAGGCTGGAGACACTACTTGTGACTCTGAAATGGACAAAACTAAAACAAAATAAGAGCATACCATTCTGGCAAGCTTATACTAAAACTGCTCGTATCATTGAAGAGCATAATTATTTCATCAAAAGCAGTCTATGGAACAGAGCAAAAGACATAAAATGATGTCTCTATCATTTAATACCTTGCTTCTTGAAATTTAGTCATTCAAGTCAAATGCTTTAAGAAGACAGGAAGATGGTGACATTTTGGAAATGCCTAAATATTCAAGAAGAGAGGAATGGGTTAGCAAATTATGATAATTTGATTCTATGGGACACTATGGAGTCATTAAAGCAAAAGTGGAAACTCAACAAACCAATGAATTATTTACCTTCTGATGTTGAGGGACAGGTGGGGATTATACATGGCACACAGGTGATGATTTCATAAAAGTGGGGTCAATAATGGCAAGGAAATATGCAGAAGCAAAAATACATATTCAATTGGAATGTGGGATAAGTTTCCTATTTTCAAAGAGTTGTTTTCAAATTACAATTCTTTCTCATTTTCTTTTTTCCAAGTATAAAATAAAGAAGAACAGCATCAGGCGCCCACAGTGGCTGCAGTGACCGGGTCCACAGGAAGAGTGACAAGCTCTTGGTGATTCAGGACTCGCCTGGTGAGTGAGATCTGCATGGCAGCAGTGCATGGGATCCACTGCCTCTGGATTCCCACAGCCTCTGCCCCTCCTGCCAGCTCCTGCCACACCTGCCTTTAAGAGCCTCAGAATGAGGTCATGGACTTGTGGGTCAAGTCCATGGTGAATGTGATTCGGTCCCCTAACCAACACTCCGATTGTCCTCCTTTCAGGCATGTGCACTCAGTCATTCCCTCTCTTTATCAAGCCAGGTTTGTGCTCCGGGTGACTCTCATTCTCAGTGTAGCAGGACCTCTGCCTTATAGAAGGGCCTGCGAGGGGCAGGGCACCCTTTGGGCCTGGCATTTTGGCTGAGGCCACATTCCAGCCTTTCAATATGGCGAGCCCTCTGGGAGCCCTTTAGAAAAGAAACAAGCAGCACCCTTTGTCCCTTAGACTCATGGCAGTGAGGGTCTTGGTGCCTACTAGCAAGAAGGGCCTGGGTAAGAACAGAGAAGGTGAGTCTCTGAGATTTTAAAGTATTGCAACTCCCATTTACTATGTCCCTACCAAGTTCTAGGCATTGCATCAGGCAATTAGAGCTATATGATGAGGTAGGCTAAGAGCAGGACTCTGGAGTTAGACTCCACAGGCTAGAACCTCAGCTGATTCCTAAACTGTGACTTGGAGCAAAGCACTTGAACTTTCTAGGCCTTAGTAGTGTTGGTGATGGTGCACCTACCTCTTGGAGCTGCAGAGTTGCAGGAAGATTCCGTGAAGTCAGCCTCACAGAGCATTCATAGCCATCACTAATATTAATGACCCTTGTTTCTACCCAATGAAGTAAGCAGTATTATTCTCATTTAATAGACTGGGAAACTGTTCCTGAGAAGTCAAGCAAATTGCCTTAGGCTGTCCAGCACCCCAGTGATTGAACCAAGATAGTCACACTCAGATGAATCCGTAAGCAAATAGCTCATTCCACTGTCCTTTGTTTCATTTGAACACTGAGTCTGAAGCTTGGTTTGCAACCCAGGGCTTAGCAATATGGGATTGTTCCTGAACCTTCCAAAAATGCCAATGGTTCACTAACTGCAATAAAAATAACCTCTCACATTTATATAGTGTTTTATAATTTATAACAATTTTTTTCATCCATATTTGATTCTAAGGGGAAAAACTACTTTTAAGTTGTATAAATGTTATGCAGTATAGCAAAACAAAGAGAAAGCACTTACAATGATCCATAATCTCAATGCCTGAATCCATAATCTCAATACACACATAATGGATATGTGTGTGTGTATGAGTGAATGTGTGTAGACAGATGGGCAGAGAGACAGGTATCTGGTATTGCATATATTTGTACATGCACATGAATATAGACGGATTAAATATATTTCATAAAAGAGGGTTGTTCCCACTAAAAGAAAGCTTTCACTTCAGATTATTTCCTCACCCTACTTAGTGTTCAGCTCAATGCAAAAGAGGAGCCTGGAAATGGAACTTGGAGAAAAGCAGCTGTTCTGAAAACTTGATTATGCTACATCAATAACCAGGCACAGTGACACACACTTGTAATCCCAGAAGCTTGGGAAGCTGAAACAGGAGGATCACGAGTTCAAAGTCAGCCTCAACAAAAGAAAGGCACTGAGCAACTCAGTGAGACCCTGTCTCTAAATAAAATACAAAATAGGGCTGGGGATGTGGCTCAGTGGTGGAATGACCCTGAGTTCAATCCCCTCTGCTGCAAAACAAACAAAACATATGACTGCTGCACCTGTAGGTGACTCATTGGAGGGGAGAGAGGAAGAAGTAGCCTGCAGAAAGGAATTTCAAGTCTATAGAAGGATTTTGCTGAATCGGAGACCATGCAACCTGTTGCCTGCGTCCCAGCAACCACCAAGCAGAGTTTGCTGCCTCGGGAAACAGCTTTGTGTTCACAGAGCTTTAGGCGAGTGGTGGGAAGGGCCCAGGTCCCTGTCTGGTCCCATTAGGTGGTCAGGAGGACTGGAGAAAGGCTCCAGAACCCAGGACCACTCATAAAACAGCCCATGTGCTCTGGTTATCTCCACTTACAGGATCTGAAATAGAGTTTTGGTCAATATCGTACAGCTCACTGATACACTGGCCCCAGGTGACATATGGGCTGTGTATTTATATTTCACAAAATTGGGACAGCAATTATCTATGCAGTTTTATAAGCTGATTTTTTTTTTTAACTTATAGCCTGAACATTGACCTATTCTGTTAGGATTCTATGAAGAGGTGGTTTGTAACATCAGCAAATTTACTTAACTATTCGACTATTGCTGGCACATGTAAGTGATTCCTAAGTTTTTGCCCTTATAAATAATGCAGTGATGACCTCTATGTATAAAACTCTTTTTGAGAGCTCTGATTATTTTGTTAGGGAAAAAAAATTAGCAAATTGTCCTCTAAATCTGCTGTGCCAGTTAATCCACCAGCAGAACTGCCTACAAGAGCTGCTTCTTTGTCAGTGCTGATTATTCTCCATTAAAACAATATACTTTGGTGATATTATAGATAAAATGTACTTATTCAATCATCTGTGATATCAGATACTTTCAGAATGCTTTTTGCTATTCATATTTTGTTTGGCAATTACCTCTTTATACCTTTCAGACTTTTTTTTCCCTATCAAAAATTACAGTTTAATGTTAGTGCTCTTAATGTATAAGGATACTTTCTCTTTATTCTCAACTTTGTCACATATTTTCCCACACCTAATTTACTTATTTGCTTCTTAATTGCTAATATGGCACAGATTAGATTTTTCTTCTCTTTTTCTCTTTTTGCATAGTAAAATTTGAAAAATACAAGTTTGTATCTTTTGCTTCTGAGAAACCAAGAGTCCTTCTCAATGAAAGAACAATATTTCCTTTATTTACTCTTCATTCTTGTATTTTTTCTAATTTCAATTGAAGATGCTTAATTTATCCATAATTTATTTAGCATATAGTGATACATTATCTGTAATGAATTCTATTTTTCAAAATTATTGTATAATGTACCACTTATTATTCGTGTACTATTTAAGAAATTCTCCATTCACAATTTTAAAATCCAGTTTCACCATATACTGTATTCTTTTCTAAGCTTTAATTATTTTAGTGATTATAAATGTTGACATCTCACAGAGAAATCCTCCCCTCTTCTGCCACTTTTTCCCCCCTTATTTTTAGGGTGGGAGTGGTTCTGGGGATTTAACCCAGGAGAACTTTTCTACTGAGCCACACCCTCAGCCTTTTTTATTTTTCATTTTAAGAATAGGTCTTACTAAGGACCTCACTAAGTTGCTGAGGTTGGCCTCGAACTTGTGATCCTCCTGCTTCTGCCTCCCAGTCAATGGGATTACAGATGTACACCACTGCAGTAGGCCCTTACCACTTTTTCTAAGTGGTCTTGACTACTTTCTCCTGTATTTTCTTTCAGATCAGTTTTTAAATCATTTTGTCAAGTTCCAAAAAGAATCCCATTAGGATTTTGATTGCAATTATATTAAACCCATAAATTAATTTGGGGAGAATTGATACCGTCACAGTATTAAATTTGCTAATCCAACAACATGATATATCACTCCATTTATTCCAGTCTTGTTTTATTGTCCTCAATAAAATTTTGTAGGTGTGGGTATTTCCACATAGATTCTGCACACCTCTTCATTTACTCCTAAGTATTTATATTTTAATTGCATTTGAGAATATGATACATTTTATTATATTTTTATAATGGTTATTACTGGCATATGACTATTGATTTTTGTTTATTTGCTTTGTGTCTGACCACAATATTGAAATCTGTTAGCAGTTCTAAGAGCTTTTTCTTTTTTGGTTGGTTTATTCTCATAGGCTTTGCAGCTATAAGAACATTTTCTGCTTGAAATAAGCAAGCGACTTTCCATTCCTGCCTTACTAAGAATTCTGATCAGTAATGAAGTCTGAATTTTTTAAAATTACTTTTCAGCCTCTCTTGAGAGGATCAGATGTTTTTTTATCCTTTGACCTACTGATATGAGGCTTTATACCAATAGTTTTTCTAATATTCAAGATTTTTCATCAGTGCTTTCCTGGGATAAACCCCATTTGGTCACAATGTGTTATGCTTTGATAATGATGCTGAATTCCAGGGTTCACATTAGAAAGTGAACAAATTTTATAGCTATATAATTGAGAGTTCTAGTCTCAGCTGGGCCACTTGAGCAAGTGTGTGGCCTTGGTCAAGTCATCTACTTCCCAGACAATGGAGGAAATTATACACACTCCACAATGTTGCCACAAGAACTACAACTAATGTACCAACAGTTTAAAATGATAGGCCTAATAGATGCTAGACACAGTGGCTGGCTGTTGTTTTTTTTTTCTACAATCATCTCTTCTCTCTATTTCAAGCTTTTCATAGTTACAGGAGTGGTTGATCTCTCATTTGAATATATTTGCGGCTTATTTGTTTAAAATCCAGTTAGCTTGATAAATAAGCAATGTTGATTTTATTGACATTAATGCCTCTTTGTGGTTCACTTTTTCTTCAAGTCTCAACCTTCAAACTTAGGAGAGATTGGGGGATTATTTGCTATCTTGCTCTTGTCATTTCCCTTCAGCTCTCTAAGGAGCACCGGTGGCAGAAAAATCAAACATGGTAAGAGGATGTTTGATAGGACTTTTCCTGTTGCGTTGGAATATTACCTATGGCTACATAATCAGGAAGAACAGCAGTGAGTCCTGCCGCCTTCTGCTGAGAACTGCTAAGGGGCTTCCAACTGTTCTTCCCAGAGGTGGCTAAGGGGGGTCCAACTGGACCCTCATTCTTCCCACCCAACACCACAATCAGCTCACAAGATAAGGAAATAGCATGAGTTGGGGGAGAAAGTCTTTGAGGTTGTGAATTGTAGGCTTAAAGGGAGAGAGCTTTACCTTTTGTCATCTTCTTTAATAAACCAAAGGAAGAGGCTCCAAGCTAAGCACATGTAGACACTGTGTGTGTGATTGGAGGAGAGACAGTTGGCAAGAAGAGGAGAGGGACATCTCAGCTCCAACAAGTGCTTGCTCATTTGCAGACACTTCATGGATAACAAAAAGGCTCCCAGATCTGAGCAAGGTAAGAGCATGCTTTCTTCCTCAACCCTCGTCTTTGCCCCACAGTCCTATACTCCAGAGGAAGAGAGAAGTACAGAAGCCACAGAGAAGGCAGGAAGGGTGGGAAGATTCACAAATAGCAAGTGTCCCTGCTCTACTTCTTTTGATGAAGTGATGGTCATACCCACCTTTTGCAACCACTTTCAGACAGGGCTCACCTGCACTGTACTATTGGCAGTGCCCCTCTAAGCACCGAGTGGCATGCGTGGGAAACCCCTCCTTCTCTGGTTTCTCATGATCTTGAAGATTTCTCCATAGAAACCATTGATTATATTACTTTGATTCTGGATGGGATGATGATTCCATGTTTACTGGATAATCTTGCCATGATTTCTTAAGATTTATGGAATTCACCACGATTATGGCAGGACAGAGCTGGGTGTTGTATACCTGTGCTCATGCTACCATCCTGCCGATAAGGAAGTTCCATTTACTTGTAATTCCAAGCCCTGAGAGTTAAGCCAAGTGATGCTACCCCTGTTTTACAGATGGTGCAGCCCGAGCTTAGAGAAATGAAGAAAAAGTCTCACCAGACTCGTGATATGACCTTGTTCTATTTTGCAGACTTTCAATTGTTTCTGTCTTTCTCTTCCACTGCTCTGCCACAGAACTGCACCCTGGTCTGAAAGACCCTTGCATGCAGATTTCATTGGCCCCTCAGAGAACACAAGGACTTCCTTAGTGGCAGGATGGTGGTGTGAGCACCTGAGAATGCTCATTGCAGAGGGTCAGGACTCACATTCACTCCCTGTTTACTCCAGACTTGCAAGGTCTCATTCTCACATACCTTGACCTTCCAGAAGAGAAGGGTATGGATAACATGCCTTTCTCTTTTACTTTGGACTAGAGACAGAATCAGAGCTAGTATGATTCCCATCCTCCTCACTCTACCCCCCATCATCAGGTACGATCATAGCTACATATTGAAGACTGCAGGATGCCCAAACAGTCACAAATATCCCATTCTCCCTTTATTGATCAGAGCTTCTGTGATAAACTACTTCTGTTTGAAAAACTGAACAGAGTAGCAACTAGAGAAATTCTTCTTATAAGAGGGTGCATCACACCACAGTGAAGAAAATCAGTGTAGGTTCTGACACTATCTTCCCAAGCCTGAGATTTATTTCTAAATATCGTGCATTAAAGGGTTTCTCGGTTCTGAGTTCTCTATTAGGCTGTAACTTGCCTTATCAAAGCCTCAAAAGAGAAATGATGTGACACAATCTCTCTTCAACGAAATAAAAGAAACTGAGGCACAGAAAGGTGAAGTAAATATCCCTGATCATCCAGTCAGCAAATACCCAGCTTGAAATAAAAACCAGATTCTCTTTGGCTCTAAAACCCATATCCTTTTCACTAAATTTTAATGATAACTCTCACTTCATTGAGCTCAGCAATTTGAATTCCTTCTTTTTATCCCTCTGGAGAAAAGAGAGAGATAGACACATATCACTTCAAGTAGAAATCCATAAATATGTAAATAAAATATAACATGCAATCAACCCTCAGGTGAAGGGAATAGAGAGTCCTCTGAATCAGCAAGGATGTGGCATCTCTGGCAGTACAAAGACACTTTTCCTTGGTGAATTGGCACTCTTCAAGATCACAATAAAGTGGGCTCTCAAGCAAGGGGGTCTTTGATTCCTAGGAGCAAGCAATCACATGAGAGAGATAATCACTTGGTTTGTGGTATTGCTGATTTGTGATCCTATAATGATATGAAAAGAGCTACCTGGGGTCTGGTTCAAGAAGGACCTTGGAGGAGAAAAAAAAAAGAGGTTTCCAGATCAGAAGAGAGACAACTTTAGGTTGATAAAGTTTTTTGTTTTTTGTTTTTTTTAATGAGAAGGAATATATCCAGAAAACAAAACAAAGACTTACACATGGATGTTGCCTGGAGGCAAATCTGGGGCAACAATGAGGAAGTTACCTCTGTCTGATGGCAGATGATAATTTTAAAACATCAGTACACAGATGTCTAGACTATTAAAAGTGATACCTACAGAAGAGATGCAGATCCAGGTTGAATCATGAAGTCTCTCTCTCTCATCATCTCATTTGCTTTCCCCAGTTACTGACCTGGGCAACCATTCTCAATGTCATCGCCCTGGTTCTGCCTTGTGAACTCCAGATAGTTAGTCCTAGCAGCATGGCTGCTGTCCTTACTCTTTTGAACCTAAAGGATAATGTCTATATATGACCTCATCCCAAGTTTTATGACCACATTGACATAATAGAGAATATAATAACAACCCATGAGCTCCAGCAGCAGAATGGGCTGCCTCAGAGAGCGTGAACTTATTATTAGAGGCAGAGGTGGGCACCTCTCAGCTTTCCTAGGACCCAACTCTTATCACTCCCTGAATGTCTGCTGTGAGGATGTGCTAAAGGAAACCTTCCAACGTTCTTGACGAGAAGACCTCTGAGAGTCCAGACTACAACATGTGTATCATGTTCTGAAATGGGACTTCCCATCAGATAGGGAAGAATAACAAAAGAATTTGGTCTCCTTTCGCAGTGCCAATCGGTCCTGAGAAGCGCACTTCTTATTTTGATATAACAATTCATAATCACAACTTCCATAACAATAGCAGCAAGAAATAATGATTTGTTTCATTATAGGCATCTAAAGAGCATTTTGAGCTTTTCAAAGCACTTTGATACACATTATTGCCTTTGCCCCAAGGCCTGTATTTCAGGAAAGATGATAAATGATTAGAATGAGACCAAGGAACCAAATGATGAACATCACCAAAAAATGAATGAAGTATTTCAAGGGAATGGCATAAAGACTGGGAATTCAATTACTTTCATCAGTACAAAGACATCTCTTTGATCTTGAAGTCCAGGTGAAATCAGGTAGTTCTCATGGAAAAGGAGAAAGTTCCCTAGTCCCTCCTCAGCTCCCCCCTACGCTCCCCCCTACCTGGTGTTCACCTTCACCTCAAGCACAACATATTCCAGCCTGAACTACTCCTTTGTCCATCTTTTGTGTCTTCCATCTCAGGAAATGGTTCTGCCACTCACCTCTCAGTCATCTAAACCAGAAGCCTGGGATGTCACCTTAGACTCCCTCTTCCCATTAGCATATTCCTGGATTCCCACATGACAGTCTATCTAGGTTCCAGTGTCACCAGCTAGGAGTCTTGCTCCAAACTCTAGCCTTTTGGTCTAGGATGCTCTAAAGCCAAACTCTTGACAATCTCCCTGTTTAAGGGGTGGACTCTGCTGTTAGTGCCCTGAGGAGGTACCTTGTCAGTGACTCCTCCATCCTGGCAGAACCAGAACACATCCCTACCTGCTTTGATGAACTGGACCCCTGGCATTTTCTTGATATATATGTGAGCTTGTAACTTCCTCCTGCTGAGCCTCAGCCTGCTTATAGCAGGTCCTTACTAAGTCCACCTCTGCCACCCAGGTCTAGCACAGAGTTCAGCACACAGAATGGACTCAGTGTTTGATGAAAAGTACTGAGGCAGCCATTCATCCTCAGCTGGTCTCCACAGTTACTATCCAATCCCACTCTCAAGGAGACACGTGGGAGGAGAGGAGGTCCCCAGGGCCAAAAACTCCATCAAACCACAGGGTGAGAGTTCTTTAATTCAGAAGACTTACCTCTAAGAACTTAAATAATTTGTGACCTTGATCTGATAACTCTGAATACAAACCCCCCACCCAACTACCTCTCAGAGCTGCCTTGAGGATCAAATTACATAAAGGCCATTTATAGAGGGGCCATGTCACGTGTCACTGTATATCAGCGATTCTTTCATTCGGCTATGCAACAGCCTCACTCAGAGGGCTCCTTAAAGCACAGTCTCCCAGGCCATACCCTTAGGATTACTGATTCATTGGGTCAAGAGACTGAGTCAAAGTATTTGCATTTATAATAAGTCCCTAGGTGATATTTTTCTTAATTCTTTTGGGCTGCTATAGCAGAATATTATAAAGTAAGTGGCTAATAAACAACAAGATTTATTTTATTATAGTCCTGGAGATAGGAAAATAAATATCAAGTTGTCACCAAATTAGGTATCTGGTAAAGGCTCAGTTCCTGATTCACAGACCCATCTCCTTGCTGTGTCCTTAAATGGCAAAGAAGCAAAG
This sequence comes from Xerus rutilus, assembly GCA_028644305.1. NCBI lineage: Eukaryota > Metazoa > Chordata > Mammalia > Rodentia > Sciuridae > Xerus > Xerus rutilus. The sequence goes on from CM053401.1 coordinate 165,121,409, forward strand.
GAGCTCTATGGGGTCTCTGTTATGAGCCTCGTGACGTAATCGCCTTCCAAATTTTCCACCTCCCAATACCATCACACTGATGTAGGTTTAGTATATAAATATGGGTTTCAGTATATAAATATGAGGGGTGGAGATGAACATTTAATTTCTAGTAACACTGATGATGCTAGTCCAGGGACCACACTTTGAGAGTCACACTGCTCTACATTATTCTAAGAGCACTGCTCTTTGTATGCTAACCTCATCTTCTTCCATGAAGTATGTTATTTCAATACACAACTTCATGTTTATGTTTTACCTCTTTTGCTGTTTTGTTGGAATCTTAACCCAGCCTGTAAATTCCTCAGGGCAAAAATTATACCTTCACATTCCACACTCTCTCATTTTCTGTTTTGCAAAATAATGAGTACATTTCCAGTGTGATTAATAATAGAATAGGGAAGGAGAGAAAACTCAGACTACCAATGTCAATAAAGATCATCCACAAATGGATAGAGAGCAGCCCTGGCATTCTCTTAAAAATTAATTACAAAGCAAAGAACATTCTACCATCAGTGGCAATGAGAGAAATGAGATTATTTTCTTGATGACACACTTTGTAGAATGTGGGTTATTCAAGATTTTAGCTGTAACTTACTTAAACACCAACATTTCTTGAAATACAATATCACAAATAGCATTCCAAGTCATAATTTTTATAGTGATAGTCAGATCATTGTGTTTTCAACACGTAAAATCCATTACACAGTTGTGGCAACTGTTTGCAATAGATTGTAAATTTTTATTGAGATGATCATCTTGCAATTGAATTTCCAAATGTATTATATGATCATCAGCAAATAAGTCCATGGGGGCTGCTAAAGTACTTTGAATATCATTTACAAAGATCAAAACCCCTGACAACTCTTACATTTACCCTGTGGAAAGAGAGAAGTCTCATTGGTAGGATCAAATCAATTATTTTTATGGATGAAGATTGCATTGCAAAACTGAGATAAGGTATTATCCAGTTTAATAACATACCCTTATGTCCTTTTAAAGTAGTAAGTTTCATAATCAAGTTTCAATGAGGAATCTTACCAAAGGCCAGTTTTGAAAATAATTTAAAAAATAGCATCTCTGTTCATCATAGTGGCTCAATAACTTTCAAAGCAATATTTCCAAGAGATGGAAATACTCCCTTTTCTTGGCTTATATGCTTATATATTTAGGGATGGTTCCAGTTAATTCTGCTAGTGCATTCAAATTTATTTGTAAAACAGTTGAAAGTTTGAATTTGTTCTAAAACACCTGCTCTAAAAGGGAGCTGTTTAAGCATAATGCAAATTATGAGTTTTCTTGTGGATAATTTTGTATGTGAAAAAACATCAGTGAAGTACAAAACTACATCCAGTCAAAACCAGATGCACAGAACAAGCACTTGCACATACCTCCAACATCCGCCTGCTCCCTGAGTTCACCACTTGTGCCATGAGCCACACCTGCAGTATCTGGTGTACACCTTTCCACTAGTTTCAGACAGCCATCCACCCTGCCAGCACTTCACAGGCTGCAACCCTCTGATTCACACCCCCACAAGCGAACTTCTGAAGTTCTCAAGGTCACCTGCCATATGTATCATGGTACTCATGCACTTCTCAGCCATTTAATGTGTAAAATTGTGCCACTATTTTTAATAGTTTCCTCTCTTTTTGTGTGTCACTGATGAAGTATGGGGTGCTCCTAACCCCATTATTTTTTTTCTCATAAGTTATATGATATTCATTGCAGTATGGGGCACAGAACAGTGATTTTTAGCACTGTTGTAACATGTCACCTTATAGCAGAACTGACATACTTTGATTTTTGTTCCATGCTACTCTTCTGAGGGATGCTTTACTCCTCCTACCCCAGAAGCTATCAGTCACTCCTTTTCCCTTGGAAGCCAATGTTGCCTGCTTCCCTGAATGCCCCCCGCCATAGTGCAGCAGCCCCAGCTCTGTACACCTTGCTCATGGCATCTACCTCTCTATTCATCTTGATGTAACCAGAGATCAAGGGCATTAGAGTCAGAAAATCTAAGTGCAAATCCTGACTATGCCATCAGCCAACTCTATGACTTTGGACAAAATGTTTTAAAATACTGAGCATTGATTCCTTAGTGTATGAATGGTTACTTAGACTGAAAAAAAAATAGATAATGTAATTTGGAAAAACAAAACAAAACAACCATATCTACTTCTTCTAATTTCTTGAGTTGCATTCAGAGTCAAGAATATCTCAGGGATACAGTCCCAGTCAAAAGTCTCTTATTAAAAATATTGTCAAAGCCAGGAGGCCTCAGGAATACAATGGAATTCAAAGGACCCTCCCATGCACAGCCCTAGCCAGAAAACTCTTCAGCAGCATCCAGAAACTTTAGTGAAATAGCTCCAGAAGCCCAAGGGGATACAGTAGCATCCAGAGGGGCCTTAGAGGAATAGCCCCAACCTAGGCTTGAGTAGGAGCCAGGAGCCTCAGAGGATCCAGAATCAGAAAACTCTTACAGACTAACACATTTCCAGAATCAACTTTGAGATACCATCAGAACCAAGAGGCACTGAAGACACAGTTGGTACCAGAAATTCCTCAGAGGCAAAACTAGAACCAGGAACCCATAGTGAAATGACCAAATCCAAGGGTCACAGGCCCAGCCTTGGGTCTTTAAGAACAAAGTTGGAATTAGACACATGCTAGACATACAACCAAAATCAGAAGGCCACAGGGATATAGTTTAAATGAGGCCTTCAAGGGACACAGTAAGAACCAGAAGCCCTCAGAGAATCAGAGCCAGGAAACCCTCAGAGAAACAGGGCTGGGAGTCTACAGAGACCAGATCCAAGAGCTCTCAGAGGCATTATTAGCACTAGAAAGCTTCAGACTATAAATGGCATCAGAAATTCTCACAGCCACACCAATACAACCAGTGTCCCATCAGAATCACTGCCAGAACCAGGAACTTCTCCATGACACAGCCAGTCACGAGGTCCCTGGTTAGAATCACAGTCCAGAGCCAGGAAGCCCTCGAAGTCAAGACCAAGATCTTGACCCTCTCTCCACAACAGAAGCACACTGACGTCAAAGACACTTAGGAAAGAGCAGGAGCAGGAACGCAATGGCCCAGCTGCTCACAGCAGAGCTGATAAGAAGGAGGCACTTACCGGCACACTTGGTCCTGGTGGTGAGGGGAGGCCCTGGTGGTCCTGTGCCACCCTCTCCTGGTCGTGTGAGCAGCACCCGGATCTCGTACTCCACGTCGGGGTCCAAATGCCACAGCTTATAGTTGGGAGAGTCAACTATGTGGGTCTCAGCCCAGGTGCCTGTGGTTGTACGGTACTCCACCTCCTTCAGGATGATGGGGCCATCCCCAATGATGGAGTTGGCGTTGGGCTTGATCCACAGGTAGGTGGCACCCACAGCCAGCAGCTCTGGAGGGGCGATGGGAGTGGGAGGCTCTGCAAAACAAGCAGAGGACTTTCAGCCTCTGTGGTTAACAGAGGAGAACCCAAGCAAGTGAAGATGATGGACAGAGTCCAGGCACAGCCATATAAAATAGCCCTGTGCCCCTTTTGCACACATTCATATATACCTGAATGGACATCTGTTCAGAATCTACAGTCAATACCTACCATATCCCCTTCATTGAAAGAAAAAAGAAAAGAAAAAAGACAACATGGAAAATGATCTTTTCAGCATATAGTAAGGCCACCAGGAGGAATCCTCTTCTTCCTGTCCTCAAAAGAGAACCTGCCTTTACTATAAAGTGAGGTTTGACACAAAACTCGGGGGAATCTATTGTTTATAAACATTTTCATATCCAAACACATAGATTGCTAGTAGAAGTCCTCCCTGGATGGTGATATGAGCCTAGGCAGAATAAGGAGGGTGGCCTAACAAGAATTCAGCTTCTCCCTCAGTCTGGCAGGTTCCTTCCAGGAGCAAAGGGGCACCTGGCCACAGTGGACAGGGGGAATCCAGAGTCAAAGGAAAAGTTCTGCTGAGTTACCTGCTCTGCATTGCTGCCTCCCTTCCATTAAGTTCCATATTGTCAGCTAAACACACCAGAATTTCAACAGCATTTATGGAGGCCTATTAGCAATGCTGCAGAAAGAAAGGACTTCTTTTGTGCTTATTTATGAGTGTGCACTTGTGTGTGTGGAGTAGATAGTGGGCATTTAACCCCAAGGGCATTTTCCACTGAGTTATATAACAAGTACATTTTTAAATATTTTATTTTGAGACAGGATCTTGCTATGTTGCCCTGGCTGGCCTCAAACTTGGAATCCTCCTGTCTCAGCCTCCCTAGTACCTGAGATTATAGGCATGGCCACTATACCCAGTTCTTTTAAATTTTTTAGAGACAAGGAATTTTCATGCATGTTATTTCATTTACTTCTTAGGCAACATTATAGCCTCTATTTTGATGGGTGAAAATCTGGGAACTCAAGCAATCAGGTCATCTAACCAAGATAAATGAACAGGTAAGGCAGGAAGAAACCCACCTTGGTGTGCCCTTCCAGGAGGGCTCTCCCCTTGGAAGGCCATTTGCCTCTTGATATCCCTATTAAAGAGCAAGGTGGATGCTTGTTATTCTTATTTTTAACAAAAAGCAGTGAACAAAAACAAAAAGAATAAAGAAGAAAATATGCTCTCTTCCCTACCAGCCAATATAATAGCCATTTTAATTTCTCTGTTCATTCCCATTTCTATTCATATACTTACAATTTTAATGTGGCTATAATAATTCAAAGATCCAATGTAGAGTTGTTTCTCTCCCTTCATTTATTACATCCTAAGGACTTGGTTTACATGTTACATAGACTTTACTCTCACTGTCTTTAATAGCTACAGAATGGTCCATCAGGTTATCACACTAATTATGCTCCCATTGTTGGACACATGAGTTGTTCTAAGTTTTGCTATGGTAAATGATGCTGTAGTGAACATCTTTGTACAAATGATTTCAGTCCTTCTTATCTGATATTTTCTTAGGATCAAAGGCTAGGAGTGGGATTATTTATCAAGGGGCATGAATGAGTCAGTGATTCCTACAGTAGAATAAGAAGGTGAAGGAGGAGGAGACCGACCCCAAACATGTGGAGGAGGATAGTGACCATGCATGTGTGGAGGAGACCATGCTGCGGCCCCCCCATCTACCAATGCATGGCTGTCCTAGCCTGCTTCTATTTACAGACAACAGCCAGGACCAGGAAGACCATCACCAAGGTCTCTGCAGGCCTGATTACACCAGAGGTGAGGTATTGGTAACCTGCAGGGACACTACAAGATTATACAGCAGAAACTATAATACCTAAGATCAGCACTGCTAGGGAGGAAGACACATGAACAACATGAAAAAACAAAGGAAGAAAATGCTCCAAACAAACCAAGATGCCACAACAATAGAATCCATTGATAGCCCAGTAGATGAAATGTCAGGGAAGGACTTCAGAATGTACATAATTAAAATGATCTGTGAAGCACAGAATAATGTAAGAGAGCAATTATAGGCAACAATTGATCAATCCAGTGAAGAGATTAGAGAGCAAATACAGGTAGCAAAAGATTACTTCAAGAAAGAGATAGAGACTGGAAAAAAAAAAAAACCACACCAAACAGAAATCCTTCAAATGAAGAGAACTACAAACCAAATAAAAAATTTAATAGAAAGCATCACCAACAGACTAGATCACTTGGAAGACAGAACCTCAGGCAATGAAGATAAAATATATAATCTTGAAAATAAAGTTGATCACACAATGAAGATGGTAAGAAACCATGAACAGAATGTCCAAGAATGTCCAAGAATTATGGGATAACACGGAAAGACCAAATCTAAGAATTATCAGGATAGAGGAAAGCACAAAGATACAAACCAAAAGAATGCACAATCTCTTCAATGAAATAATATCAGAAAATTTCCCAAAAATGAAGAATAAATTGGAAAATCAAATACAAGAGGCTTACAGGACACCAAATGTACAAAACTACAACAGATCCACACCAAGGCACATTATAAAGAAAATGGATGCCAACCAAGAATCTTATATCCAGAAAAATTAAGCTTCAGATTTGATGATGAAATAAAGACCTTCCATGATAAACAAAAGTTAAAACAATTTACAAAGAGAAAGTCTGCACTACAGAACATGCTTGGCAAAATATTCCATGAGGAGGAAATGAAAAACAACAATGAAAATTGGCAAAGGGAGGAACTACACTAATGTAAAAGCCAATCAAAGGAGAAACCAACTCAAGTTAAATACCGAAAATAATCCAAAATGACTGGGAATACAAACCATATTTCAATAATAACCCTGAATGTTAATGGCCTAAATTCATCAATTAAAAGACAGACTGGCAGATTGGATTTTAAAAAAGATCCAACAATATTCTGTCTTTAAGAGACTCATCTCATAGAAAAAGATATCCACAGATAAGAGGTGAAAGAATAGGGAAAAAATATACCACTCACATGGACCGCAAAAACAAGCAGGAGTTTCCATCCTCATATCAGATCAAGAGGACTTCAGACCAAAGTTAGTGAAAATGGATAAAGAAGTTCATTTCATACTGCTTAAAGGAATCATATATCAACAAGACATAATAATCCTAAATATCTATGCCCCAAACAATGGAGTATCCATGTATATCAAACAAACCCTTCTCAATTTCGAGAATCAAAAAAGACCACAACACAATAATACTGGGTGACTTTAACACACCTCTCTCACCACTAGACAGATGTTCCAAATAAAAACTGAACAAAGAAACCATATGGAACTCAATAATACAATCAATAATTTAGATTTTACAGACATATACAGAATATTTCATCCATCAAAAAGTGAATACACCTTTTTCTCAGCAGCACATGGATCCTTCTCTAAAATAGACCATATGTTTTGCCACAAAGCAAGTCTTAAAAAATACAAAAAAATTAGTGAAACTGCCCTGTATTCTATCAGGCCATAATGGAATGAAATTAGAAATCAATGATAAAATAAAAAACAGAAGCTACTCCAACACCTGGAGCCTAAATAATATGCTATTGAATGACACATGGATAACAGAAGACATCAGGGAGAAGATAAAAAAAATTCTTAGAGGTAGATGAGAACTCTGATACAACATATCAAAATCTCTGGGACACTATGAAGGCGTGTTAAGAGGGAAGTTCACTGCATTGAGCTCATTCATTAAAAGAATAAAAAATCAACAAGTAAATGACCTGATATTACATCTCTAAGCTCTAGTAAAAGAACAACAAATCAACACCAAAAGAAGTAGAAGACAGGAAATAATTAAAATAAGGGCCAAAATCAATGAAATTGAACCAAAAGAAACAATTCAAAAATTGATGAAAAGAAAAGCTGGTTCTTTGAAAAAATAAATAAAATTGATAAACCCTTAGCCACCCTAACAAAAAGGAGAGAAAACTCAAATTACTAAAATCCGTGATGAAAAAGGAAATATCATGATGGACACTATTGAAATGCAGAAGATAATTAGAAACTATTTTGAAAATTTATATTCCAGTAAAATAGAAAATCTCAAAGACACTGACAAATTTCTAGAAGTATATGGTCTATCCAAACCAAATCAAGAGGACACACAAAACTTAAAGACATCAATTTCAAGCAAGGAAATAGAAGACACCATCAAAAGCTTACCAACCAAGAATAGCCCAGGACCAGACAGACTCTCAGCCAAGGTCTACAAGACCTTCAAAGAAGAATTAATACCAATACCTCTCAAATTATTACATGAAATAGAAAAGGAGGAAACCCTACCAAACTCGTTCGATGAGGCTAGTATCACTCTGATTCCAAAACCAAACAGAGACACATCAAAGAAAGAAAACTCCAGACCAATATCCCTAATGAACATAGATGCAAAAATTCTAAATAAAATTCTGGCAAATCACATACAAAAACATATTAAAAAGATAGTGCACCACGGTCAAGTGGGTTTTATTCCAGGTATGCAAGTTTGGTTCAACATATGGAAATTAATAAATGTAATTCATCCCATCAACAGATTAAAAGACAAAAATCACATGATTATCTCAATAGATGCTGAGAAAGCATTTGACAAAATACAGCACCTCTTCATGTTCAAAACACTAGAAAAACTAAGGATGGTAGGAACATATATCAACATTGTAAAAGCTACATATTATAAACTGAAGGCCAACATCACCCTAAATGGAAAAAAAATGGGAAGCATTCCCTCTAAAAATGGGAACAAAACAGGGATGCCCTTTCACCACTTCTATTAAACATAGTCCTTGAAACTCTAGCCAGAGCAATTAGACAGATGAAAGAAATTAAAGGGATACAAATAGGAAAAGAAGAACTCAAACTATCATTATTTGCCAACGACAAGATTCTATATTTAGAGGATCCAAAAAATTCCACCAGAAAACATCTAAAATTAATAAATGAATTCAGCAATGTAGCAGGATATAAAATCAATACCCATAAATCAAATGCATTTAATTTTTAAAAAATATTTTTAGTCATAGATGGACACAATACCTTTATTTCATTTATTTTTATGTGGTGCTGAGGAAAAAACCCAGTACCTCAGATGTGCTACACAAGTGCTCCACCACTGAGCCACAGCCCCAACCCAATCAAATGCATTTCTATATATCAGTGATGAATCCTCTGAAAGAGAAATTAGGAAAACTACCTCATTCACAATAGCCTCAAAAAAAAAAAAATACTTGGGAATCAATTTAACAAAGAGGTGAAAGACCTCTACAATGAAAACTACAGGACACAAAAGAAAGAAATTGAACAAGACCTTAGAAGATGGAAAGATCTCCCATGCTCTTGGATAGGCAGAATCAATATTGTCAAAATAGCCATACTACCCAAAGTGCTATACAGATTTAATGCAATTTCAATTAAAATCCCAACAACATTCCTTATACAAATAGAAAAAATAATCATGAAATTCATTTGGAAAACTAAGAGACCCAGAATAGCCAAAGCAATCCTTAGCAAGAAGAGTGAAGCAGGAGGCATCACAATACCAGAACTTAAATTATACTACAGAGTTACAGTAACAAAAATGGCATAGTACTGGCACCAAAATAGACATGCAGACCAATGGTACAGAATTGAAGACACAGAGACAAACCCACATAAATACAATTATCTCATACTAGACAAAGGCACCAAAAACATACATTGGAGAAAAGATAGCCTCTTCAACAAATGGTGCTGGGAAAACTGGAAATCCATATGCAGAAAAATGAAACTAAACCCCTATCTCTCACTGGAGAGTTGCACAAAATTCAACTCATGTGGATCAAGTAATGAGGAATTGGACCAGAGACCCTGCTAATAGAAGAAAAAGCAGGCCCAAACCTTCATCACCTCAGATTAGGCCCCAACTTCCTTAACAAGACACCTAGAGCACAAGAAATAAAATAAAAAAATCAATAAATGGGGTGGATTCAAACTAAAAAGGTTCTTCTCAGCAAAATAAATAATTTATTAATAAATAAAATATATTATAATCAATTTTTTACACCAAAAAACCAAACAACTCAATCAATAAACGGGCCAAGGAGCTGAAGACACTCCTCAGAAGAAGATATACAACTGATCAACAAATATATGAAAGAATGTTCAACCTCTCTAGTAATTAGAGAAATGCAAATCAAAACTACTCTAAGATTTCATCTCACACCAGTCAGAACGGCAGTTATCAAGAATATAAACAACAACAAGTGTTGGCAAGGTTGTGGGGGAAAAGGCACACTCATACATTGCTGGTGGGACTGCAAATTGGTGCAACCAATCTGGAAAGCAGTATGGAGATTCCTTAGAAAACTTGGAATGGAACCATTTGACCTAGCTATCCCACTCCTTGGTCTATGTCCAAAGGACTTAAAAACAGTTTACTACAGTGACGCAGCCACTTCAATGTTTATAACAGCTCAATTCACAACTGCTAAACTATGGAAGTAACCTAGATGCCCTTCAACATATGAATAGATAAAGAAACTGTGGTGTATATACACAATGGAATATTACTCAGCATTAAAAAAGAATAAAATTATGGCATTTGCAGGTAAATGGATGGATTTAGAGAATACCATGCTAAGCAAAGTAAGCCAATCCCAAAAAACCAAAGGCTGAATGTTCTCTCAGATATGTGGATTCTGATCCATAATGGGGGAGGCGGCATGAGAAGAATGGAGAAACTTTGGTCAAAGGGGAGGGAGAAGAGGGAAGGGGACAAGGGAGCAGGAAAGATGGTAGAATGAGATGGACATCAATGGCCTAGGTTCATGTATGACTACACATATGGTGAGACTTGATACTGTGTACAACCAGATAAATGAAAAGTTGCTCTCCATTTGTGTACAATGTATCAAAACGCATTCCTAATTAGAATAAATAAATATAAAAAAAGAATAAGAAGGTAGAGTTCAGGAGGTACTTAGGGAAGGAGTGCAGTGCAGATTTATTGAAGAAAATATCACTACTGGAAAGCCCCTGGGCTACTCATATGGGTAAAGGTAGGTATGAGTTTTAGTTTAGAACTCAGGTGAGTGCTTTGGGGTAGAGACTCATTCAGCGTTTCTCTTCTAATTAATTACCTAGCAGCAAAGACTCTCCAGAAACAGAATAATTTGCTATGAAACGGGGGTGGAAAATATTTTCTCAGTGTGACTTAAAGCAAATCTTAAGGGACAACTTCAGACTGCCTCTATTATAGCCTGCCATTTGGTCAGAGAAGGAAATTAAGCAGATTAGTCAAGCTAGATGCTTTTCTTTACAAAGCCATGGAGGTTATTACTCAAGACCTTGTTATCTCAAAGGTGTTTGCAAATTGATTTTTGGATAATTTGTTCCAGGTAGAGAAGTTAAGTTGGCAGGCAGATAATTTCTGGGCTCATCCTTTGTGCATTTTAAATATATAGACCCTTTGATCACCATTATCAACTCTCTGGAGTTCCCATCAGTCTCCAATGAGGTCCCCAGGGTGATATTCGGTAGCTCTATGATGACTCTGCCTAATGCCTTAATATAATTATTCACAGACTGGCCTTGGACAGAATTAAGAACAGCAGACTTTAATGCTTTGGGGGCCCAGCAAATGGTTACATGACTTCCATTGACTTTTCACCATGGTTTTCTGCTCTTCTATTTTAGATATCAGTGTTTTTAATTTCTGATCATCAGAAAGAAAATAAGATATTAATCTTTCCAAATGTTGTCTCTTCTCATGTGTTTCTAATGGTGGGTCAAGTACAACAACAAACATCTCCATGAGTATATAAATGTCCCATCTCAAATGACTCACAGGTTCAAAAGTTCATGTGCAGGCTAGTCATTGAGACTAGTCATTGTGGTTCTCTCACTCTCCGTCCCCCTCCAGGACACAGCTTGTATGTTCTTCATCATATCTCTGTTTCTGGCACCAAGAAGTCTTTGGATTATTGCTTTGTTTTGTTCTTTTCCTTTCAGTGATGCATTCATTTAGAGTTGGCATTTTTAGTCATGCACATGGACTGATGGTCCATAGAGATAGAAGCAGGAGTGAGGCATGGAGTGTGTGTGTGTGTGTGTGTGTGTGTGTGTGTGTGTGTGTGTGTGTATTAAGCAATGCAATTTTTAAAATGTATAGCAAAATCATGTTTATGTGTATGAATTCTCCTTTAATATCTGAGATGAACTCTCATATAAGATAATGCAAGAAATGTTACATGGCCGTAAAATCCAACTTAAATGACGTGAGTGATCCAGAGACCATTAGAGTCATCGGGAAGGGACAGAAACCCAGGGAGAACTGGGTTATGCTAGAAGACAATGGGAGGGGAGCATCAGAGCTCAAGACCAGATGACTGCCCCACCCTTTCCCTTCTTATACCTGAGATGTTTGTGTAATTAACCAGGGGAGTCTTTGAAGAATGTCTAGACAAGTACGTTTTAATTTTTGGTAATACACAGGTCCTGAAAATCTAGTGGGAAATTCCAGACTCTCTTCTGAGGAAAATGCACAACAGCACATTAAGTGTACACCATTTCAGAAATCTATGAACCCTTCTGAAATCCATGCATCAACTCCTGCAGGGTCTATGCTGAGAATAGAGGAAGTACCTGTGACCCAGCACCTGGGAAGAATGCCACTAAATATTAGTTGGAACTGAACCTCAGAAAATTTGGAAGAAGTGAGTCTCCAAACTTTGCACCATTAACCTCCAAGTAATTCTATTGGCACTTTCATTCAGATCTTGAATCCCTAATAGTTTCCTAAAAAATCAGTTGGGCAGACACACGGCAGTTCTCATCTGTGAGTCTTTGCACACATGACACAACCAACCCCTCTTTCCCTGACCCCACATGGTCAACAGTGCAAAGCCAGGAATAACTCTTTGACATCTGACAGCATCTCTGCTCACAAAATTGGGAAACAAATCAAGAGGAAGGAAGTTTGGCCTCTAGGAGGCTGCAACCTGAGCAGAGAGATGGCATCTGTGCCTTCTAGTCAAATATCAAAGCACGGTGAGGACAAGGACCTCATGAGCAGACCACGGGGGCCTGGGCAGCAGCTGTCCGTGAGCTGCCAGAGCTCTCCTTCAACATGGAGATGGTGAGGTGACCTCTTAATGTGATTCAGTCTCGTCCTCAGGCAGCAATCTCCAGACCAATTCTGTCTTTCTTTTCCCTGCTGTGAGCACTTGTAACAGTTTGACTCCCAGAAATTCCCACAGAGAGCAAAAGTGCTTCAAATAGCCCACAATCGAGTGGTATGTGTGTGTATTGTCTGCTCCAGTCAGAAATCAAACATTTTGAGAAAAACTATGTTTCTAAGATGTGGAGTGAGCCTTGACATGGTTCAGGGGAGGATGGCTGGGCCTCCAACACTTCTCAATGCCCCTTCCCTCCACCTGGCTACCTTCCTAATTGCATTTCAACTTCCTGAGTCACAGAGGCCGCCAGGAACACCTTGCCCCACCCCACCTGCCAACAGGGGCACATCACAGAAGCACACTTCCTCCATACACATTTCCCTTCTCTTTTTCTTTTTTGGTACTGGAATTGAACTCTGGGGCACTCGACCACTGAGCCACATCCCCAGCCCTACTTTGTGTTTTATGTAGAGACAGGGTCTCACTGAGTTGCTTAGCGCCTCGCCATTGCTGAGGCTGGCTTTGAACTCGCGATCCTCCTGTCTCAGCCTGCCTAAGTGCTGGGATCACAGGCGTGCGCCACCGCGCCCAGCCATGTGCAAATGCTATTTCTCCCACCTGGATCAATTTTCCTTGCGCCTTTCACTGAACCATGCTGGTTGTTTTCCAAATCTGCTGCATAACTACTTAGCTGCGTAGACCACAGGGCTAGGCACAGAGATGTTCCAAAGCCCCATGTGGATTAGTCTATGGGTTTGTGAGCAGTGCTGGTTCATTAAAAAATGGCTGGATGATCCAAAGATGAATGGAAACTCGACGGGGCCAGGTTCCTGGCCTTACCACATGTGTAACACTGGATAGGCCACCCAATCTTTATAGTTCTCAATATTTTCGCCTTGAGAATGGAAGATAAGATTGTTTTATGATTCAAGTTGTAAAAGTCTCTAAATTCTCTCCTAGGCTCACAGTGTCCTCACTGGGTCTATCCTGACTGGGAGGTCTCAGTAGTAGCCCTGACCACCTCACTGTCCCCTAGACTCAGAACAGACAGATCCAATCCACCAGGAGGTGCCCACAGGAACGAGTTTTTATGTCTTTGCCTGATACACAGCCAATGGTGGAAAATATTTGATGTCTTATTTACGTGGGTAGAAAATTATTTAATAATCTTTCCTAAAAGAAGAGGTTATAGGAGAAGCAACAAAGAAACCGAGTAAGAGCGAGAAAGAGAACATTACAGAGAACAGAGAATGGACATCCAGGCTAAGCACTACAAGTACTTAGGGGAGAAGATATCAGACAATTAGCACTGGACAGTAATCCAAGACATAGTTAAATAAAACTTTTCTGAAATAAAGACCTGAGTTGCAGACTATGAAGGACACAGTGGGTTCCAGATGAGATCAATGCTAAGACTCAAGCTTAAGTATGGACTGGTGATTTTTTTTTTTTAAATTTCCTCAACCATCTAGAAAAAATATATCTGCCCATCAAAATAAAACAAAAAGACTAAAAAATGAGTTCCCAGCCTTGATTATTTCAATTTGAAACCCTGGTATGTGATGAAGAAGATGGTGATAAAAAATAAGTATGAATAGTAGCAGTGGCAGCCACCACGCACCACGCACTCTTAGGTACCTGTCACTGATCTTAGCACTTCCAAATAGTAACCGAATTAATTTACACAGCAACTCTACAGGTAGGTACTATTGTAATTTATACATTTCTAATAAAGAGAAAGATACACATTAACTCACTCAACCAGTGTCAAACAATCAGTCATTCAAAGAGCAAGGATTGGGACCAGGGCAGCCTGCCTAGGGGTCTTCACTCACAACCATTATTATATGGATAATGGTATAGCACACACTCAGGCTTTACAGGAGTGTTTCGTGTGCCAAGAATGTTAGGCCAGATAAGTTGTAGTGCATTTATAAAGACCATAGAAAGACACTCCGATTCTAAAAAATGCAGCAAACGTGCTGTCTGCTTTCCTTTCCTTAGAGAAAAATGACTTGAAGGTATATCCTAGAGTCTCTAGGATGAGGATCTGGGATACTACAAGGCTGAGTCCTGTGAGATGGCTAGCTAATGAAAGACCTTCTAAGATCCTGGAAAAAAAGAGCAACCTCATGCCAGTCTAAGCCGGACACAGCCCATGCTATAAGAGGGCAGAGTTCCACACTCTTCTGCCAGATAGCATTTAATTAACACTTAAGAACAAGATGCTTCACTCTGAAGGGACAACCATGGCTTTGGTGACCATCCTGAAAATGAACACCACAAATTCTTCCAGAAAGGTCTCTTCCTCAGACACCTTCCATAGGTATAGAAGTCCAACTTCATCTAAATTCAAGAAAATAAAATCTCCACTGCTTAAGCCCATTAAAAAACCTAGATATTAATATACCAACATGCTGATGTTTTTCTTAAGGTTGTAAAGAAATGGTAGAGTTCTTTCCTTTTTCCTATTCTTTCTTGTTTTTCTAAAAACCTCCTCTAATAAGCCTTTACTGGCTGTCAGTTATAAAGATAAACATTTTAAATAAATAAGATATCTTACAGTCAAGCTGTTACATGTGACTATGACCCCTAGTATGGTTCTTCACAGCCAATCTCCTCTCCCATCTCCCCGGGAACTAGGTACCAGGAATCCAGTACCAGGAATCATTTGCTCTGTTTATGCAGCCAGTTCCCCACCACTAGCTCACTAGCAAGGAGAGATCCTGGCCACTTCTGGCCACTGCTCAAGGAAATCCATCTGCATTGAAAGTTGACTTTCATACAGTCCTGTGAGCCTAACAGCTAACCATTTATAGTGCTTTTCCTTTCTTTCCCTACAGTGACCATGAAGCAGATAGTACTGTTCCCATTTTATGGAGGTGGACATCAAGGCTGATGCTCTTTAGGTAACCTGTCCACTCACACACAAGCAATAATCAGAAACAATATTGAATCCGGGTCTTCTCAAAGTCTGCACTCTTTCATCAGTGGAAAACTGTCTCTTGTTGTGCTGTGAGCCCATGGAATTTCAGCTGCATGGGTTGTGAAGACAACAGAATAAGAATGTTCCCTAAGGATCAGCTGTGTGTTAGGCACTGTGCTGAGGACTTCAGATGCACCTTGTCACTTAATCCTTACAAACACATTCACGCAGGTGCTATTATCAATCCCATTTTATAAATGTAACAAAACAGCAGAAGGAAACCTAAGGCTTAAGGAGGTTAATTGATAACAATTACAAGGCTAGTAAGAGAAGGAACCAGCTTTCAATCTTGAAGATTCCACAGCAGTGCTTGTATTCACTCCATTACACCAACTCCTGCTAATAGGATTCCTGTGGTTGAAGAAGATTAAGTACCTTGTCCAAAGCCACAGAAGTAGGTGAGGAAGCCAGATCTGGAACTACCTAGCACCTTGTTAAGGGGGCAGCAGTCACCATAGATGTGGGAGGTATGCAGGAAAGCGTCGTGTCCTACCAGCTTAATGCCACCACATGTGCCTGGAACTTAGCTTAATGACCTTCTGGGGTAAGGAGCATACTGTTGTCCACACAATAGGTGAAGACTTTTACTAATGAGAGGGCACATACCTGGTCTCCAAGAGGAGACCTCTCTCACATCTCCAGGTTCACTGTCCACTAAGCTCCATTCACTCCCCCAACTTCACACACAAGTTACATGAAAGTGGCAGATGTCTTTGCTTGTGCTGTTCTCTCCGCTGGATCACTCTTCCTTTTCTCCAGCCACCTCACCTTTTCTTGTCCTTAAAGATTTAACTGACCTCCTGGATATCCTCACCTCAAACCTGTGTTTTCTCTATTCTGTGGTGTTTTAGCGAAGGTCCCAACAAGCGGAACCTGAGACAAGGATTCTGTGCAAGTGATTGATGGGAGGAGACTTTCCAGAAGGCGGCAGGATACGGCAAAGGTAGAAGCTGAACAAGGATGGGGTTTTAATAGCACACTAAGTTCCACCTAACCCTACAGAAGCTCTGGACACACCACAGATTTAGTCCCTCATTGAGGCAAGGGGGCCAGAATTATGTATCCATAATTGGCTGTTGGCTGTTCTGGGGAGCAGAGGCATCAACCTCCTTCCCCAGACAAGCAGCTCTCCCATGGCTAAGGACAGTGATTCTGAGTGGACATTTCCTAGGATTTCTGTAACAATGGGCCACAAATTGGGTGGCCGAAACAACAGTAATTTATTATGTCATAGTTCCAGAGGTTGGACATCTGAAATCAAGGTATCAATAGGACCAAGTTCCACTGGCAAGCTCTGGGGAAGAATCCTTCCTTGCCTCCTCCAGCTTCAGGTATTCGGCAGGCCTGGGTCTTCCTTGGCTTCACCAGCATCATTCCTGTCTCTGCCCCTGTCTTCATGGTGTTCTCCCCCATCTGTGCTCTGTGCACAAATTTCCCTCTTCCTATAAGGACTCCAGACATATTGACTTGGGGGCCATTCTATTCTATTTGACCTCATTTTAACTTGAATTGTATCTGTCAATATCCTATTTTCAAATAAGTCCACATTCCTAGGTTTCAGGAAGAACATGAATTGGAAGGGCACATTATTCAACCCAGTACAAGAGGCAACTATAATCCTTTAGCTGCCAATACTTATGGTGACAGGAGATTGGTACACAGAGACTGACAGCCTGCTCTGTTGTGGAGAGGCTTCTCTTTGGTGCTTCCTGGGTACACATTCATCACAGAACTTGCACACTCTATGTAGGCTACCAGATCTGTCTCTCCAGACTGTGAGATGTTCAAGGGCTTGGACCAAGGGCATTTTTTCCAGTGTCCTCAGGTCCTTGGATGGGTCTTTTCTACACACCTCCCCATATGATGGTCTTTGAGAGTGGGAGCCATGGACCCTTACTATTCTATTTTCTGGCACAAATATTTGTTAGTTCTTAGGATCCTAAGCAATTTCTTTCTATGATGTGGTTTTCATTTGTTTACTATCCTTGTAATATTTAAGCCTGTCTTAAGCTAAAATTCTAGAATCAGAATCGAAGGAGTTTGAATCCCAGCTCTGCTATTTTTAACCATATGTACTAGATGTTGGTGGCACTTGGCCCGTGTTCCCTTGACCTATCCCAAAGGCAGTCTTCGTGGTTAGCACCTCCATGCACAGGTGACTGCTCACCTCTAGCACTGATATCTCTCCCTGCCAGGTGACTCTCTACTGCTATGGGATCATGATTAAAATACAGACTGATGTGCCAAGGTGTTACCACTCCCAGGAACAACACTTACCCACTGAAATATGGGAGTGAGTGGGTAAGCATCCCAGTTTCCTTGGCCATTGGTAGGATAACGTGATGGTTTTACTCAGTATTTTAAATGAGCCTGGCTGGATTAAGCACTGGATTTCAGTAGGGCTACCAAGTCATTGATGTACCCTGGAGGGGCTTTCTTCCTATGCTTCACTTCTGCTCCTTTTTTTTTTTAACCAATACTCCCTTCACCTTCCAGATAAACTACTTTCCAATCTTTGTCTCAGGGTTTTTGGAAAAATCCAACCTAATATATTATGAAAAGCAAAGCATATTACTTAACCTTTCTGTGTCTCAGACACCCCGACTATAAGATGGGAATAATAACAACACTTCTCCTATGGGAGATGCCATTGAATATTAAATAATCATTATATTTGATACCCTGGAATAGTCATAGCACGTAACAAGTACACTATGTTGGTCACTATTATCATCACACTCCCACTCGGTCACTAGCAGGCAATTCAGCACTCAGTGGGAACTTAGGTGGCATCTCCATTTTGTGCTCTCCATAGAGAGACAAAAAGATCCCATCAAATGCTTTCCCCTTCCTATGCCAGGATAGGGTCTATGGTAATGTCAGGGGGTATCCCAACCAGTATTTCTTCAAGAAAATAAATTTAAGTTATTATTGGTATCTCTCTAAAGCTCCTGTGTTAATACAGGATTGTTGAGAAGTGGAATGATTAGATGATGAGAGCTGTGACCCATCAGTGGATTAATCCATTTGATAGATTGATAATTTGCTGCAATGAGCTAAGCGGCTTTCTTCCACCTCTCCTTCCACTAGGATGTTCTGCCTCCTATGAGGCCCCCAGTGATGGAATCAGCCTCCACAAACCGAACCTCTGAAACCATGAGCCCAAAATAAACACTGTCTTCTCTAAGTTGTTCTTGTCAGATGTTTTGGTCACAGAGACAGAAAGCTGATTAACACCAGGCTCAGCCTCAGTCTACTTAACACAGTCACGTTGCAACCCAGGAAGTCATTTAGAAATGCATAATTCCATAATGACTTAGCACTATATGAGATTTTATGACCTGCAACACCCCATCTGCACAGCCCTGGCTGCTCTTTCTCTCCCAGCACCTCATCATTTTCAAGATTACTCTTTGCTGGGCCACTTCCCCAAATTAAGAGCAGAGTAATCACTCTAGAAGAGCCTGTCTTTCCTTGCCTGCTAATCAGGAGTTCACAGAGAGCTTGAATCAAGAGTCTGTCTTCCCCCAGAGAGGAAGCTAGGAGAACCAGAATTGTAAAGCTATGAAATGAGAGGCCACACTGCAGAAGCAGCGTGTCCCAGATCAGTAAAGGTCCTCGCACAGGCATTCCTTGCTTTCTCTGTCCCATTTGCCCAGAACCTCTGCCATGAAGAATTGGGTGGAAGGAACTCATGCCTTCACCAGTTTGGATCTCTGAGTTCCAAAGATGTCCTGGTCTACACCCCAACATGATGGTGAGGGTTATTGTTATTATTATGGGCCAGGAAACTAATTCTCCCAGTGCTACGTGCCTAGTGCTATACCAAGATGTACTTATACGCACTCATTTATTCCTTATATCACATCATAAGGTAAGTATTATTACAGTTGTAATTTACAGAGAAGGAAACTAAAAGAATGTGCTAGTTATTTATCTCTGATCTTTTTAGCTTCAACCCTACACTTATAATCAGTTCTGTGACCTCAAGGCTGGAACTTCTCAAACTATCCTATCTCCAGACTCATTTGCTAGCTGGTTTTAGTTTCATCCTAATGATAGGATGCTCTAGAAGGAGATAAGGAAGCTAGAAGAGAAAAGGAGATGCACTCATCCTGTATCAAGGTTATTCTAGCAATAAGGACAGCTGTGCTCTGGGCTTCAATTTTTTTCTGGCCTCATGGAACCCACATCACAGCATCTCTGTAGAGTTACCAGAAGAGGAAATGGCCATATCCCTGCAGCTGAGGAAGGATCTCCTTCTTCAGTGGTTCCAGCACTAGCTCTAAAGGGCTCCTCCTTCCGGTGTCTAGGACCCATAACTCCACCCCCATTTCTTTCGGTTACCCAGCCTCAGGTGTAGTAGCTGCTTCCTGTCATTCTTGGCTACTCTGGTGTCCTCTTTTGCTCTGGCAACCTTCTACCACTTTTGCAATGAGTTCTCTTCAATAAGAACGTGTTTGAAATACCTGGTGTGGCCTGGGGATTCCTGCACCCTGACTAATACAAATAGATATTATAATCATTTTCATTTTATACATTAGGCAACTAAGGCACAAAAGTTGAGTAACTTTTCCAAGGTCATGCAGCTAGTACACAGTGGGTCTGGGATACCCAGGCTGCCTTGCCCTAGAAGCTGTGGCTTTAACCAATGCACTCAACTGCTCCAGTACCCCCAGGTCAGCCACAGAGTAGAGCAGGTAGATGACAGATGGTGAGATAAGGTCCTCTGTTCAACAATCAAGCTCTGAGGGTTGACTCTGCTGTGTTCTGAAGATAGTGGGTCAAAGCAAATCACTGTCTCTACCCTAGAAGAACCTAAGATACAAGAGAGTGAAGCAGATTCAAAATCAGTGAGCTACAGAATAAAACGATAGGTCTCATAGATGCAGAGGAATGGGGTGCACAGAATAGTAGCACCTAAAGATGTCCAAATCCGGATCCCCAAACTTCTATAGCAAAAAGGACTCAGAATATGTGATGAAGGCAGAGATTGTGAGTGGACAAGAGTATCCCAGATTGTGCAGGTGGGGGCAATGTAATCACCAGGTGAAGTAAATGAGTCAAGAAGGGAGGCAGCAATCAGAGAGAGACTGAAAAGATGCTCCACTGTGGCTGTGCAGAGGAAGCAAGGGACCACTAGGCATGGAAAGTTGGGGGCCTCTAGAAACTGGGAAAGACAAGGGAATGGATTCTCCCTTGGAGAGTCAAAGGAACACAAGTTGCCTGGCTGAGCCCTTGTGAAAACAAATTCATGTTGTTTTAGGCTACTGAGTCCATGGCAATTCATTGCAGCAGTAATAGGAAACTAATACAGAAGGAGATGTCAAGATGTGATGGAGTCAATGAGGGCTTCCTGGAGAAATCAAATCCTGAACCAGGTCTTGAAAGGAAGGGAGAAGCTAAAAAGAATCAGCAGGAGGAGGAGGCCTTCACAGAGATGAGAGAAGATGGGGTCACTATTGCTAAAACTCATGTGAGGAGGGAAGACAGCAAAAAGTCAAGCAAAGACAGTGACAGAGACCAGATCTGAAATGGTCTCCATGCTGAGGCTATGAAAGCAGTCATGTGACACAAGCATGTGTTCATTTGGGACAACTCTTCTGACGGGATGGCAGAGAAGTGGTCTTTGGGAGAGACGCTAGAGTCGGGGATCAATAAGGAATCATGTCAATTACTGAGGGGAGAGATGATGCAGAGGCCTAACACAATGTCCGTGGGGCTAGATGGCAGAGTCAGAAGAGGTAGCAAAGTTCTATTTGCCTCAACAAATGTTTTCAGTGAACAGTGTGTACAGCTTCTGAAAATTTGCTTTTTTTCTGTTATGTTTGATAACATGTATTAAAATGCAACTTTTGAGAAAAATTTAAAAAAATAATAAAAAAAGAAAAAGAAAAAAAAAGAAGAGGTAGCAAAGGTTTGGGAGACTGAGTGACAGGACTTGGTCACTGAGTGGATGTGAAGGGCAAAGGAGATACAAGGCTAGTCTTCAACAGGCTGGCTAAATCCTGGCATAGTCTTTCTTTGCCCTCCACAATGCTTGCCTGGTCCATCCTAATGGATATCTACTTCAGGTCACAGCCTAGCATGCAAGCATTCTGTACCAGCTTTCCATGCTAGATCCAATACCCTATACTTCATCCTGTTGCATTTTTAATTCATTTTCACCACAAAGGGTCATGTAGTGTGTTGGAAATGCAAGATCATTGGATCATAGACAGATTGACTTACAACTCTAACAACTGATTGTGTGACTTTGGGAAAGTTATAGGACACCTTTGAGCCTCAGATTCTTCCCATGTAAAATCAAGAGAATGGATCTCAACTCACTGGGTTCTTGAGAAGATAGAATGTAAATGTCTGAAACAAGACAAGCCTCACAGAAGTGTGAGTTATTCCTTCCTCTCCATCTCTATTGGCCTTGGTCTCTTGCACTGGTCTTTCTCTCCAACCCAGAGCCATCTCCATTAATAGGCCATTCCGCCCAGCTTTTCAAGCCTCCTGTAATCTCTCCTCCCAAGCCTCTGAACACTTGGGGCATTTTGGACTCATGTCTGAGGTGGTAATATCAATTTTGGCTTCTATGAACAAGGAAGCCACTAATCTCCCACTGGACCAGCAACTCACAGCCAACAAGCACTGGGAGAAAACATGGCAGCACCCTACCAGAGTAAGTGTGAGAAAAATCCAGAGTAAAGGGAAAGAATATGCAGAGAGCAAGGAAAGAAACACACTTCAGGGCAACCCTAGGAACCGGCAGCTCCATCAGTTGCTATGCTACCAGCCACAGAGAACAAGGCACACACAGAAGGGGGCTGAGGCTTTAGAGATACTGTTATTGTGCTAATTTCTTTCCTTGGCCTATCCCTATGTGCAATGGGGAGATGCATAATTAGTCTCTAAGCTGCTAAAATGGCTGGAAGTGACTGGAAGTACTGACTCCTCTTAAGTGTCAGGGAGGGGCGTCCAGATGGATCAAGAGGCTTATCCATATAGCCTACTCAGTTTGTGGGGAGAGTTTAAGAGATGATTGGTCCCTTTATGTAAAGGAACTGAAAAATTAGCTTCTTCCAAATCTCTCCTCATTCCTCTAGAGCTGCCTATATGCTTTACCATACCCAAGAGAGTAAGCAGAGCCTAAATAACTACTCTTTGGCAAAGGATTTTAAAACAAAGAATCCATCAAGGTCTCATAGACTATGGTGACTTTTCCCAAAGGCCACAATTCTGACATACATGTACCTGAGCTCTGAAAACAGAAGTAATGGCTTTGTGCATTTGTCCTCCACAGGCCCCTGAAGTAGGCGCTTCTATAGCTGGGGACAACATGAGGAGACAGGGAGGGGAAAGCAAATTTATTGCTTATGACATTTCAGACACTGTTTTACATATCTCGAACATATTATTCATGTATTTCTCAAACATAGGCATAGGGAACCCAAAGAAATATATGACTTCCACGGAGTAATACAAAACCACTGAACTTCTAGCTAGAACATC
Source organism: Xerus rutilus (assembly GCA_028644305.1). Classification (NCBI taxonomy): domain Eukaryota; kingdom Metazoa; phylum Chordata; class Mammalia; order Rodentia; family Sciuridae; genus Xerus; species Xerus rutilus. The sequence continues at coordinate 165,144,571 of CM053401.1, forward strand.
TTTCCAGAACAAATTCTACTTGAAGGTGTAGGGTAATAATGTTTGAAATTTTACACACATAAAAGGCTTCAGTGAAATACCACTTTTACACAAATTTTTATGTAGGAATACAAAGAGAAGAAATATTTCCACATTCATCTGACAAGCCTAGGATAATGATCATAGTAAACCTCACAATGGTATCACAAGAAGAGTAACATTCAGGCCAACCTCTCTCATAACCATGGAGACAAAAATCCTACACATTATATTAACAAACCAAATCCAGTAACATCTATAATGAATAATGGATCATGAACAAGTTGGGTTTATTCCAGGACTGTAATATTTGTTTAATATTAGAAAATCACTCAGTATAACTCATTATATTAACAAACTAAGAGATAAAATCATGTAATCATTCTGAGAATGCCAAGAAAGCATTTAGCAAAAGTCAATGTCCATTCATAGTAAAAACCCTTAGCACACGAGGAAGAGGAGGAAAATCCTTAATCTAATAAAGAGCATTCAAAATATGAATCCAACATCATCATCAACAGTAAAATACTGAATGCCTATTCCTCCCTTCCCCAATTCTACTAGATGTTCTAGCCAGAGCAGTAAAGCAAGAAAAAGAAATAAAATACATAAAGATTGGAAAGGAAGTAACACAGTTTTCATTATTTGTAATTATAGGATTGAATATGTAGAAAATTCCAAAAAAACTCAAGTTATGAAGAAAATTAACAAGTGAATTGGACAAAGTTCCATGTATTAAAATCTACAGGTTAGCTACAATTATAAAATAAAATTTAAAAGGTGCCACTTACCTAATTAATGGCAGCAGACACCATAATAATGGTGAATCTTAGGGGAGGGAGTAATTGACTAGGAAGGACCATGAAGTAAACATGGTACCAAAATGTTTACGCCTGGACCTGGAGGATGATTACATGAATGCTTATGTGCACTTTATGTCCTTTGCTGCATTATATTCTACCTCCTTAATAAAAAAATAAGTGTTCACAAAAGCATCAACAAAGTATAACAATACCTAGAAATGTACATAAACATATGTTTTGGCGTATATACACATGTACTTCTCTACCCTGAAAATGAACACTAGTGAGGTAGATTTTATAAGGCCTAAATAAATAGAAAGATATTCCATATTATGAATGAGAAGAATCTATAATGCAAGGTTGTATATTCTACTTAAATTGAGCTATATGCTATCCTAATCAAATGTCTGGCAGGCTTTGTGGATAATTTGACAAATTAATTCTGAAATTTATATAAAATACAAGAGGCTAGAAATGCTCAAAACAATATTAAAAAGAGTAAAGAAAGTAAGAAAAACCAAGAAAGGCTTATATAGAAGTAGGCTTGTATAAATTCTCTCTGGCTTATCCTTAGAGAGATGCATAACTAGTCTCTCATATTTAGGAAGGTTCATAATTCATAGGGTTTACATTTTAGGATATCAAGACATCTCATTAATTTCTAGTAATTTATAAAGTGAAGTATTGACCAAAAATAGAAAATCAGATCAAGAAACACAATGAAGTGCAGAAACAGATCCATCCACACATATTCACCTGGTTTATGATGTGGTTGGTACTTCACTATGGGAGAAGAGTGATACTCTCAATAAAAAAGGGAAGAACACTTAGGTATCCATATGGGGGAAAAAATGAACACTGAGCCCTACCTCACACCATATGCAATGTTAATTCAAGTATATCATAGACCTAAAGCAAACAATTAGCCTTTTGTAAAATAGAGTCCTCCTGACCTTGAAGTAGGCAAAAAAAATTTAAATAGATACAAAAACCGTAACATATGAAAACAATCATTGATAAACTGGACCACAGGGCTCTCCTGCTGTTTGCTTATAACCATATCCTCTTCCTTCTCTACCTTTAATCCTTGGAAATGACTGATCTGATCTCCATTTCTAACATTAAAACAATATTTGACCTTTTAGGGCTGGCTTTTTTCACACAGAATAAAACCCTGGAGATTAATCCAGACTATTGTGTGCATTATTAACTCACTTCTTTTTATTGTTGAGTAGTGTTCTGTGTTATGCATGTAGTTTGTTTAACCTTTCACCTGATGGAGGCCATCTGGACTGTTTCCAGTCTTTTGCTATTATAAATAGAGCTATGATGAACAATGATGGACAGGTTTGGGGGTGAATGTCAGTTTTCTCTTCTCTGGAATAAACGCCTTACAGTTTAACTGCTCAGTCATATGGATTTAGAACTTCCAAGCTACTTTCCAGAGAGCCTATGCCATTTTCTGTTCCCACCATCAATGTATGAGTGACACAATTTCTCTCCTACTCTGTTAATGTCACTATTTTTAAGACTTTCTGATTAACAGTGTAGTGGTGTCTCGCTGTGGTTTTTGTGACACTGCTCTAATGGCTAATGACATTGAACATTGGTCCGAGAATCATTTACCACATATATAACCTCTTCAGTGAAATGTCTGTTTATGTCTTTTGCTCATTTTCTAATTGCTTTGCTTTATTTTGTTGTTCAATTTTAAGAATTCTTTATAGATTCTAAATATTAGTCCTTTTTCACACGGGTGGTTGGCAAACATGTTCTTCCACTCCATAGCTTATCTTTTCATGCTGTTTGCAACATGTCTTCACAGAATAAAAGGTTACATTTTGATAAGGTTCAGTTTATTGATTTTTTTCCCAGTTATATGCTATGCTTTTGATGTCAAGACTATATTAATTTTTTTACTTTGGATTATATGTGAATTCATCAATGCTCACAAATTAGTTCAGATACCTCAGAAAATTGTGTTCAATCAACATCCAGTCGACAAACATACAACTATGCTTGGTTCTATTTCCTACCATAGAGAGTTTCTCAACACCAGAGACACGCGGAACAAATAGACCTACGCTGTTTTGAAAGCTTCGGTGGCAACTCTTCATTTATTTTTAAAAAGCATAATATTTTTAAAATTATGTTTTCAATCAGGATGATGGATAGTTCTTTAAAAATGAGCAATTCAAAGAATATGCTTGCAATTATTAAAAAGATGTAAGAGAGTAAAACTCAGAACAATCTACAACCTGGGAGGCAGGTAGCCAACAGGATGCTGTCCTTCAGGACTCTGCCATGGAACTTAACCAGGAAGAAGGCAGAAGTAACCCACAATTCAACTAAGGATTCAGTATTGAGCAGCTGTCAATCAGGAAGTGCAAAATACATTAGAACTCATATTTAACAGGTAACTTTTGTTACTGAGGAATTTCCAAAACCTAAAATTTCAGTATCTCTTATGCAAGAAAATGTCGGGAAATAAATACTTAAGACCATAACTTTTGATATTTAAAGACAAATTATTGTGGGCAGCCTCTAAAATGACCCTCAATGAACACTCCTCCTGGTGTCCACAATCTCGTGTAACTCCATCCCTTTGAGCATGTGCTGGACCTAGTGACTTGCTTCTAACAGAGTACAGCAAAAGAAATGGTACCACCATCTTACTTACCTGCCTCTCCTCCTCCTTCCTTCTCTCATCCTCTCCTCCTTCATCCTATCTCCCTCTCCCTCTGCTTCCTCTTTCTCCCCTTTCTTCCTGCCCCCTTATCTCCTCTCCTTTCTCTTCCCTTTTTCCCCTCTCCCCTTCTCCCTCCATTTCTCCTCCTTCCTTTCCTCCCTCTCCTCTCTCTCTTCCTCCTCCAGCTCTCTCTCTCCTTCCCTCACTTCTTCTCCCTCTCCCCTCCTCTCTCAGCCATGTTGTTAAGAGGTATTATGGAAGCACACAGAGTGAAGAATTGATAACTAGAGCCAACACCTAATGAGGCTCTAAAGCCTGCCAAAAGCCACATGAGTGATTTCTGATGCAAAGCTTCTGAAGCCTACCAAATACCCTTCAAGTAAGTTTGGGAGCAAAGCCTCCCCCAGTCAAGCTTTGGGATGACTGTGACCCCAGTGGACCTCTGAGTGAAGCCTCCTGAGAGACTCTAGCCAGAACCATTCAGTCAAGCTGCATGACAATTCCTAACCCAGTCCTGTGAGATAGTTCGTGTTTGTTGTTTCAAGTCACTACATTTGGACGTAATTTTTGGTGTAGTCACAGATGATTGACACATTATATATATTCTACAGAAAACTAGTGTTTTGGAGGCATTTTTAAAAAATTTGTAAAATAAAAGAAAGCCTTAGTTAGAAGTCAATATGATAAAGAAAAGCACAGTCAAATGCATCAAAAAATGTTTGATGCTTCCTTTATGATCAGTTTTAGAATCTCCTTCGAAGATGATGTTCACAATAGGCAAAGACTGGGGAAGACACAGCAGAGTGTTTGATATAAAAATAAAAGGAGGCAGCCTAGTCTATTGAAGGACACCCTCCAAGGAGATATTTGAATGCACTTCAAGATGTACGTGAACACTTGATAAGCCCAGTGTTTTATTTTGTGGTGGTCAGCAAATGTGAGCATTAACAGCTGGCCATTTTGCATATTTCTTCTGCATATTCTGTGATACTGATATCTATGGAGGCATTGATTTACAAATTACTTGAAAGAAAATAAATGGTGATTGTCAACAAGATACAAATGGACGCTTGCAGAGATGGAACCCAATGTAAGACAAGAGTGTCAGGCAGGACAGGGGTCTACACTGAGGCATGATGAATTCCAACACTCCACCAGGTGGGGCATCGTTTAATAATAAAAGGTACCTTTAAAATATACCACTTTATTTCATGAGGTGGTAAAAATGGAGGAAAATGTTTAAAATTCACCTCTGTGGTCATGCATGCAATAAAATGAGAAGTGAGTTTGAAAGCTTGACCTGCTTCAAAGATATATCTTGGCTTATTCAATGGCGCACAATGATGGTCTCCGTGAAATTGCTATCATTCTTCATTGTGAAAAAAACACATATAAGTAATATCAAAGTTGTTTTTTTTAATCTTGCTGAAAACCTCATCTAGATCTTAATCAGTAAAGCCATCTGACTAAAGCCACATACAGCATAGGACAAACTGGTTAAATGCAGCAGTTTTCTCAAAGTATTAACATTTTTTTTATAAAGAAGAATTGATCTCTAATGGTGTCATTCCCGCAGAGCTCCTCGCAGCTAGGAGGCCTTTATGGCCTCCTCAAATTGCCCCATGAATTTCCCCTCCTGCCTTCAATTCTCCTAAAGGAAAGGAAATGTAACTGAGATTACATGTTCCTAGCTAGAAACCCCAGTGAGGTTTCCCAATAGCTAGGGTGTACTCAAGATTGACCCTGAAGGGTGATATGGGAACATTTGGAGTTCTCAAGGTCAACTCAAAAGTTAAGGAGCTTCTTGATGGGCAAGAAGCATAAACTGAGCCTCTCTAAGAAATGGGAGGGTCATTATTAAAACTGCAGGGCTTGGTCCTTGCAGGAGCTTGAAGGCCTAAACTGCACTCCTTCCTGAACAGCAGACTGCCAAATCCCTCCAAGTCCATTCCCAACATGGGGCCAAGCTCTGCTATTATTAAAAGTCTTAATATTAATCCATCCCCCTTCTTATAAAAATATCTTTAATGGTTGTACCAGTGGCTCTCAAACTTGGCCACACAAGAGAATCACATGGAGAAGTTTTAAAGTCCTGATGCTTAAGTCTCTGCCCCCACTAATTAAATCAGAAGCTCTGGGTGAGACCCAGACAGTAGTAGTGTTTTAAACTCCCCAGTTGTTTCCAACATGCAGCAGAGCATGAGAACTTCTAGGCTGCATCATTCATCCAAATACTTCCTTATATCCCTCCAGCCATCTCCAACTGCCCTTCCCTTTAGTTAATAATGCTGCATGTAACTCGACATCTCTAATCCCAGCATTGGAGGTAGCTGTGAATGCATTCATGAATGAATGGATGAACAACTGAATGGTCATCCTCATCTCTGCCTCCTCTTGGCTCAGGCTACAGGAAGGAGTTCTCATGCTTCCAGAAAGTCCTGCGTAGACTAACCCAACGATCAACTCATAGTCATGTAGTCATAATGCATGAAAAGTTACACAGTGAAGGGGTAGAATCAAAACTCAGTATGTTTTCTTTGCAAATAATGTAAGGAACAATAAAAAGCCCAGTCTCTAGCCAGGCGTGGTGGCACAAGCCTGTAATCCCAGCACTTAGGGAGGCTGAGACAGGAGAATCGCGAGTTCAAAGCCAGCCTCAGCAAAGGCGAGGCACTAAGCAACTCAGTGAGACTCCGTCTCTTCATAAAACACAAAATAGGGCTGGGGATGTGGCTCAGAGGTCGAGTGCCCCTGAGTTCCATCTCCAGTACCAAAAAAAAAAAAAAACCAAGCCCAGTCTCAAGGAGCCAAGACATCATGTCATACTCTACAACCCTACAAAATCCTTCTATATTGAGATACCTCACATATTTGCACTGAATCATATCTGAGGTATGTGTGGTCCTTGTGTACCTGCTAAAATAGTTTCATCCTTCAAGGACATGTTAAAATCTCCCTGCTTCGGAAAGCTTCTAGGAGCTCACCCGACTCTGACATGTTCCAAAATGTAGTACGTGAGATTCAGTCAGGTGCACGCCCATGAGCATTTATTTACACACCATTTTCATTGTTGAAGATGCACCTTAATTTGTAATAGAAAACAAACAGCCTCCCATTACAGTGACGTGATGATTATACTGATGTGAATCCCCATCTAAAAGATCAGGATCAAAGAATATATCTTTTTATTTTAAAGCAAAAGTATTAGATAAAAGAACAGGTAAGGAAGAAAACTCATGAAGAAGTCAGAAAACAAGCTAAAGCGTGGAACGCTCTGCTGGAACCCTCCTGGTTCACATTATCTCTGTTCCCTTCTGAAGGGTACCATCATTCATGTCTGGATGCTACTCCCTGTGACAGTCACTACAGCTTGGTGTAGTCAATACACTTGGTGACTTGATAACACCCCATCCTGCTCGTGCCTCACTGAGCCGAGCACGGTGCCTCACACAGGAATTTTGGACAGGAATTGTTTTTCTTTTATGGTATTTCTAGTCCCACTGACGGTAAAGACCATTGACAAAGGAATGAGTCCACAAAAAATAATTCAGGCCATTGCTAAAAATATAAAATAGATGTCATCCCCATGAGCAGCCCTAAAATAGATGAGTACCAGGACCCCCTTCTATCTCCACACCCTGACATCAGTAGTAAAAACCGAGCCTGACTCCTTTTCCACCTGTGACCTCTGGGCTGTGGATCTCAAAGGCACTTGAGTCACAAGAGATTTCAGAGACCTTGACAGAGAACTCAACCCACTCTAGCCTCACAGTTAGGGCTTCTGAGAAAATTATCTCTGAAAAAAACAAAACACGAACCTCATTTCAATGTGACCACCACCTGGAGAAGCTGGCAGGAGTCACTTTTCCCTTTTCACCTCTGCCCTGAGTGCAGACAAGTTCCTCTGTGTGGGACCTTCCACAGCACGTGGTCCCCTCCAGTCCTTCCCACCCAGCTCAGCCTCTGCTGAGAAGCCTAGAAGCTGGAAGGGCCCCCTCACAGGCTTCGTGGTGTAAAAGGATCTGACACACCTCAGGAAATGGGGAGACACACAGCATCTCATCTACGCAGTGGATATTTTCTCAGTTAAAAAAATGTGTTCTCACTTAAGAATGCTAATGGACCATGCACAGAAATAAAATCCCTGACCTACTTGGAAGCTGAATTTATTAAACAAGCCAACCTTATTACTCAGAAGAGACTGTAAAACAGTAGAATAAAGCCCAAAGAGAATCCCCCCATCCCTCTTTAACAGGAGCAGGCAAGGAAAGCACGAAGGACTATGGATGGAGGCCTGGCTAGCAGTTGGGAGTCAGGGTCCTGGCCTGACCTTCTCCCTGACTTCCACATGACCTGGGAGATGTCACTGTCCCTATCTGAGCCTCAGAAACCTCATCCAGAGGCTGGAACAAAGTCTCTCAGCCATTTCTGTCTGTCATAATGGGTGATTCTGGTTTCTTTTAAAGAGTGCTAATCTTAAAATGAAAAAAGAGAGAGAAAAGAATCAATTATCAAGGGCATATTATACTCAACACTGTAAGACAGGTGAGGTACTACGAGGAACATTCTGCCTCTAAGGAGCCTGTAGCCTGGCAGAGCCAGAGGGCGGTCCACACTGATGAATGGATTTATTTCCTAACAGCAATTTGAAAGCCGCCACAAGGGCTACAGCAGACAAAACACAACTGGCGTCTGCAGCAAGAATTCCCTCTGGCTCTGCACCTGACAACTTTGGTTTAGTTGAATGAATCTTTCAGTGCATTTTAAACCGCTGCACAGCCACGAGTGGCCGTCTGCAAGTTATAATCAGATTTATCACACTGAGAAAGAAGAGAGCGGCAATACATTTCCATGGGGTTTTAGGGCAATAACGTGAGTCATTCCTGCTCATTCCGGAGAAGATCCTAGAGCCCCAAGGTAAATTATCCAAACCAGAGCTGGAGAGAGGCAGGAAAGGTTACTGGTGGAACCTGTTCAGTGGGCGTCAGTAGCCTCCACAGGGCTGGATTAGTCAGTAATGACGGGTGACAGTGTGGGATGTTTAACGATGCTACTCAGAAAATGTCACGGTGCCATGTGATTGGAGGGACCCCGTTTTGGTCCAATTTTCAGGCTCAGAGGCTCCTCCTTTTATTGAGACTTTAAGAAATTGCTCACCCACGCCACCCCACACCGAGCTCAGAAAACAAAGCCAGGGAAGGAGGGGAAGAAGTTCCCCAGGCTGAACAAGTGGATCCAGGTTTTAGGTTGAGAATTACAGGTTCTCCCAGAGCTGGCCAGATGTGTAACAAAGACTAGGGTTGCTGAGGAAAACATGGGGAGTCCTGCAGAGACAGGATGTCCTAAAACCAGAGAATGTGGTATTCCAGGGAAAGAACTGGAGGGGCTCGGGCAAGATGAAATCCAAGCTCTGCTATCACTGCTTCCTTAGCACTCAACACCAAGTAGCCTGAGCCTGCTCAAGGAATCTCCATGCCTTGGAGGTATCAGAGTACACCTGAGGGGCAGCTAGAACTACAGTTCTTTTGTTTCTCTATTTTACAGACATAGACATTGAGACTCAAAGAAACATACCCAAGGCCACAGAACTACCACAGAGCAAAGAAGGCTGGGAGCAGGTGTCAGCCTCTAGTCTCAATCTCTCCTTTCCTCTTCACTCACCTCCCACTTACTAAGACTCAGATCTCCCCCACCTGCCAATCATCATCTGCACCCAATAATCATATCCACTCCTCCCCCACGAGGAGAATCCCCGCCCAGCCCCACTCTGGGGATCTGGCTGAACTTTGAATGGAATGTGTGGCTCTCCTAATTATTGGCTTGCTCTGACAGCTGTTTTTTGAACTGTTTTGGGAGTCTTCGTGTCACTGGAACCAAACAGTGTTTGCCTCATCTTCTTGATGTGTAATTCTCAATCACATCTCCGGGAATCAACACAAATACTGAAGCACTAGCAGAGCCCAAGGTTGTAAGGAGGGGAAGTCCTACTCTGCTTCAGAAGCTTTAAGTGGCTGATAGGAAAACTCATTTGTGTATGGATTCTGTTCTGTGACTGGAGAGAGCTCTCCCGACACACAGAACCTTCCGTGGATTCCTTCCTCTTCAGCAAAATGAATGAGTCTGAGCTACCCAGTTTAGAGAGTCTCAATGAAGAAAGGGCCTCCATTCTCCCTGGGATGAGTGCCCTGCATCCTATAATTAGTAGAATAAAGACTCATGGACCTACTGAATCAAGAGAGCACCATCCTATGCCCACCAACTCACAGTAGAAAATAGAGGCCAAGAGATAGCAAGGAGATATTCAGTTAAGTTCCCCTAGAAAGCCAGTGGCTGTGCTGGGGCCTAATAACAGGCCTTCTGCATTCCAAGACTGCCCAACACAGTTTATACTTCCATGAGCAACTGGAGTTGGGACAGTCCCTCATTCTGTTTTTGCTTCTCCATTTCAATTCACAATTCCTCTGGTTAATCACTTTCCCATATTTACCTTGGATAGTCCTGCCTCATAGGTAGTCCACATAAATGGTGATTACCTCTGCCACCAGCTCCAAGAGGGGGCTCTCATTGCCTTAAGCCAATGGGCATAGCCCTCTACACACCCTCCCATAGCTTAGGGAAGGGCACCTGACTCAGTTCCATCCAGCAGCAGTCAGGAACACGGTTCATCTATCAAGGGGGAATGCTGAGTTTAGCACTGCTGCCGTCTTCCTCTGACTGTGGGGCCAGGGAACCGGAACACAGAAAGTAGAGTCCAAAACTAAACGTGAAGGAAAAGGAGGCGAAAAACTAGAATTCTGCGGAACTATTATTTGCGCCTTTAGTCAGCTCACATGGGAAGGCAGTAAAACTGATCTTTGGCTATTTCCATAAAACAATAAATTTCCTTGTTGATTAAGAAAAACAAAAGAAGGAGGGAGTAAAGAAGAAAGGAGAGAAGAGAGAAAATTGCTACCAGGAGTGGAATGAATGGAAGTTCAACAGCAAAATGCCAGATGCCGCACACTCACTCCTCTATCCCCAAGCTGAAAGTGGTCTTGGCTGTGGCAGGCAGAGCTATGTGCAGTGGGTCCAGCAACAGGGACTTCTCAGGGCCCAGGCGATGCTCAGATCTCTGCTCCTTATACTGCAACACAGGCTTCATTGATTTCCCAAATAGAGACTCATAAGACCTCAGCTCTTGAAGGAGAAAACTTAGAAGCCATCTCTCCTCATTCTATTTCCTAGTGAGAGAAGTTGATCTCGAAGACATCCAGGGCCATACAGTGAATCTGAGTTACCCCTAAACACCGTGTCCTTCTGAGAGAAGCTTTATAAAAGCAGGTGAAACTTTCACTTCTGTACATGGGCTCCTGGATCCTTATAACACCTCCTCCTTCATTGACCACCAGTCAAGGGTAGTAGTGGCCACTGCTTGTTGGTAATTTCTGAGTTGAATCATCCTTTTGAAAAGCCTCTACATTCAAAAGTTTCCTAAATTAAATTACTTTCATATCTAGACTTTTCATTTTCCCTGCTGGGCTTTGATTAACAAACACACTACATACATTTGAGCAAAGATTTTTCTAATCTAGAGTTTCTTTACCTAAGAATTGTTGCTAATATCTCAAACATTTGCACTAAAGATGCAATACCAACCATATGGGCACACAGCCACCTCAGCATTTCGCACCTAATAGCCCTTTTACAAAATTGAGTTTCTTCTTACTCTGTTGAAAAGAATCCTTCTTGTTCAAGGATCTCATTCTAAGAGCTCTACTATCAGGAAATAATGAATGTAACTGCTACATGATCAACAAGATTATTAAAATTTTGTCTACCACACAACATTGTGAAGCAGCATAAAAATACAATTGAAGAATATTGTTGTTACAAGTTGAATTGTGTCTCCCCCAAAAGGTATTTTGAAGTCCTAATTCCCACAGCCTCAGAACATTACCTTGTTTAGAACAGAGTGTCGCAGATGTAATAAGCTAAGGTGAAGGCTCATGCTGGAGCAGGATGGCCTTAACCCAGTGTGACTGGTGTCTTTTTAAGAGGAGACAGGACACAGACAAGATGTTGGAAGTACGCAAGGTGAAGATGAAGGACTGGAGCCATACGTCTACAAGTCAAGGAGTGCCAAAGATGGCGGCAAATCACCCAAAGCTGGGAAGAAACCCAGAAGGATTCTTCCTCAGAGCCCAGAGAGTGTGCCCTCCACTCAACACCTTGACTTCTAACTTCCAGGACCATAAGAGAATAAATTTTATGTTGCCTTACCATACCTAGTTTGTGATATTTCATTGCAGCAGCCCTAGAAATACAACTGTAATGAAAGGTGGTGAGTTGGAAAATTCCACCAAAATTCTCCTCCCTGGGATGCATGCTTTGTATAACCCTGAGGACAAGAGACATGCTGGGACAGAGTTCTGTGACAGACAATGTGACATGGCACCCTGGAGTCTAGGAAAGGGAGGTCATCCTGATGAGGCTCTTCCTGAGGAAGGAGACTTGAAGTGTCAGGGAGTTTTGAACAAAGGTGGAGCCTCTAGAGTTGGCATCTCCAGAGTTGGCTTTGAAAGTGGAGCGGAGCAAGCGGCAAAGAATGAGGGTGGCTTCTAGGAGCAGAGACTAACCCTCATCTGACAGCAAAGAAATGGGGTGTTCAGTCCTACTGTCACAAAGAACAGAAATCAGCCAGCAACAAGAATGAGCTTGGAGACAGATGTTTCTCCTATGCTTCCAAGTGAGAATCCAACCTAACCAACACCCTGATTTTGGTCTGGTAGTATGAACAGAGAGAGTCCAACCCCACTCCACCTAGGCTTGTGACCCGCAGAACTAGGAGATAATAAATGCATCGTTTTAAGATGCCAAGTTTGTGGTGATTTCTTTCACAGCATTAGAAAACCAATACACAAGAAGGTATATTCACTATGTAAAATTTTATGCAGTTGTTAAATTATAGCTATGTCAAAGGCCATAAAGGAATACATGAAATATGTATAAAAATGTAACATTAACTTAAAATATATGAAATAAAATGGTATTCTTTTCTATGCCAAATTCATTTATTCTCTTTCACCTGTGCGCGCGTGTGCGCACACACACACACACACACACACACACACATACAGTGGTTTTATAAAGTCAGAAAGACTTTGGAGGTGTGAGAGGATTGCTGGTTCAAAATGGATTTTAGTCTTCTTATGTTATTTTAAGAACTTAAAAAATTATAAAAGATCAAGATGATTACTGCCCCCAGTGCAATGACTCTTAAAGTTCCCATTCAGAAAGACAAAAGTTCCTTGACATTTGCTTTTTAATAACCAAGTCACAAGCCTAAAAGCCTGGTGGGGGACCTCTATGTACACTGGGCCGGGTGCTATTCAAGCCACCAGTGACTTGAGGCAGCTTCCTCTGTCCACACTTGTACCTGGTATCCTTTAGTGGCAACACCTGCCCCCATTCTCTGCTACTGTGGAGGCAATTTGATGTCCTCTCTCTGCCTGGACCTTTAGCAGTACAGTTCTACTTGTTAGTACCAATTCTGACAACATTCCTGTGGAGGTAAGAACAGGTGGTCACAAACCATCCATTTTTAGGGTTATAAAACCAAAATTCTCTTTTCCTCTTGGTGATAGTCACCAGCAAAGTTCTGGATGGTGGCTATTCTGTCATCTTAGATCTCTAACAACAGGGCATTATGTAGAGCCTCATTCAAACTTCAATGACCAAATAATGTTAACAAAACCCAAACTTTCCTAGCCTCTGACTTCGGGGGCTCTTTGTTACTGTTGCTACCTAGCACATCCTACCTGATGCAGGTTAATGCTTCCCACTTGTGAAAGAGGCTGAGAGAGAAAGTCATTGGCTCAAGTCCATGCAGCTGCTACTGATAAAAACGAGACTTGAATTCAGGTGGGCTGCCTCTAGAACACACAATTCTTATGCACTGTGCAAATTACCCCATGCTCCATGATGCCTGGATAATCCAGCACTGTATTCAAGTGGAAGCAGGGATGTGACAAGAGTCCTAGTTCAAAATGATTAATATGATATGCCACTAATGAGTCAGAGATTATGTTGGAGACACCAAGTGTGAGGGTATTTTAATAGAAGAAGGTGTGTAATTAGGGAAAGACTTCAAAACAACATCTCTTTTCTCCTCTGAAGAGACTTCTATTACCCAGGTTCCAAGGTGCTCCCTATCCCCAAGTCCTGTAGGATTAAATGTGGGGTTATGCCCAACCTATGAATCAGCTTAGTTTCTCTTAGGCCACAGCTGGTTTGCCAGTGGGAATGCATTGGCATTTATTTTAAGGGAAGAGAGTACAGAGCAGCAGACCAGAAAAGAGGGCCCTACTGAGAACTTGGGATGCTAAGAGCTGGGTTCTGCATTACTGCCCTGAGTTGAGGATGCATAATGGAACAGCATGCTCGGCCAGGGACAGTTCACATTTGGGCACCCTGGTCTGTAGACCACTCGTCACCCTTAGGATGAGCCATTAGGATAGCCCGATTCAGGTCCACATAAGCAACAGGCCATCAGAATGACCTTAGATGTATCCCTGATCCTTGAATTCCCTATCCAGAGCACAAGTGAACCAAAAGAGTGATATCTAAGGTGATTCCCAGCTTGAAAATACAACAATCAAAACTGATGCCAACTTCCACACATTCCTTACAGGCATGTATGTTGGTATAACTCCTATGGAGAGTACTCTGGTAAAAGGTCTCAAAGTTAACAATGTTCAGCAAACCCATAACTAGGAAATTATGTGGAAGATAAGCCCACACAGAAAAATGATGTTTGTATCCTTTATGATATTTAGGAAGCAACCCTAATACCCAATCATAATTTAACCCAATTAAATAAATAATGGTATGAATGTACCATAATTTAGCCCAGTTAAATAAATAATGGTATACTCATACAAGGAATACCTTGGAGCTTCTAGAAAGAACAAAAAAGCTCTGGGTGCCTGAAATATACCTAAGATACATTAAATATGGGCGAGAGACTCAAAAGAGTTTGTGTTACATGCTAAAATTTATGTGAAAAGCAAAGACAAAAGCATGGGAGTTTGATTAATCTACATATGAAACATCTCTGGAAACATACACAAGAAAATAATACCACTGGGAGTCTCCAGGGAAGAGAAATATGTGGCTAGGACACCGAATGGAAAGAAGAATTTTCAGTGTATATTCTTTGATGTCTTTTGATTTTGAACCACATAAACTTATTACGTTGAAAAGAATAGAAAAACATTACAATTTTCTTTAACTATTGACTGCCAGGGGTTGAATGAGAATAGAGAATATTCTCAAAAGCATGCTCTGAAGAGCCCAGTACCCCAAGGCTTCTCAGGGATGAAATCTCTTTCCTTGCTCCTCTTAATATGCATTGTACTATTTGCCTTCCAGTCATCCCTTGGTCTTAGGAATTGTTTTACCTTAAATGTAACTCATAGTTTGTTTAACATTTTCATTTTGATGTTGAAGAAATGAATGTGGGAATGAGAGAAAGGACCCTTAGAAAGGAGTAAGCAGAACTAGGTTGTAGACAAGGCTCTGATTCCCCATGCAGCTGTTAGACTGTCTCTTGTCTTCTTGAGGTCCCTTTTCTCACAACTTTACTTTCTAGGGTTCTAAGAATATCACAGAACAGAGAAATGGCAAGACCTCACCCTGGAAGGAACTTTGGACAGCTTCCTGATGTACTTTCTCACTCACTGACCAGCTGTCCGTGGCAATATCCTAGACAGACCAATGAATGTTCAGATGGGTCAGGGCTATAAGTCAAATCACACAAACACACACACATACTATTTATGCACCAATTCTGTGATGAGTGCTGTACTAGAATCTAGGAGTACAATTATAAACAGGATACAATCCTGCTTTAAAGAAGATTACTATACAGCATAGAAGATGGAGACACAGGTGACTTCCATCTTTCATATCCCATAACTAGGACTTTCAGATTTGGCCATGTGTAAGTGACTGCTGCTGGACTTCACCTTCTGCCAAAACAAGTTAAATACTGGGGAAAAAAATAAGAGGGTTTTCTTTTTAGCACTGGATTTTCAGCACTGATAGAAGGGAACTTCTGCTTGTCTTGGCCTTCTGTCTGGGGGAATTATATTTGCCTTGGCCTTTTGCCTGGGGGGATTTTATAGATCCAGCACAGGGAGGTAGAGCCCAAGCAGAACAGGGCAGTCTTGGTATACTACAGAACCAGCTTCAGTGGAGATTCCAATAGAGACCCCAGAAAACAAATCAAACTAGTAAGGATCACATCTGAAGGTAAGGACCACACACTAGTATGACTGAAAAAAGCAAAATAAATCCATCCTAATAAAGAATAAAACAATCCTGACAGTTTCAGGAGGACATGCCAAGCAATTTAACTGCCTTCCAGGATAAAATTCAATACTCTCTTAAAGAAAATTGACATAATTCAGACTACCTACAGCATATTACCCACAGTTTCCTTGTGAAGAAATCGTAACTAGGAAAAAATGCAGTGAAATAAGCAGAATCCAAGATGATTCAGATGTTAGAGTAGACAGAAGAGAATTTAAAATAAGTATTATAAATATGATGAAATATTTAATGAAAATTTTACATAATGGAAAAACATATTGGGAATCAAAGCAAAGGAATGGAAATAAAATAAACAAATAAGTAAATAAAAATTCTGTGACTGGAAAGTATCATCCCTGAAAAGTTTACTCATAGAAGTTCAAAACCATTGAATATGAAAAAAAAAATCAGTGGAAATTATCCAATGTGAACAACATAGGAAAAATATTGAAAAATAAAAATACACTCAACCTGTGAGACAAAATCAAGTGGTATAACATGCACATTTGGCATCTCAAATACATAAACTGAGAAAATCTGTAGAAAAAGTACTTGAAGAAATAATGTCACAAAAACTGGAATCTAAATTGAAAAAAAAAATTCTAAAAACATTACTGAGAAGCTGGGTGTGTTGACACAAGCTTTATAGTCCCAGCTGCTAAGGAAAATGGAGGCAGGAGGGTCATTCCAGCCCAGATGTTCAAAATCAGCCTGGGCAACATAACAAGACTCCATCTCAAAAACAAAAAGCAAAACAAAGTTAAATTTCAGAGAATTTTTACAAATTAATGAAACAACAGATATACCATATTCATGGACTGGAAGATTAAATTTCATTTTCTAATTTCACTAAGAAATTTCATTAAACTCTCTAAAAACTGCTACATACATTTAGAGAAAATTTTGATAGAAATCTGAACACACTTTTTTCTTTTTAAAGAAATCAACATACAGATACCAAAACATACATGGAAATGTAAAGAATTTAAAATACTTAAATTCAAAAGAGGGCATCTGTGCAGGGGCAGGGAATTCTATGCTTTTGAACCTGCTTTAAATATTGCTCTAAAAAATGTCTATTGTCTTTAAAAAGTGTATGGCCAGTAGGACTTGCTCTGTTGCACTTCTGCCATTTCCAAGAGAATCCTCCACTCTGGGCAGCCACTCTTTCTTGAACAGAAATTTGAACTGACCAGGCCAACTGCTTGAATAGAGACAATCTCCTAAACCTAGCCTGGATCAGCATATTCCTAGCTAACTGAAAGACATAGAGGTTTGTAAATTGTTATGGTTTGGATATGGAATGTCCCCCAGAGGCTCATGTGTCAAAGATTTGGTTTCCAATGCTGTGAAGTTCAGAGGTGGGAAATTGGGGAAGTGACTGGATTAAGCGGGTGCTGATTTCATCAGTGGATTAACCATTTGATGGCATTATTAGGAAGCAGTGAAAACTAGGTTGTAAGACCTAGCCAGCTGAAAGAGTGGGTCTTTCAGGGCATACCCTTGGAAATTAGACCTTGTTCCTTTCCTTTCCTCTCTTGGCTTCATGGCTTCCATGAGGTGAGCAGCTTTCTTCTGCCACATCCTTCTGCCATGATATTTCTGCATCAGAGGCAGCTGACCATAGACTGAAACTTCTGAAACCATCAAAAATAATTTATTTTTGCTAAGTTACTTTTCTCAGGTATTTTGTCCCTTTAACAGGAAGCTGACATACAGAAATAACTGCTTTTAGAAAAAAGAAAGATGCAGATGCTATTGTGAATAAAATTGGGTTTGGTTTTGGGTTCCTCATATATAGTCTTTATGATTTGAAGTTAAGTTCCTTCTATATCCAGTTTATTCCATTTTTTTTAAACATGGATATATGATGTTTTGTTGAAGGTGTTTTCTGCATCTGTGGAGATGATCACATGACTTTTGTCCTTAATTATATTTATGTGATGCATTTTGCTTATTCATTTGTGTATGTTGAAAGAAACTTACATCCCACAGATGAAACCAACTTCATCATGATGTACCATCTTATGTTTTTGAAGGGATTATTAATATTTTATTAAGAATTTTTGCATCTATGTTCATCATAGATGTTCATCATTGGTCTAGATATTTTCTTTACTTGATGTATCTTTATCTGGATTTGGTTATTAGGATGACACTGCTTCATAGAATAAATTTAAAAGTATTCTCTCCCTTTCTACTTCATGGAATAACTTTTAAATGATGGGCATTAGTTATTCTTTAAAGATCTGGTAGAACTCAGATCAGAATTCACGTGGTGATGGGCTTTTCTTTGTTGGAAGGCTTTTAATTACTGTTTCAATCTCATAGCTTGATATTGATCTCTCTGTTTTCCATATCTTCCTGGTTCTATATAGGTAAGTCCTTTTGTCTAGGGATGTGTTGATATGTTCTAGATTTTTCAATTCACAATAGCCTCAAAAATATTTGAGAATGTATCTAACAAAGGAGATGAAAGATCTCTACAATAAAAATTATAGAATACTGAAGAAAGGAATTTAAAAAGACCTGAGAAGACGGAAAATACTACTATGTTCATGGATCAGTAGAATGAATATCATCAAAATGGCCACATTACCAAAAGCATTATGCAGATTTAAATGACATTCTTCATAGAACTAGAAAAAATGGCCCTAAAATTTATATGAAAGAAAACCAGAATAGCCAAAGCAATATTGTGCAATAGGAGTGATGCCAGAGGCATCACAATCCTTGATCTCAAATATTACTACTGAGCTGTAGTAACAAAAGCAGCATGATACTGGCTTATTTCACTTAGCATGATAGTCTAGAGTTCTATCCATTTACCAGGAAATGCCATAATTTCATTCTTCTTTATGGCTAATATTCCATTGTTTTTATAGGCTACTTTTTCTTTATCCATCCATCTATTGAAGGGCACCTAGGTTGACTCCATAACTTGGTTATTGTGAATTGATAATCTCTTTGACATGTGGATGCTAACCCACAACAAGGGAGGATAGGGAGGAGAAGAACAAAAGTTTGTTGGATTAAACAAAGGTATATGAAGGGAATGGTAGGGGAAGGGAATAGGACAGATGATAGAACTAATTGGACCTAATCTTCCTTTGCTCATAAATGAATACATGACCAGTGTAACTCCACATTATATACAACCGCGAAAATGGAATCCTAATTGGAATGGGTTGTACTCCATGTATGTATAATATGTCAAAATATTCTGTATTGTCATGTATATCTAAAAACAACAAACAAAAAAGCAGCATGTTATTGGCATAAAAAGAGACACAAATACCAACAGAATAGATTAGAAGATACAGAGAAAAATCTACTTAGATACAGTCATCTTATCCTTGACAAAGGTGACAAACCATACACTGGAGAAAAGACAGCCTTTTCAACAAGTGGTCTGTGAAAACCAGATATCCACATATGAAATTATAAATCTATATCCTTATCTCTCACCCTGCGCAAAAATCAACCCAAAGTGGAACAAAGACCTAGAAATTAGACCAGAGACACTGGAATTGCTAGAAGAAAATACTCCAACATATCAGTGCAGGCACTGGCTTCCTTAATAAGACTCCTAAAGCACAATAATAAAACCAAAACTCAATAAGTAGGAAGGCCTCAAATTAAAAAGCTTCTACCTGGTAAAGGAAACAACTAAGAGTGTAAAGAGAGAACCTACAGAATGTGAGAAAATCTTTGCAACTACTCTTCCAATAGGACATTAATATACAGAATAAATAAAAAATTCAAAAACTTTGATACCAAACATAATAAACAATAAACCAGTCAATAAATGGTCAAATGATCTAAACATATATTTCTCAAAAGAAGAAATACAAATAACCAATAAATAATGAAAAAAGTTCAAGATCCTTAGCAATCAGGGAAATGTAAATCAAAACTACTTTGAGATTTCATCTTACTCTAGTTAGCATGACAATCATTAAGAATACAAATAAGAAAATTATTGGCAAGTATGTAGTAATGAATTTTGGGCGGGACAGAAAATTAGCACAACCACTTTGGAAAATAGTGCAGAGATCCCTCAAAAGATTAGGAATGGAAGCACTATGTGACCCAGCTATCCCCTTCCTTGGTATTTACCCAAAAAACTAAAATCAGCATACTATAGTGATACATACACACTACTGTTTATAGCAGTACAATTCACAATTACTAAGATTTGGAGCCAGCCTACGTGCCCATCAACAGATGAACAGATAAAGAAAATGCGTTATATACACAATGGAGTTTTACTCAGCCATAAAGAAGGAAATTATGTCATTTGCTGGTAAATGGATGGAGCTAGAGAACATCATGCTAAATGAAATAAGTCAGACTGAGAAAGTCAAAAGTTGAATTTCTTCTCTTATATGTAGATGTTGGGTTAAACAACCATCAATGCCCAGGAAAGCTTTAATTAAGATAAGAAGGACTCTAAAGAATTTGATAATGGAGGAATAGAGAGGGGAAGCTGGCCACTTCCCTTATATCCATTGTTTAAGTGAGGATCAAAACAGAGTGATTATGGTTATAAGTAAAAGAACGTACTCCTCAACATCTGAAGAGCTCCACCAACACACAGGAATGCAACCTATTTGTTATGGTTTGAATGTGATGTGTCCCCCAAAAACTCATGTGTGAGACAATACAAGAAGGTTTAGAGGAGAAATTATTGGGTTATGAGAGTCTTAGCCCAAACAGTGAAATAATTCTCTGATGGGATTACCTAAGTGGTAACTGAAGGCACATAGGGTATAGCTGGAGGAGATGGATCCCTAGGGGTGTGCCTTTGGGGTATATATTTTGTATCTGGCGAGTGGAGTATCTCTGCTTCCTGATCATAGTTGAGCCGCTTCCCTCCACCACACTCTTCCGCCATGATGTCCTAACTCACTTTGAGATGTAAGGAATGGAGCCAACTGTCCATGGACTGAGACCTTTAAAACCGTAAGCCCCCAAATAAACTTTTCCTCCTCCCTAATTGTTCTTGTCTGGTCTTTTAGTCATAGCAGTGAAAATGCTGACTAAAACACTATCCCATGTTCCCCTGCTTGTAGGTGCAGGTAGCGCTGTGTCCCAACTTGCCCCCACCAAGGAGCATGTGAGTAAGACAATGTCCAAAACCTCTCCACTAGGCCCTCCAAGTTCTGTCTTTGGAATCAGTACAATTGGGGTATTTGTATCCCGGGGCTGGACAGAGGAACCTAGAGAAATAAGGAATAAAAAAAGGGGATCTCATGAAAACAGAAGGGAGAACAGTGAAGTAGAGAAAGATCAAGAGGAAAGGTAGGAGGATAGGAAATGGGAAGAAGTGAGGAATGTAACCGACCCAATTATGCTGTGTGCATGTATGACTACATCTCAATGAATTCCCATTTTATGTATAACTATAATGCATCAGTGAAAAAAACAATAAATACAAGACAAATGGAGTAGAGAAAGGGGATCAGAGGAGGGAGAGAAAGGGGAAGAACTAGGGATTAAAATGGAGCAAGTTATGTTATAAGCATTTAGGAGTATGTCAGAATGAACCCCACTATTACCTATAATTGTAATGCATTAATGAAAATGTTTCTAAAAGATGTGAAGTTGTAGGACTCATATTGATTTCAAGATTTATGATAGATCTATAGTAATCAAGACAATGAGATATCAAAATAATAGTATGCAAATTGATCAACAAAAAGGGAGAGGGGATCTAGAAATGGGACCATACATTTATAGACACCTGATGTATTAGAAAGATTTGACTACAATTAATTGAGGAAAGATGACATTTGTAATAATGGGCTTGGGTCAGTTGAAATCCATATGGAAAAAACAAACCTTGATCTCCATATAACACCTTATTTAAAAATCCCTTTGAGATGAAGTACATAGAATCACATATGATATATAGAATAATATAGCTTCTACAAGCTAACAGAAGAATAATTTTTGATCTTGGGAAATACCAGTCTTTCTTAAATGTGGCAATAACAAATGTAAAGACTGATAACTGCATATCATTGAAATTAACACCTTTATTCATCAACAGATGCAATTAATTAGATGAAAAGGCAAACTACAGAATGAGAGAAGTATTTATGCTGCATATATTAAAAAAACACAAAGACTCATATTTGGTAAACATTAAGACTCCTACAAATCAATAAGGCACAATTTTAAAAAGACTTAAAAATTCACTTCACAAAATGGGGTACCTAGCACAGACATACACACACATGCATGAATGCATTTACATACACACATACACACGTGTATTAAGGTATTCAACTAATCATTAACAAAGTATAAGTTAAAACGACAATAAGCTATCACCACACACCTTCCAGAATGACTACCACAAAGAGATTGTCTGTTCTAATCCCCTGCATGAGAACATGGTTTGGCAGTATCTGTTTAACTGAAAGAATAACTCCACTGCTGGTTGTCCACCAAGAGAAATGAAGTCCAATACTACCTGAAACACAAACATTCATGGCAAGGAGGTCATTATGGCCAAAACCCAAAACAACTCCAGTATCTGGAAGCAATAGAATGTGCACAGCTCAGTATACTCACACAATGACATTCTACGTGGGAATAAAATAACGAAGTTTTGCATACACAGCAAGGACGAGACTCACAAATGTCATTTCAAATGAAATAAATAAAACAAAGAATACATACTTTATGATTCTATTGGTATAAAATTCCAAAATAGGAAAAAATCTATCTAGCAGTCCTCATAGCTTTGTGAAAGAGATTAATGACCTGGAAGGGATAAAAGGAAGTTTTCTGGGGGACTGGTTATATTCTGTATCTTGATCATGGTGTTGTTTACATTAACATTGAAGTTATGATTTGTGCCCTTTTCTGCATTTGTATTTTTCTTCAAAAGAAAAGTTTACTGGCCCTCCCTCTACTCCAAAAAGGCACTGCGAGAACCCAGTTGAGAGCTGACAAAATCCAATGCTGTAATAACAGCGATGACAAGGAAGCAATCTAGTCAAGGAATATTCCGGATATAATAGCAGGCCCATTTTGATTAAGTAGATGTGGGGGTTGGGAGAGGTAGGAAATCTAAAATGAATTTCAGGTTTCTTTCTGGTTTCGGAGGTGGAAATGAATGGTGAAGCCATTAATGGAGATCAAAATTTCAGGAAGAACATGTTGAGCTCCAGGCGCCTGTGGCAATCCATAGGAATAACTCTGGCAGCTTATTAATTGGGAGATGAGTGGAATTGTCTGAGCATGAGATATGGGTGTGGGAGTTGTCAGCAACTCTGGTGATAATTAAAACAAGACTGAATGGAATCACTCACAGGGAGAACATGGGGCTTGAAGAGCCTGTGAGCCAGCACTCTGGGGAACACAACCTTGAAGAGGGAGGCTCAGGAAGAGGAAACCAGAACCAGGACAGGAAAGTGTCAGCTGTAGGAACAGGAAGGGAACCCAGAGACATCAGTTATGAAAGCCATTCAGGAATGCAGAGCAGAGGCCCCAATGAAGTTAATTCTCTCAAAAAGCTTGGTTGGAAGCAAAGAGTTAGCTCCATAGCTGTGCTTCCTGGGCAAGTTATTTCTCGTCTCTGAGCCAGAGTTCCTTCAACTCTATATTAGGAAATATTGAGTACCAATGTTAAAAGGTATTCTGAGAAAGGAAAAAGATAATACATATAGAGTGTTTAGGAAATAGTGAGTGGTCCTTACCTAGGGTCACCATGATCCCACATGTGGAGATCAGGAAGGGTATTCTTTCTCAGGATGAAAGGCAAAGAGACAAGTCACAGCATAAATAGAAAGCCAGCAGATGAAAGTCACTGACTGCCCTAGAGAGGAAGTGGAAAGGCAGGCCCAACAAGCACAGGTAGATGGGGTTACCGGAAGCTCCCCCATGGGTAAGAACAGACACAGAGACAGGCACATCTGATGAAGTGGGGGGATCTGAAGTGAAAGCGGCCACCTCTACAAGGGCCCCACCATGAACTGTGTACGTATGGGCAGGATCCCTAGGTTTGGAACAATCAGTGCGGGTACTAGAGATACTGCAGGAAATATCAAGTTCCATTTATTCACCTGCCACTCATATTCACTCACTCATATCTGACAGACACCTGCCAAATGCCTCCTTGGTGACTTATGGCAATAAGAAATCATCAGGAGATAACACTCTTCAAGGATGTTGAATAAGGAAAAAAAGGAGAGTTAACATATATATTGAACGTCCCCTATGTACCAAACTACGAGCTCCCTGCATGATCGATACCTGATGCGGCATGTCTCTGATCACGACTAGAAGGTAAACTCACTATTCTCATCTTCCATATGTGAACACTGAAGCTTGTAAAATGATTTTCCCAAGGTCACACTGGAGCCAGGAGTGGGAAAAGATAATTGCATGTAAGCAGTGTGGTGAGGTGAGTATCATAAGTAAGCCATCATGAGAATTACACAGGGTTCAATAAAGAAACTGACCTATGAGTTAGATTTTGAAATAAGGCTTTCCCTAAAGAAAAAGGATCAAGGGCCAAAAAAAGGTCAACCAAGGCTCCAATGTCACTGGAACACATGTGCCTACACAGTACTTCCTACAGAGAGAGACATTATCTCTGGGTCCTACTGACACCCCCATTATCAAAATGTGGCTTCATCTTGAATGAGTACAATTCATTCTTATGACCCAAGTTATACTGGATTTTCTCCAAGCTTTCCTGACTACACAGAATTGTCCTCCTGCACCGTCAAATCCCACATCACATACTTAGCAGCTGTTTTCAAGATATTTTGTCAAAATTGCATGTCAATAGGCACAGAATAATTAGTCACAGGCATTTTTACATCTGGATGATTCCAATCAAATCATCCAGAGATTAGGTTAAAAAAAAAAAAAAACTTACAAATTTTATCAGTTTTAATTACTTAAAACAATTTTGATGGCCATTGAATCTCTCCTATCTCCCTTTTCTGCCAGATACTAAACACAAAATTTCAGAAATAATAGGGAACAGATGGCAGAAATAAATCTAAGACTGATTTTTTTAACAAAAATGATCAAGAAAAGATTTAATTTATTTTGATATTTTCTACTTAGAAACAAACTTCTTTCTATGGAAAAAGACATTTTCATAAAGCTTGGCCTTTTCTAAAAAAAATCCCTTTAATATAAATTTTTTCCAAAATGAAATATTCCTCTCAACCCAACTTTGATCAAGACTACTTAGCATTTAGAGAGAGCTTATATGTGCCCATTAATAGATGGGAAACAGGAGTGGGTAGTTTAACCTGGTGTATGAGGAGCCTCCAGAGAGCTAGTGCAAGTGATCAGAGATTCAGGAGTTAAATGAGCACTTATGTAGACACAAGAAGTCCCCACCCACTTCAAGCATGGGAAAGAACAGGCCTTAGAGCTGGCATAATTAATACAGAACACCCAGCTCTCTGGATGGAGCTGAGAACATGTCTGGGTGCTATGGTTTGGGTAGGTCCCCTAAAGGTTCATGTCTTAGAAGCTTGGTTCCCAGGGTGGTGATATTTAATAAGAGGTAGGACCTTAAAGAGGAAAGGATTAGTAGAAGACGGTTAGGTTACTGCTTTCAGAAGGGGTTAATGTTGATCTCAGGCAGTGAGTTGGTTCCCACAAAAATAGGTTGATAAAAAAAAAAAAAAGACTGGTCCTTTCCTGTGCTCTGGTTTCTTGTTTTGCCTTGTGATCTCTCCCTCCGGAATGTACTCTATCCATGATAAGAGTTTCCATACACCCTCATCAGAACCAAGTAGAAGCCCGAAATACATTTTGGGGTCTTCAGAACTGTGAGCTAAAAAAATTTCTTTTACCTAAAATTATGCAGTCTCAGATACTTTGTTATAGCAACTGAAAACATACTAATACTCTGAGCAAAAGGAAAACTGCAGAGGGGCTAACATCTGGATGCTGCTGAGGCCACCAGAGGCAGGATTCTTTCTGGCAGGAAAAATTCTACAGGTAGAAGTGGATAAAGTAGAATTCCTACAGCTTTTGATGAAAACAGGTAAAATTGCTTTAGGGCTTTTTTCTAGTTCTGTGCTCCACAGTATTCAGGTTGCCCTGGAGAAGCCACTAGAGTAATAAATTTTGATATAGACACACAGGTATCATTGAAAAATCAAGTTGTTTGGGATCTTAAGTCCTAGATCCAACCCTTCTGCACCCATGCAGCTAACTAAAAAGCCACTTAACCTCTCTGGGCCTTGCTTTCCTCATCCATGAGTCTTTTATTTAATGTGTAAAAGACCATAATGCAGCATCTGGCACCAAAGAATAAATAATAACAACAAAAAAAAGAGACCTTCTCCATCTGACCTCTACTGCATCACAAATAATTATAATGAGTGGTGGGGTTCTGTTCACCTCTCCAGCTCCTTCTCGTGTTTTATAGGGGTATCTCCCAACCATCTATCTAAAGCAAGGATTTCGTCCCAGGCCCTCCCCTGTCACACAGCACAGATGAGCACCAGGCCTGGCACTAGCAGGGACTTAGTCATTGTTTGATAAATGAGTAAAGACCACCTCCTTTGGCAGACACTGTCTTGCTGTTCACACCCCTATGTCCCTTTTCCCTGGGGACATAGGTGCTAACATTCCCAGCTGCCCTGCAAGTAAGTGTAGCCATGTAGCTAAGTCCCAGCCATTGAAAAGTGAGGGCAGGTATGCACCCTCTTCAGGCTTGGTCCATCAAAACAGAAAAAAACAATAACTGACATAAAAAACAAACCTTTCCCTTTGAACACTGGATGCAACAGAACATGGAGACAGTAGCTGAGAAGGAGAGAAAGCCCGGGCCCTGTGTCACCACTGGGAGGAGAACTATCCATTAAAAAGGTAGACCTCCCACCTGTTAAAGAGTAGATATTTTGAGATTTGTTATAGCAGCTACCTTAAATCAATGGGTCTCTGACTTGAGTGTGCTTCAGAAATACCAGGAAGGCCCGTGAAAACACAGGTTCCTGGGTCCACCTCAAATTTTCTGATTCATTATGTCTCAGGTGGGCAGTCATGAATTGGAGTCCTCAATAAGTGCTCAGGTGATGTGGATGCCAGGGCCACTTTGATAGTCACTGACTCTACCTGGCAATGCTTATAACCCCTTGCATACTGGGGCTGGGCTTGGGTAACCCTGGTGAACTGAGGGAGTGCAGGAGCCTCCCCGATGTCCTGCCTTGTATTCACCCTTGTCTGTGTCTGCACACCATCCCTGATACTTGGAGCGCACAGCATGTCTGTGTGAGAAAACACCCAAGTAAACACACAGCTGACAAATCGTGACAAGTGTCAAATGAGAGGAATGTGGAACAGATTTAAGTGTCACCTCTAAGTAGACAGCACTCCTCCCAGGAGTTAAGAATGTGATTTGAGCAGCACAAACATAGACATGGAGGCCATGTCTTCACGAACAGAAGTTAACCTGGCCCTCGACAGAGGCAAAGCGATGGAGTGTTTGGAAATGAGATGGCAAACGGAGATCAGGCTATGGTGTCAAAACTGATCATAAAGGCAACAGGGAGCCACTGAAAGGTATGGAACAAGGGACAGTATGTGACAAGGAGCTCAGGCAGTGGCTGGATTGGCAAGAGGCGGGGGAGGATGACTCACATGACTTGGGAGGATGTGGAAGCAACTCAGGCCTCAGGAGTGTAGGTGGACAGAGGCTCGGGGGCCAGGTAGGGAACATCTCAGAAGCAGCTGGCATGATCAAGAGACTGACAAGGTTGGAGGGACAGTACAGCTGGCCTTCATGCTTCTGGCTTAACAAATAGCAATGTGAGAGAGGGACACAGACAAAGACTCAGGCTGGGGGAAAGGGTCAGCTAGCACGGTTTGGTTGTGAGAGGGGATGGCCCATGGGATCTGCAGGTCCAGTGGGTTCCCAGGGCTGACATCAGAGTGACAGGGTTCCAGGGTCGTTCCTGTTATGGGGCAGTTGCATAGTCGGGACCATGGCCTTTCCCCAGGAGCCTCCCGTGTCCAGCTCACCCAGGTGCATTGCACACACCCCCATTTGGTGAACACCCACCCCAATGCCTGGCCATTCAGTAGTTGTGGCCGTATTCCCTAGAAGCCTCAGTCTATCCAGATACTCTACTGGGGCAGGTTTTCAGAGGACACCAAAGCCCCTTTGTTGCCAGAAGGTTAACTGTTTCTTTTGCGGCACCCAGGTCCCTGCTCAGCTTCATCAGAAATCCTGCCTTCTGGCCTCATCACCTCCTCCCAATTGGGCCTCCCCTTCCTCTTCACATTCCTCCTCATCCGGCTCAGAACTCCTGGTGCATCATCCTAAGGACACTCTCACCAAGGGGTAATTCTGTGTCAACCGTCAGTAAACCCCCAACCTCCCACTGGTACAGCGCTTCTCCACTGCAGCTGGGTCTACACATCACCCAATGGACCTGTTAAAATGCAGATTCTGATTCAGTAGTTTAGGAGGGGGGCAGAAGTCTGCATTTCCAACACACTCCAAGGTGAGGCCAATAGACTCAAAGAAGACTCACCCCTGCCCTGTCTGTAGTGCCTTGTCTGTCCCTCCATCATGGCTTCTGCCATCCAACACCCCACCAGAACAGCGCTTGCTTGGTTCACTAATGGCCTCTACGGTGCTAAATTCACCGGATGTTAACATTTGACCCCCTCTCCTGGAAAAAGTCTCTTCCCTTGCCTTTTGATGCTGCATCTCAACTTCCTGAAACTTCTGAAGCTACTCTAAATTGTTTTTCAGAGGAACTTCCTCAAAAAGAAGGCTGGTCAATTCAGTTTTTTCCATCCTAACTTGGAGGTGGAATCCTCCTCTCTGTCTTTCTAAGAGTCTCCAGGGGTCAGCCTGTCTGCTCTCTGGCCAAACTCAGGCTTGTGCCATTTTCTATGACAGTACTGTCCTAAGGAGATTTCTGTGGTGATGAAGGTGTTCTGTCTCTACTCTGCCTTATGGTGGACACTAGCCACATGCAGCTCATGTGACTGAGAAACTGAATTTTTTATTTTTAATTCAAGTTTAATTAGTGTGGAGTTGGCCATAGTGGACGGCACAGTTCTATGGGAACATATATCTCAAGGACAGTATCATCACACACCAGATGTGTCTCTGGCCTATGGCAAATTTTAACAAATTTCCAAAGCTTCTGCAGAAAATGGTAAGCATTAATGAAAAGGAATTATGCCTGTCAAAGTCAGATGATCCAAGTTCAAGTTCTGACTCCAGCGCTCCCTAAGTAACTTTAACAAGTGCCAGTAACAAACACAGCAGTTACTATGTAGCAACAGGATAACGGTACTTCTTTCCCAGAATTGCTGTGAGCCTTAAATAAGTGAATACAAATAAAGCATGTAGGTTCAAGCCGAATATATACTAAATATACTTTAATCTGTCTTGCTACAATTTTGATTATTAAACCTTCTCATTAGTCTTACAAAGGAGGGGCTATGGTCTTACTGTCTTAACTTCACCAGTATGAAAGACCATGGGACGACTCCAGGAATGCAAGGAAATCTGGGATTTGAACCTGGCCCTGCCCAGTTCCAAGGCAGCTGGTGGCTTAGCTGGCCAGATGCCCCATCTGAGGCTGCAGTGCCCGCCACCCAGGGCAGCTTTCCCTGCAGCCTGGATATAGGCATCTTTGAAGCCCATTATTCTGCTGACCACAGGGGCCCAAGCATGGAGCAGCTGGAAACTCGTCACTGTGAACACTGAGTCCTACTGCAGAGATGTTCCAGCAATAATGTCACCTAACTAGGATCTTGAGGTCAGATGGCCTTCAGCAAAAACGGCTGGCCTAGCTAATTGCTGCCTTGTGACTCTAGGCAAGATGCTCGATTGACCTATCTACGACTTACTTAACCAACTATAAAAGGGGAACAATACCTATGCCCAATGCCAAGGGGACAATAGACGCTGATGTGTCGAGAACCCAACACATTGTGGGGCTCTGTACTCTTCCGTGTGCCCCCCCTCACCCTCGAGCCATGCATGTGCAGGCCACTTTCAAGCCCTGATGGCTGCCACCACTATGCTGTGGGGGCTGACGAGCTGCTACTAATGGGGCTTTTCAAGGTAGGGGGAAGGCAGGGAGAGAATGGCAGGGCTTCTGGTGTCTCATTCATCCCACTGATATTTTCACAGACAAAGATCTTAAGGGAACTGGACAAAGGAGAAATGCTAGGAGTAAATGCCAGTGCCCCTCTCAGATGGCCGAGGCCTTGCTCTTTGCCTTTAAATGCTCTGAGATGTCAGAGGAGCCCTGATCATGACACTTAGCTATTTTTTTAAACATCTTTTAAGAATGGCATCACTGCTGACAGGACGAAGTGAAGTCTCTTGTGTCTAGAACCTCGAGATGGCCCTGCACAAGTCTCCTGATTGTTCTTCCAGACGACTTCTGCAACTGCCATGGTCTAGTGGAAAAAATTAAAGAAACTAAAAGCTTCCTGAAACTTGACACCTTCTTTGATATCTATTCCTGATACGTGACACTTCTGAATGAAGCCTCTTTAGCTGTAAAATGGGTCATTGTGAGGACTAAGGAAGATCATACTTGGGACACTCCAAAGACCTTGCCAGGAGATGATACCGAGCACACTGCATTAATAGCAGCACTCTTGGCAGTGCCAGGTGCTCATTATGGGTCAGCTCCTTTTCCTGATCACACTAATGATCACACTAGTCACCTTTCTCAGGAGGCATGGACCAAGGGAGGGTAAGGACATAAGTTCATTTGTCTCATGTTGTATCCCTGAGTGCCTGGGGCAGTGCAAGTACCTGAGGAATATTGACAGGAAGTCAAATGGAAGAACCAGTCAGAAAAAGACAACTGGCCCACCAGCCAATGCTTAATTTCAGTAGAAAGTTCTGAGCACTCTAAGGACCATTATTTGCACCAAGTCTTCTTGCTGCCACATTGTAACTTCAATGACTGGTCTTACTAACAACAGATTTGGTCTTGTTACTTCTGTGTTTAAAGACCTTCAAGCTAGGCACCATGGTGCATGTCTGTAATCCCAGCTATTCAGGAGGCTGAGGCAGAAGGATCACAAATTTGAGGCCAGCCAGGTCAACTCAGGGAAACCCTTGTCAAAATTTTAAAAAAAAAAAATTAAAAGGGCTGGGGATATACCTCAGTATTACAGTGCCCCTGGAATCAACCCCCAGTACTGAAGAAAATAAAACAAAACTTCTATAACCCCCCAAATCAGGTCTAAAGTCCATGGCCTGGTCCAATTATGTGTTGCTGACCTGGATCCTCCAGCTGCATCTCCATTGCTTGGTGCAGCCACCAGTACTGAATTTTGTGCTTGAGCTGCACCAAACTTCACATTATCCTCCAAAGTCCACCATGCCTTTACCCACGCTGGACCTCCACATCCACAAGTGCTGTTTGTTTTCAAAACCCACAATCATCTTTCTGGAGCCAGCTCAAATTGAACCTTTCAATGAAGCCCACTGCACCCTGGAAAAAGAATTATCCACTGCTGTATATTTTTGTTCCCACTGCAATAACAGCTGTAAATACCTTTATCCAGTATCAATATTCGGACAGGTTCTGTGTTGGACGGATGTCATATTTTCTCTCTTACCCAATTGCTTCTCGAATTTTAGCCAGGCATCAAATTGCCCTGGAGGGCATATGAAAACACGATTCCAGAATCCCACCTTGGGTTCTGATTCAATAGGCCTGCGTAGGGCCAGAGTATTTGTATTTCTAACAAGTTTCAGGCACTATTATTGTTGCTGTTCCCTGAATACACTTTGAGAAGCACTTACACGTGAATAAAATCACATAACCATTTTACGAGGGAGGGAAAAAGTTAGGTGAACTGCTACAGATAAAATTACATAGGGATGAAGTCAAATTTTGAACCAAAGCCTCTGGGACCACTATCTGAGCCGCCTCAACAACAGCCGTGACAGCCTCGGACACTTACTGACAGTTCACCGTGAACCAGGTATTCCATGGAGCATTACTGACACATCTCATCTAATCCTCAGAATCTCTCGAGGTCAAGTCCACCATCCTACATTATAACTGATGAGGAAATAGGTGGAGGTAACAACCAGAGGTCCCATAGCCAGTCACATAGTCAAGGGGGAACCAAGTGAGGGGACAGTGACAGTTTTCTAAATGCAATGCCATTGACCCTTCTTTGCAATTGCAGGTTTACATGCACATCCACCAGCCAGACTGCAAACACCTTTGAGATCACAGAAATCATGTCCTTTAACTTTGCATCCCAGTCACTGGCAAAGTGCAAGCAAAGAGCAGGTATTCAAATGTGTTTGATAAATGAATAAATGTACAAGACCAAAGGAGTAAATAATGAATGTGAAAGAAACTGAGGTCTTCACCACTTGACGAGTAGATTGGCCTTCTCTAGAAATGGTATGACTGGATCAGGAGCCACGGAACAATCAAGTTTGACTTAAAAAATAATAATAACTTAAGCAAAACAGCAATGACAATAAAAACATTTTGTCCCTAGGAGCTTTGGGTTGACATTCACAGAAGGCTCTGGAACCAGGCAAAAGACTGCAGGTTTGGCAAAATGAGGCTCCCACCCAGAACTAAAAATGCTTCTCTTGTTTCCCTTTTAGCTAATTTCTCTCCTTTCTGAGCCTACCAGGGGGGTCAGCCTAGTGGATGCTATTCAAATAAACAGCTGCAAAGGGGGAAAAAAAAGAAAAACAGAAAGGAACTTGTCTGTTGCTTGTAATCAAGGGTAAAAATAAAAGAGGCACAATGAAAATTAAGGAAAATAAACAGCGATGAAGGCTTTTCTTTTCCACTCGCCTGTGGAGTCCTGTTGTGTGTCCAACAATGGGGGGAAGAACGGGATGGGGATGTGGGCTCCCCATCAGCTCCCAATGCATGCAAGGACAGAACGATGCCCACACAGACCTGAGTTAAGGGACTGAGGAGACATGAGTCTCACGGCCCCCTTCTCCCACACAAAATTTGAGGTTGTGGCTGAATGAGGAGGCAGCTGGGTGGAAGACTGGTGCAGGCAGAGGAGGGGAAAACTGCTCGGCCCTCAGCTAGGATATGAGAAACAGCCCTCAAGGTACTCATACCTTCAGCCCTCAGGACCTGGGCCCAGCCTGGTGGAGATATCCCTGGGTAGCATGACTTCACCATGGCTGCCTCCTCTCTTCTCAAGACTTTGCGCTCCACTCGGGACTGGATTCTAGCATTTGGGTTCTAAGCTGAGATTTCTGACTGGACCACTCTTGGTCATGCTGATTAGAACACAATTTTTGTTGAGGACAAAGAAGGATGACAACCTCTACCACATGCCAAGCACACTGCACTGTGGTCCTGTCAGGCAGTACCTCGTCATCCAGGTAGCTCTATGGGGTAGGTAGAATTGTCACGATTTTATAGATGAGAAAGGCCCAAAGAAAATGTAATACCAAGCAAACTAATCCATGCCTATTCCACCAATGTTGACAAAGAGAAAGCCCGAATTATCCAGTATCACTGTAGAAAGTGGCAGAGCCTGGATACTCATTCTGGTCTGACCTGGAGCCCACACATTCTACCACCATACCGAGATGCTTGGATAAAAGGTGCAAATCAGGCTTCCTGACGCATTGCTAAAGATGAGGCCACCAGAAGGGAAGAATCATGGCAGAGGTGAGAAAGACTCTGAGAAGCTGCCTCCAGACACAGTTGATGAGCCACAGGAAACAGGCAGAAAGCAATAAGGCAGGAGCCCCAGCAGCTGGAAAAGGCATTAGAACCAAGTAGAATGAAGGACAGGGGCAGGATTGGAGGCCAGGTAGCCAGGGGACCTTCTCAATTTCACCCAGAACAGATGGAGAATGGAGTAAAGGGAATATTTGAGAGGAGCAGAGGAGTTCAGGGTGAAGGGATTGTTGGAGTCAATCTCTGAGAACTTCAGAAGTTCCCAGGGAATCCTGGGGGTTCATCTCAGACTGCAGTAGATACAGGTGTGTTCTGCTGGCAAAGAACCAGATGCACCTCTCCCCCACTGAGGGAAGGTCAACATCTAATTGCTCACAGCTGCATCCTTCCAGGTCATGTCTTCTTTGTTGGGGGTGAGGGGATATGGGCAATAATTGACTGAACTGGGAATACAAAGGCCTGGTCCTCTAGTCTTAATTCAGGACAATGCAAAAGGACTGTCCCAGTTCCAGGCCCTGCCAGGACTGCCTGAGCCCTAGGGTCATAACTGCATCAAGAGTCAGCTTCTCTCTCTGCCCAGTCCTGCCTCCTTCACTTTGCTACAAGTGTGTCTTCAGGGAACTTTCTTGAACAAACCTTCTATTCCCAACTGTCTCAGATTGTTTTTTCCCAGGGATCCCAATCTTAGATGCTTCCTTTATCCCAGTGCCTCCCACTGATTCCTTCAAAGAATTTTCTAGAGAAAATAATGCCCAGAATCCCCGGCAAAGATGGGAAGGTTGAACAGGTGATACAAATGTCTTCATCTGGCCTGCAAGCTCAGACTCCCCCTGTCCAACCAGACACCTCCATGGTTCCATGAACTAGCTCAAGACTTCCACCCTGGATCTGGCACCAGCAGCTCAGCGCACTCTAATTGCCCAAATTTTATTTGAGTCTTTGCTGGGGCTGTCACTTCATCCAATTAAGTGGAGGTTACAGAAGGACCCACTTGTCATTATGGCAATTTCTTCCTTGTGTTAAATGCTTCCAGAATCTTAACTAAGAAGCAGGCATGATCAGAAAAGATGGCTTCTGTAGAGATGGTAGTATTTCTCTTTCACAGAGACACACATGGGCAGATCCCCAAGCCTGACAAGCACTACCCATGTACAGCAGCTGCATAAATTAGACAGGCCTACATAAGTCACACTGGAGACAGGGATGGGAACAGAATGCAGATGAGGCTCACCACCAGACGGGCATGGTGTGCAGAGGTGGGGAAGCCCAGTGCAGCAGCAGAAGTCTTGAGCTGCCAGCCAGGAAATGCAGACCTGGTGCCCCAGCTCTCTCTCCTACTAGTGTGAGGACTTCCAGTAAGCCCTGCCCACTCCTATGGTAAGAACTTGAATGATCTGACCCTGACTCTTTACAGCCACACCTTTTCTTCCCTTCCACATGCCATGTTCATCCCACCTCTAGGACTTCCTACTCCCTGATGCCTTTCTCCAGAAGGTTCTTCTTCCTACTCTTTAGTTGGCTGACAATTTCTTGGGCCTCCAGGTTTTTAATTAAATGTCACTTCCTCCAAGAAGGCTCTCTCTGCCCCTTCCCAAAGTGGGTCTCACCACTCATTCTCTATCACTCTATTTAATTCTGACAAAGCCCAAATCACAATTTGCCATGCTACATTGGCCTATTAACGCTTTCAAAGTTCATCTCTTCTTATAGAATGGTGTTAATAGGATAGTAGCTATAGCTATCTGCGGCTATTTAAACTAAACTTTAATTAAGATTAAATACAAATTTAAACTCAATTCCATGCTCATGGTATCCACATTTCAGGCACTTGATAGCTGCGACTATTGCATAGCACAGATCTGGAATGTTCCGATCACAGCAGAAAGGCCTACAGAACAGTGCTGGTCTACAACACATGCTTTCACCAACCCCTGTATTCCTGGGACCTACAATAGGGCCTGACCATATAGTAGCCACTAAATAAATATTTCAGTATATGAATGACAAACAACAAGTATTTTTAAACAGAGTTATGCATAAAAGAACAATAAAGCTGGGCATGCTTGTATCGGCTTGGGGAAGCCGAAGAAGTCCTCACAGAGGGGGTGACATCTCATGTGAGCCTTGAAGGACGCAATGAGAACACCAAGGTAAAGACAGAGAAGGACAAAAAGATTGCGCAGCTTAGTGTTTGGACACTTGGCAAGTTTCTCGTGTGGCAGAGTTGGGATCAGAACTCAGATTTCTCTCCCTTGAAGGTGTGATAGATACATGGGGCTAATGGCTGAATGATTTCCCTCAGGCTACAGTATTTAAATGTGAGCTGGTAAAGCAGACCTTCAAAATGTAAGAAAAATCTACTGGTTTTTCACAATTCAAGGTGAGAAAAGAAATGCAGATGTTCATATGTTTGTCAGCAGGGAAAGATCCCTGAATCGTTCTGCCTGCATCTGCCTGGCTTCTGTGCTGCAGACAAACTAGCCTAATAAGTGGCCCAGGACACCAAGTACTGATCTCAGGATGGATGAATGGGAAAGCTGATCTCCGGAGAAGGCGTCTAGGCAGGGAAACACCAGGATGCGACCTGCTGCTGAAGCGGAAGTGCCTGTTCCCAATGCTGGCTCACACCTGCTTCCAAGAGCTCACTCCCCAGATACAAGGTTTAACAATCTGCCTCCATGTGACGTCTGCATGCTGACATCTGCCTGGAAACAGGGTGACTCAGCCTCAGGAAGCTGGGAGGGAAAGGGACCACAGAGGGAGCAAGGAGCAGATCTTTGGGTTTATGTCCCCTCAGAAGACAAGGGTTCACTCTATTCTGAAAGACGGGCTCATTTACACAAGCAAACAGATCAGAACAGTATACAGGGAGGAATTCCCACTGCAGGCATGCCTGGCTCTTTGCTTTGCCTTGTGAAGAAAAAAGGAAAAAGAAACAAAAGACTTGGAGCATGGAGCTGGTAGGAGCCCAGGACGCTGCTGTGTGTATCACCTCCGTGGCTCCTCTTACTGCTGCCCTCTTTGACGCAGGGCCCCGGGTTTGTTAATGGGAGGATGGAGGTCGGGCTGGAGCTGGCTGGGGAGCTCATTAGCACCTCACCAGAGCCAAGGGCTGCCCGCCTTCCAGGAGGCATTTTGAACTCTAACTTAGGTTGCTTTCTTGAAATCAATATAATGCTTTTGCTGTTGCTCCATCTACCTCACACAGCTGTCAGAACCTACAGGCTTCTAAGGAGAACCTTTCAGGCTTACCAATGCCTGTCTTCAATTCATAGGGAGCAGCATTCCATCGTCTGCACGTTGGTCATCTGAACTCTTAACACAGCAGAGTCCAGATCCTGGGAGAAGCGGGGTGAGGAGTGTTGGGAGTGGGGATCCAGGCCTCAGCTGGTGATGGGGTCACATGCACAGGAAAGGAGCTCAGTAGCTGCAGGTGTTCCTGGAGAGGTCCTTTCCAGTGGGTTCCGGGAAGGCTTGGGAGTCCTGATGGGATCTAGATCCTGCAGCCAGGTCTGCTCAGCACAGGAGTGCTGTATCTGAGAATGTACTTCCTTAAACGATTCCTTTGTTATTTGAGCTGGCTTTTAGCCACTCTACACATGGACACTATAGCACAGAAGAATCTTAGTTTCAGTAAGCCCCAAGCCTCTGGGGGACCCTGAGCCACAAGACCCTGAGACTGTGGTCCTCATGGGCCTCTAGAACAGTAAGTCCTATGCAGTGCTGTTGACTCCAATTCTGCAGGTACAACTTGCCAGAAGCCAGTTTCTCTCTATAAAGTAAAGAAGTGTGAAAAACCATTCTCTGCCCTTGCAAACACCAGTGCAAACCCAGGAGATGGATTTCATTCTTCCTTCCAGAGTGTCTCCAATAGCAATATCCAAGCCCAATAAACTACTGCTATTCTTAAAGGCCCATTGACCACAACCTATCAGACAGCTGATGCTGCCAGCTCCCCAGGCTTAGTAGTCATAGCCTGTCAGGACTCCAGAAGGAAAGGATCTAGCGCAATCCCATATGTAAGGTGGGATAAAACATATATCTGTCTTAGAGGACTAGCTATCAGAGTTATCTGAGATCAACTTTCTGAAGTGCTGTATGAGTCAGTTTTTGCTGCAATAAGAAACAACTCCAAAATCTTAATGATGGACACAGACACTATTTTGCTGAGGTCTGTAGATAAGTTGTGGCCTGGCCATGATGAGTTTAAATCTGTTTTGTATGCCCCTTCTTCCAAGTATTAGGCTTAAGGAGCTGTTCTCACCAGAGCAGGTTCTTCTAAGGATGAGTAGCAGGTGAGAGAAGGAACAGAAACAAGATACCTCTTAAAACTGGTTCTGGTAACTGGTCACTGTTCCTTCTGTCCCAAACAAGTCACAGCCACATGGCCAAGCTCAAAGTCAAAGGGGCTCTGTCAAATTCATTCAAGAAGAGCACCCTGACCCTGAGGCGGACTCAGAAGAGCAAAACTTTGCCAGACCACAGCACAATCTTCTAGAAGTGTTCAACAAGGACTTGGAAGACAATCATACATAGTAAATATTAGGAATTTTCAACATTGGAATCATTATTAGTAGCAGTGTTTGGGAGGGGTCACTAGAATTCAGAAAAGATTGGGGCAGGTAAGGCATCGCTATTGGGGAATGGGCCCAGGAAAGTTCAATCCCTCCTGCTGGGTTAAGACTGGTCCTGAAAACTGAAGGGGTCAGTGGTGAGTAGGGGAGCAGGAAAGGCTTCAGCCAGGCAGGACTGACCTGCAGCTGTCCTTGAAACCAGCAGGAATTGGAGGAGGTATCATCCCACAGAAAAGAGAGTTCACAGTCTGGAATTAACCCCAGGCCCTCTGACCTCCAAACCTAGATAAATCCCTACTCCACCCTCAACAGAAGGGAGAACATTTTGAGATGGAATTGATTTCTTTCTACATATTTTTCTTACAAAAAAAAATACCTCTCAATGTTTATTTTTATTTCTTTAGGCTGAAGCTTAACTCCAAAAATAGACAGTCTTTTTCAGTAGCCCTGTCATTAGCAGTTGCTACAAACACTATGTACCCCCCTCCATGTGGAACTTCAGGCACGACACTTGAAAAGAGCAATTAGAACAGAAGTCTCTTGAGAATCAGTCAGCGGTAGCTGTATTGCTGGTGCCCACAATCTCCCAAGGGCATGGCTAAGAGCCAGACCTGCCCTGGAGCTCCCTGGACCTCTGCGAGAGCCACTGGTCCTCTGGTATCTGCTGTCCTGTGTGCCTGAAAGTGTGCTGCCTCCAGGCAAAGATGGGGCTCTTCACCCTACCAACTACACTGTGTGTCCTTACCCAGGTCATTTAAACTCTGAGTATCTGGTTCTTCCGCTAGAAATGAAAATCATAATAACTGTGGGTTATTCGGGGGCATCCTTATAATTTTGTAAACATTAAAGAACTATTTGATTTCATGAGAACAGCCGCCAACAGAGTTCCCTCTATACGCAGTGATCTCGAACATCAAGTGATAAGCTGGATATAGTCTAGCAGGGGCTCCTGCCAGGCAGCCAGAGATTTGAGGGCACCTAATGTAGTTTATAATGGTGGGGAAAGTTGCCAGAAAAGTCTTCCCTAGAGAGGAAATGCTTGGCCTGAGCTCTGAAAGGGCAGACAAAGTAGGAAGGATAGAAGAAACTGTATGCAAAGGTGTATTCCAATGCTGCCATGTAAAGATCTGCAAGAAAGGAGACCATGAGTGGCTTTGTCCACCTTCCCAAAGAGGCAGGAAGTAATAGAAAACAATGCTGCATTTAAACAGCAAATGCCCACTGAATACCTTTAATCTGCCCAGCACCAGGGACACAGGATGAGTTACCACAGTCCTATCTCCATCCTCATGGAGTCCAAATCTAGTGAACTTGACATCTTTGGCACCCTCTGTGCAGTTTCAAGGGGTCACCTTCAATGGCAAAGGTGTACAAGGCATTATGGGAGGGCTAGGAAGCAAGCCCAAAGACAGGTCATGTGAGAAGAGGCCAGCAGTGGTAGTGGACACACTGAAATTTGGTGTGGTTGAGAAAGGGGACTCATGGAAAAGGTCCATGAAAACTGTGGCTGGAGACACTGGGTCCACTTGGCAGATGGGCCCCCTTCTGTGCACACTGGGGCCACTGAAGGGGGAGGCTCTACCTGCCAGAAGGCGGCAGAAAGGACCTGAAGAGGAAAAGTAGGAAATGAGCCTTGAGAAATGGAAAATGCAAGCAAAGACCCAGTCCCAGAGCCTCCTAGCTATAGCATATCATGCTGTATCTACTCCCACCTTCCAGGTGAGTCTGTGTTCATTGCACACGTCTGGGAAGACACACACCTATTTATCAGCAAAGGCACATAAAAATAATCCAGCAAGAGTTGGGAGAGAGGTTCCAACTCCATGAAACAGACAGTTGTTGTGGATTGAATTGTGTCCTCCAGAAATATATTTCGGAGCCCTGACCCCTGGTACCTGTGAATGTGACTTTATTTGGAAATGGAGTCTTCACAGCTGTCATTAAGC
Organism: Xerus rutilus; assembly: GCA_028644305.1. Taxonomy (NCBI): domain Eukaryota; kingdom Metazoa; phylum Chordata; class Mammalia; order Rodentia; family Sciuridae; genus Xerus; species Xerus rutilus. The sequence goes on from CM053401.1 coordinate 165,184,618, forward strand.
TAAGACAAGTCACCATAGATGCAGGTGGGCTCTAATTCAATTACTAGTGTTGTTATAAGTAGAGGGGCATTTGGATGGACACATGCACACACACACAGAGGCCATGTGGTAACAGGGACAGGTATTAGAGCAATTAGTAGGGTCTATAGGCTAAGGAACCCCAAGGATTGCCAGCACCAGCAACGCCATGCCGGGGCAGCCCAGAAACACTCACCCAGAGCCCTTCAGAGAGTGGCAGGAAACAGATTCTTCCTCAGAGTGCACTGAAAGAGACAACCTTGTGAGCTCTTTGAGTAAATAAATTCCTGCTGTTTTATGCCAACAGTGTGTGGTAGCTTGTTAGGTGGTCCTTGGAAATAAGCCTAATAGCTGACTGAATGCGTATCATTAGCACCCTTAGGGGTGTCAAGTTGAAGGAACCCAACAACTGCATTCAGAGGCACCAAACCCCATGTTGTGGGATGTTGTGAGACATTGTAGGATGGGGCCAGGAGGTGGCTGGCATCAGCCCTGAAGGTGGGAAGCCGCCAGATCCTATTCTAACCACATCGTCTCACTCAGACCTCATGACCAACCCAAGAGGTCGGTCTCCCTGTGCTCACTTTGTAGATGTGACAACAGGCTGGCAGAAGCATGGAGACATGCCCCAGTCACATGGGACAAGTGCAGAGTTGGGGTCTGAACAGAAGCCATCCTGTGGCTTGTTATGGGCCACAGAATCATATATAGGCAGGCCCTGTCGGCAAAGCACATGCTATTTAGAGTTAAAAGCTACATTCTTATCACTCTCTAAAATGATCTCGTTAATTTGTTTCCCTCTATTATTTTCCACTGAAATGTATATTTCAAAATAGGAGAAGCCCTGACCCATATGGCCCTTGAGTGTTTTCCTGTGACTGGAAGATTGAGACATAATGGTACTTAATAAATATCTATCTCCCTGACCATTCAATTAATAGGGGCATTCAGAGACTGTAGTGGTAAGACTCAGGTATATATTTGTATTCTGGTTTAACAAAGTGGTAAGTGGTACTAATTTCTTGATGTCCATGATCATAGGACACTCATAGGGAGATGCTAAAGCTGCACACTTGCAGGGATCCCAGCCCCGCACTCAGGTATCCGAGTCAGGAAAATCCACAACCAGCAACTCCATTGGAGTGAGCACAGCCAGAGCTGTTCCCCAAACTATGGATGTCATGGGGGCAGTCATAGGTAATGAAAGGGAGACCTTGGGAACAGGAGCCACAAGAAGGAGGAAGAAAAGGAGCTGTGTTTTCAGGGGGAGGGATCAGCACCAGAAGAACTGGCATAGACAGCAGGGGAGAGCTGAATCAGCTGCTCCTGACTCTTGATCACAACACCAAGGTGGCAAAAGAGAGCAAGGGGCAGACGTTGAAAAGAGCAGAGAGGATAATAAGGGATGGGAGAGAGGAACTCATGGAAGCTAAGGCATAAACAGGAGCGTACAAAAGGGACTGAGACTCTGAGGGGCAGATGTAGATGTACAGCTGATTTCTGGCTATGTTCGGCTCTGAAATGGCCTTCCATCAGAGCGAAATTCATGGCAGCAGAATCTTAAAGTAGATCTTTCCCATTGTTATTTAAGCCTAAAATCAGGGGACAGTAAGTGCAGACCACAACCTACCCATCAGCCCTCATCCTGCACATGGTCCACGCCCTACCCTCCAGCGTGGAGCAGCATATGCCAAGGGAGTCCCACCAGTCCCTATCCAGTTCTGTGTGAAGGGAGGGGATCCTGAACCACATTTTCATCTTCTTAGGGGGCCTGGCTCCTCTTGCTGTGGCCACAGAATTGGGCACATGACTCTGGCCATCATGTGAACACTTCCACTTAACACTGAACAGAATGGCTGGGCTGGATTTGGAAGCTCAACTCAGGCAGGGATGGGAAGAAGCCTTTGCTGGAACCCACATTCAGACATGGACAGAAGTAAACTCTCTTCCTCTTGAAGTTGTTAAACTGGATGGTGTGGCTCCAGAGCCCCAGGCCCCTGCTCGCCCCCAACTTGCCCCTGAGCATGTACGAGCGAAAGCTCAATGAAAAACAAACAGCAGGAAATAGAGAGAGGAGATGGAGCCTGGGCCTATCATTTGAGCCTTGGGATGTGACTCTACAGAGACAGCTTCATTCCTGGGCATCCCAGAGATCATGCCATTACCTCCCTCTGGGGCCATATCCAGTTAGACTTGTGCTGCTGCTCACACTGAGGGTCCAGAGTGATAGTGGCTCCCCATGCTCTGAGGAGCCCCTGTTGAGTCCCCCTGATTGTGGCTATGGCAACTGCCACACAGTTTTACTAGGACAAGATGAAGAGTGTGGGTGGAGATGTTCAGACCCAGGAGGAGGCAAAGGCAGGTCCATCCAGCAATAAGATGAAACCCTGCTTTTGAGACACACACACACACAAGGCAGGGGAGAGCCATGTGTCTGCCAGAGGGAATTAAGCCAAAGCCAATGGGGAAGAACTGGCAAGTGGGGCTGGCAGAAGGGAGCTGTGCAAACAGGGCCCAAGGCAACTGTCTGCTGCCAGACTGCTCTGCCTGAGAGCCTCCCAGGAAGGGGAGAGAGGGGTGGAGCCCAGCAAAGTGGCTGAGGCCAGCACCATCACCAGGCACTTCCCAATGGGGTGGCTAGGGCCTGGTAAGAGCAGGGATTCCCCACAGCCCCCTTGGGGGGATTTCCAATACTGTGCTATGAATTCCTTCGATTGCCCCAAATCCTCAAAAGTCTGCTCCATCACAAACAACTTCAGTGTGGGGGTGGGAGGAGTGGAGAGAGGGTAAGGAAACTACAAGGAAAGAAAGTTGAGTTCCAAATTTGAATGTGCAGAGCAGATAGAAGGTATAAGAAGCGAGTGGAAACTGAGACTGAAAATTGGCAGGAACAGAAACCAAAGTTACAAGTGACCATAATATAAGACTCTAGAATATCCAAAAATGTAAGAGACAGATAATTCTGTCCCTGGTCTTAAAGATCAGGATAACTGTTGGCATTCTGGTTGCAGAGAAATTTGGGGATTAGGGACCTTCTTTTCAGATATGGCCCAAGGAACATCTAGTATAGGCACCACTGGGAAAAGGCAATCAGTGTTTCCATGAGCTGTCTTCCGTGATTCCCAGGGACAGTGGGGGCAGTCCACTGATGCCATCAGGGACCAGGAGTCAATCAAGAGCCCTACAGTCATGGTTGGATAAGGGAGAGTGGGAGAGGAGACGGCTCCCAGCTAGGGCATGAAGACAGGATCCTAGACACAGGCAGTACCCAGCAAACTGTGAGATGTGGCTCAAGGCCTGGGAGGAGGGGCCCTGCAGATTCTTTCATGTCTTCTTATTGAAGAAGTCAAGGAATGAACTCAAGAGCCTGGGATTCAGCAGTCATGTACAAGACATCTAGAAGTGTCACCTTTGTCTCCAGGCCTGCAAGCTTGGCTGGTCACTTAATGAAATGCATTAGCCAAGTTAAGGGGAAAATAGTGAAGAACAAAAAGGGGGGTAATCAGCTCACAGGGGTGAGTCACAAAAGAAAAGTCACAGGTGAATATAGACCTGCCTGTGGCCACTGTGCCCAGAGAGTAGGAGCAACCTTCAGAAGTCCAGCTTTGAAGGCATCCAAAGAAGCACCAGCTCACATCCCTTGTCATGAGTCCAGATTCAGCAAACCCTCTTCCAGCTCCCACAAAAGGCAGAGAGGGGGCAGTGGCACTCTCCAGATGCTGTGGGTGTCTGTCAACTACACAGGAGGCCAGAATGAGGTTTCCAAGCCATCCAGACAGGAAAGGGTGGTGTGATGGACACAGCCTTCCTGCGGCAGCTCCACCTGCCCCACCCCTGTGAGTTGGGTAGAATCATGGTTGGTATCACGGTGTATGCTCATTCATGTCACAGCCCAAAGAGATCTTTGGGTGAACAGGGGTGGTACTCAACTGCACCGTCCTTCAGGGACACAGGCTTCTATACAGAGAAGCTGCCTGCCTCTGCACATGGTCTCCAACATCTGAACAGGAGTAAGAAAGAGAAGGGACTCACACAGGGGTCTTTTCATAGGCCTGGCCTGGAAGGGGCATATGTCATATTGGCCTTATCTACAAGCAGAGGGCTTGGAAGGGTAGCCTTCCTAACTACTCAGAAGAAAAAACAAGTGTCAAAGAAAGCAAAGAATATTGTCACACAAGTCTTTGAACTTCTCCAGTCATGAGACACAGGCCCCACACTCTGATTCCCATACTTTATTTCAGAAAATGTGAGGCAAGTAGTGTCATGGTACCCTTTTTATAGATGGGGAAACTGAGGCTCAGTCACTTGCAGAGTTTCATTCAACAACAAGAAGTGCACAGAGATAGGAGCCAAGTAAAGCCACCCAACACCTCCTCACAAGAAGAGTGTGCTCAGCAGCTTGAAGACACAGTGAATCATTCCTGACTGGCTGGGGCCCCTCAGCTCCTCACGCCCACTCCTGTGTGAGATCAGAAGAGCAAAGCAGGATTAACTCACACAGGAGGCTCCCCCTCACTGAGAACAGACAATCAGCTCCTCTGCCAGTAACTGCCTGCTCCCTGCCACCAGGCTGCATTCCATCAGAAATGCAATAGGAATAGTCTCCATTTATCAGGTTGAAAGCCAGTCACATCTGCCCCTGGGTACACATAGAAAGCTACAGGCATGCTACCCTGATTAATAATGAAAATCTGGTACAAGCACATTTCATTTTAAAAGAGAGGAAGCCAAACTCTGCTTTTCCAAGTCTAGGAAACCAAGAGAATGGAGGAGAATCATAGGGATGGGGCAGGGTGGGGAAAGCTTTAAAGAAGAAAAAAAAAATCCACCTGCCCAGGTAGTGGAGAAACAGAGATTTCATACTATTCCAGGAGCTCCATGATTCAGCAAAGTTACGTCATTGGATTCTTGTGCTATTTCAGGAAGGTACGCTATAGTTAAAGAGAGGGAATAAGTGAGCCACACCTGTATAACACAGCCATCTGTTTTGACTAATGGAGAAGCTGAGGCCTTGAGAAAATTGTCACTCAAGTCTAAGGAGCAGCAGAATGAAGGTGATCTCCCTTCTCCACTAACCTTGCCCTGAGCCCTGGTTCTGAGCTCTGTGGATCAGGATGAACACATCTCAGGCAGAGGACACTGTGCACTTTTAAACCTCACCAATTATACGCAGTGAGAACCATTGCCATCAATTTCACCCCAATCTCTGAGATCTTGCTTTGTGGCATCTGCCTCCTACTAATTATTTCAGATTTGCTTTTCAAATGTTTAAATGTGTTGCCATGATTTCTTCATGAGGATCATTTCTAAATGATCGGCAGTGCTTGTTTTTGAAGTGCACAGCACTTTACTCCACCTCCCCTCCCTATAGCATCCACTCCCAGTTGGAAACACTGGGTCTCCATTTGGAGACTCTAGACTCCACTAGGAGATGAACAGATTTGGGAGGAAGAGGTGGCATGCTGGGTGACTCTGGGTCCAGGGACAGCTCCTATGACCAGCTAGGCTGATGTGGAATGTGCACCTGGACCTTACCTCATGCACCAGGTAGTGGAGAAACAGAGATCACCAGTCCTTGGAATCCTAGTGCAAAACCCACCCTTCTGCACTGGGCTTGCAACTCATCACCGCCAGCCTCTACCTGAGCTCTCATAGTTCCTCAGCTTCATGGGCCACAGTCAAGGCCATCCCTAGCGCCCCCCCCCCTACTTTGACATACACTATGTCTGCCCTCATATGTCCTGGAATTTGTAGATGGTATATCAACAAATACTGATTGGGGCAAGGCACTATATCTTTTAAAAATTCAACACCCTAACAAAAAAGATAATTGTGCACCTTTCACATTATATAGAACTTGGACCTTTGAGCCCAATATCTGTAAAAAGGAAAGTATCTTTCTGTCCATTTCCAAGTAGGATAGAAAAAATTGTTTGACAGGTTAAGCCTGGGGAGGTTGTTAATGGTTTTTCTTGACCTAACTTGCATTAATAAGACTATCAGCTGCTATAACAAGTAAACCCCAAGACACTATAGCTTAACACACTAATAATTTATTGTTGCTTAAATAACAGTCCTGCTTAGCAGACAGTTTTCATCCACAAGGTGATTCATGGGTCCAGGTTTGTTTAATATTTTGACTGCCACCTCCTAGGAGCTTGGAGCTTTCTGCTGCCAGCCAACCAAAAAAGGAAGCCAGGATGTAGAGAATGACAGCCTGCTTTCTAAACTCTTTGACTCTGAAAGAACATGCAGCACTTCTGTTCACATGCCTCTGACAGGAACTAATCCTGGGACCCTGGTGAGAACAAAGCAGGCTGGGAAATGAAGTCCTGGGTTGTAAGGAGCAGACTTCTTCCTACTCAGAGGAAGGCAAGGAACATGTGTTTGGTGGGCGCATCTCTACTGGCCTGAGATTTAGTGGGTGTTTCTCACAAATTTCAGCACTGAGGAGTTACTTTGCTTTTTTTCCTGGGTCTCCCCAGATAGTGGGAAAATAGGAGAGAAAAGGTCCCAGGTCACAATTAAGAATAAACCAGAAATCAAATGTCAGCTTTCCAGACAGAGAGACCTGAGCTCAGACAAGCTGAATCACTTCACAGCCACACAATCAGCTCTGCCTCCTCCCACATCTCATGCTGCACCTGGCCAGAAGGCCACAGGACAGCCGAACACTAAGGCTATGTTCAGGATAAAGAGGTCTCCCCATGGGGAGGGGTCTGGGCCAGAGTTTCTCAGCCACAGTGAAAATGGCCTCTGGGGCTGGATCATTCTTTATGGCTGCAGGCTGAGCTATACACTATAAGATGTCTGGGAGGAACATCACTGAGCCCCAGTTACGACAATCAAAATTGTCTCCAGACATTGCCAAATGTCCTATGGGGCTGGAGGAATGGACTTCATTAAAGAGGCACTGGTGGAGACAGAGGTTCCAAGTTTCAGAGGTGAGTTAGGCTCCAGCAAGAGGACAGAGGCAGTGACTAGAATGTCCTTCCCAAGCAGAAGCCCATGGTTTACCTGAGCTTAGCTGAGCCTGAAACTTAGGTTCTAAAAAACAATATTCCATGTGCATCTGCCACAGAACTAAACATCATGGAAAATTAGCATTGGGAGCCTCAGAAAATAGTCTCCTTGGCAGTAGGAAGAGGGCAGCCCTGATCTGTGTCACTCTTACAAAGCCCAGTGATTGTGCTTCAGTATCCTCATCTATAACCCACGGACTGGGGTGAAGACTAAATATGATCTCAGGTGCAGATAGCCAGAGCAGTGCCAGGTATGCAAGAAATGGTCCCCAAGTGGGGGCTAGGTACAGCCACGGCAGCTCATTCCATAGCCCCAGATCATTCTTCCATTTGAACACAGGAGGGTAATGTTCCAAATGATTGAGGATTTAATGCAATTGCCGTTGATTTAATTTCCAAATGCGTTAAAACTGTTAATGCAACACATCAGCATGCAGCTGATGAAGTAGTCAAAATAATTCAAGGAAACCAATACTTGTCAGGTTTTATTTATCCACATTTACGCTTCTTTAAAAATAAGCTGGTCTTTGTGCCTGTATAGAGTACAATATACATAGATATCTCCCAGTTAGCTTCCCCCACACACATATGTTCAAGTTAGGTTTCTCACTTTTCTCCCATCTGTCATTTCTCTCTTCCCAAGCAAAGAGGGGGGTCGTTGTTGAAAAGTGAAGGAGTCAGAGGCTAAGGTAGGGTGGCTGGTAAATGTGGGGACGACAAAGATTGATAAAGACAAGCATACTCACAGGGAACTTTGTTTGCCTAGAATTTCTGTATCTATGGCCCCTCTCCCAAATCTAGGGTAGTTGACATCATTTTATTCCATTTTATAATTAGGGAGTTGTGAAATAACTTTCCTAACTCATATGGCTAATGTGGGGCAGAACCAGGATTTGAAAACAAGACCTCTGGTCTTGATAATTTCAGTTACGGCAAAGTGATCCAACTCATCAGTGAAAGTTACAACTGAAGAGAGACAAAAAAGGAGAACCCAAGCATTAGGATACTTTCCTATAGACAACGAAGCCTGCAGAGACGATGCCAAGGTTTCTCCACTCTGAAAGCCAAGGTCAGGCATGAAGAGGTGGTTAAGCTGCTGTAAAAAACTGTTAATCTTTTAGACAGGGGTTGGGGCAGGACTCTTGGGAAAACAAGTAGGGCTCACCATGAGGCGATTCTTCTCACAAAAGGACTAAGGAAGGCCCCAAGAGATAATGATCCTAATGGCCACATGATGGGCTGCAAGTCCCATGGCTTGAGCAGGTGGACCAAAATCCCAAACTGCAACCAAAGCAGGTCAAAGGAAGGTCATGGAATACAAAGAAGTACAAGTAGAAAGAAAAGAATGAAGGAAAAAATATAATACAGGAAAAAATAAAGCAAGAGGCTTCTGTGAAAGAGACAGAACTTCCTTAGAGGCAGGAGGAAAAACCAGGAGCTCAGACAGTAATGAGAGGCTTAGACAGGAAGGAATGGAAACTGATCAATTAAGGTAATAAGCATATCCATCACCTTAAACACTACATGGTGAAAACATTCAAATATCACATAATACTCCATAAAAACGTAGCTATCATGTGTCAATCAGAAATACAACTCAAAAAACAAATTTAATAAAAAGGAAGGCACTGTGAAGGGTTTCCAATGCAGGTGCATGCTCGTGGACAGAGGCCCTGCAGGCTGCCCAAGGACACAGGAGCCCCTGAGCACCGTCTCTGAGCCAGGTACTCCCCGAGGGCTGTGGGCCAGAAGAAACAGGACTTGCAGAGCTCCTCCCTACAGGAGCTGTGTTCTAGCAGGAAATATGGGCTGTGCAATGCAACAGCTGGATGTTGGATGTCCTCCTAAGGTGCCCAGGAGGTGGTGGAACCCTTAGGAGCTGGGGTCTGGTGGAAGGTCCTTAGGTCACTGGGGGCATACCCTTGAAAGGGAGGTGAACCCTGGTCTCTTCCTCTTCTGCTTCCTGTCCATGAGGTGCGCAGTTGGCTTCACCTGTGCTCCCCACCATTGCTATCTGGCACACCCACCAGAGAGCCCAAGCAATGCGCCCTCCTGATCTTGGACTAGAATTTCCAAAACTATGAACCAAAATAATCCTTTTCATTTCATAATTATCTCAGGCATTTCATTATAGCAATGGAAAGCTTTACTAATACATGCACCAGTAGATAAAAATGACAATGTCGGGGGCTGGGATTGTAGCTCAGCGGTAGAGCGCTTGCCTCGCATGCGTGGGGCCCTGGGTTCGATTCTCAGCACCACATACAAAGCAATAAAAAAAAAAAATAAAGCTATTGTGTCCATCTATAACTAAAAAAATATTTTAAAAAAAAATGACAATGTCAGGTAGTGTGACAACTTAGTAAGAAAACCAAAGCATAGTACAAAGGTACAGAATTCTAAGGTGTAGGGTTGGAAGTAGGGGTGGATGTTCTTTCAGATAAGTGATCAGGGGAGGACTCTATGAAAACCTGATGTCAAAGCAGAGACCACAGTGAACAAAACAAGTAAGCCGCATAGTTTTATAGAAGAAAAACATTTCAGGCAAAAAGAGAAAGTGCAAAGGTCCTGAGGTCAGAACAAGCTCAGTGTGGTTCAAATAATAGGAAATGAACCAGTGTGGCTAGAGAAGAAAAAGGACAAACACAGGAGTAGAGGCCAGGAATCAAAGAGAAGAGAGAAGCCAGATCTAAAGTCCATGGTAAGATTTTGTCCTGAGAGTGACAGAAAATACTGGAGAATGTGTGCAGGTGAAAGTCATGACTTAATTTGTTTCCAAACTGTCACTAAGGCCATTGCATAGAGAATAGACCTTAGTGGGACTAAAGTGGGGGAGGGAGAAGCTGGACTAGCCATCCAGCTGAGAAGACAGGGGCTTGGTCCATGCAGTGATCAGTAAGTAGTGGCCTGTGGGCCAAATCCAGCCCTCTGTCTCTGTAAATAAAATTTGTTGGCACATGGCTGTAAACATTCATTTGCATATTTTCTGTGGCTGCTTTTGCTACAAGAGCAAAGCTAAGTAGGTGCAGTGGAGGCCATTAGAGGCACAAAGCAGAGGATACTGACTGTCATGCCCTGGACTGACAGTGTGCCAACCTCTGGTCTAGGGTAGTGGAAGATGGCAGGTTCTACATGGAACCAAGAAGGTGGCATTTTTTTACAGGGCAGAGGCCAGAGGCCAGCCTAGCTCTTCTGGCCTGTTCTCTGACCACTGAGCAATGTAGTTCCCCATTCTTCTGAGGACTAGCAGAACATGAATCCAATTCTGAGGGAGTTTTCAAGTACCCCAGTGGCCATCTAAGCACTGTGCTGAGTGGCTGCTGGCTTTGCCACCTCCCACATGCACTTGGCCTCCACACTGCTCTCGCTCATGAGGCAGTGGCCAAAGCCATGGATGCTGCAGGGACCTTATAGCAGAAGCAGATGTGTCCTGTTTCAGTCTCTCAGGCCTTACTGGGTCAGTGCACGTAGGCCAAATTCCAACTGTCCTATCTCAATCTCAATGGCCAGAGACTTTACAAAGCCCTAAAAGGAGACCCCTGTGTCAACAGAACCATCATGCCAGGAAATTAGCACCCAAGGAATGTCTTTCAACCAGTGACGGGAGGTGGGGAAGTAATAAATACAGCAACTCCCTCACACCCCAGAGATCCCCAGGAGGACTGAGTTCAGTTGTCCACAGTGGCCAGTTGCTTGAAAATGCCCCTTTTATTGGATACCCTTTCTCCCATGTCTCATCTCTGTACATCCCCAAAATCTTACATTTAAATCCCTGCTTCATCTGCTTTTAGAGTCCCACTCAATCCCCTGTGCCTCTTATCTTCACTCCTCTTCCAAACAGACTGTGCGTTTGACCACAGCAGCCGACTGGCAATGGCTTCCCACCGTGCACAGGCAGAGCCAGGGAAGGGAAGAGTATGCGCACGGCCCATGATCCATGGATGGGGTGCCTGGGAGCCCCTGACTCCTCCAGAACAAATCCCAGCTCCTACTCTGGTACAAAAAGAGTCTGCAAATGTCTCTCTGCCTACATGTCTCCCCAAACCCCAACATGTCTCCCACTCATGTCTCAAAACACACCCATGCTGTCCCTACTCATAAGTCTTCTAGGTCATAGGCTCCAGCTCAGATGAAACCACTCAGATAAGCCCTCCCAGACTTTTCCAGATTGCATTAGCTGTTCCATCCTCTATATTTCCTCTGCTCACATCCAATTGCAGAAGCTACCATTCTGGATTTTTTTTTTTTTTTTTTTTACAAGAAATAGGAATAGAAGGAGAGACAGGCAGGCCTAGCTCTGCCACTTGTAAGCTGTGTGGCCTTAGGAAAGTTCCACAGCCTCTCTGAGTCTCCATGCCTTCATTTGTAAAAGGGGGATGCTAACAGCACCTATATTATAGGGTTTTTTATAAGGTGAATAAGCTAGTGTGGCAGGTGTCTGACAACTCCATGGCCATGCAGTAGAGGTCTGCACTTGTCTTCCTGCTAGAGCTGTAGCTTACCATATACCTGGCACCTGGGTGGGTTCAACACACCTTTATTAAGCAAGTGAATATAGAGCAAGGGAGTCAGACTCTCCATCCATTCCATCCTTCAAATCACTAAGGAACCAGAATCATGAGTAAGCAAAGCAGGCCAAGCTAGGACAGTGGTCATCTATGAAGCGTGTGTTCCCTGTTGCTCCCAGGAAGCAGGCTCGGTGTGGCCCAACCTGACTCAGCTTTAGATGTTCCAACTTGAAACAGAAGATTTGGAAAAGAAGAAAAGGAAACAAGAAAAGACTCTGCCGTGTAAGAAAAACATTTCTGCGACTGACCTCAGCCCATGGGCTGGACTGGACAGCCTCGGTCCTCTTTTAGCAGAGGAATGCCTTAAGGTGATGTCAGTTTCCATTTCCACAGAAAAGGACTGCATTTCTTTAAGCCAGGACAAGGAAAAACAGTCACTGTCTTTGGACAACATTCCTTAATAATAGCAAAAATATGATTGTTGGTAGCTATAGATGTTTTTGGTGGGCACTTACCTGGTACTAGGATCTATACTATATCATACTGTCTCCCTGCCATAGGACCAGTTAGCAAGGTTCATCTCATTGTACAGATGAGGAAAGTGAGGTAGAACGTCAATGCATCCTCAGCTGAACTCATACAGGCAGCTGCAGGCAGAGATGGAACTTCGGTCCTATAATGCCTACAACTGGTCCTACAAAGGTGCCTTAGAGGGACTCACAACAGTATTCAAATCAGAAGATCTGAAGATCAGCACTATGTTTTCCTAGGCACTAATTTCTCTCACAAGAGTTCTGAGCATGTGGTGTATTGAATGGAGATGGAAGATTCATTTAAAAATCACCACCACCAACACTCTTGTGAATAAGAAAATTTCATCAGGATGCAGCTGAATGACTTTGGTTAAAGACATCCACGTCCTTGAGTGAAGCTAAAACACTTTGAAATCGAAGACACTCAGGAAAACCAGAAACAGAGAGAGAATAAGTACCCTTGTGAGCACTGGCCTGGAACAGGTAGGTTGAGGGGCTGGGTTGTCGACTGAATGAAACCTCAATTACAGAGTCATCTAACATACACCCAGGTACATTATCACAACTCAATAAACAGCTCTTCAGAATTAAGTAATTTCAATTTGCTTTCACTGCGGTCTGTTGCCCAGAGAATTTGATATCACCTAACTCAGGTTAGACCGCACCTTGCTTCTGAAGTCCTCATCTTCACTGTCCCAGAACGGCACATGAGCCACGAGCCAGCCAGCCATAAACACACCTGTGTGGGGAGACACAGAAAGCCAACCTGGGCCTCCACTACTCAGCTCAGCACGAGCACCTGCTGTGGCAGCTGTCCCAGGGGCCTCAGCTCCTGGCACCCCTGGGCACCAAGGAGCCCTGTGACCTCTCAACCACAGCATGGCTGGACTTGTGAATGAATGATTTCAGAGAAGGTATGACCCATGTGATCAGATGGCTGGAGACAAGTAGAACCAGCTAATGAGCTCTCCTGACTAGTCAGTGGTGGCCACAGGAGGGGACCCAGAGAACTCTGCTTGCCGAGACACCATGCCCCAGATGTTCTCAAGTCCACATTTGTCTATTGCCTCCCCGCCTTTCCTTATTTTCAGTGCATCCCTGTATGGGTAGAGAGCACAGGCTCCACTTTGCAGAGGCCTTAAATGATTTCTCCAAGGCCACAGAAGAGCTAATCAAACCAGCCCCTGGGTCAGATGTGCTGTCCCACCACAGAGTCTATCACTTCTTTACCTCCTTACCTGGGGGATCCCACCTGCATGGACCACTTATTTAATGAGGATTTCAGAGCCTGGATACCAAGCACTGTTTTGAGAACTCCTATGTCTGTGATGGTATGTAATCTTCAGGATCCCTCTGCAAGAGGAAATCCTGTATCCTCATTCCAGGGAAGCCAGCTGAGGCCCTGAGGGGTTTATGTCATGTTCAAGGTCACATAGCTGGGACAAGATGGGGCCAGGATTCAAACCCAGTCATCTCCTGGAGTTGTCTCCTGCTGAATTGGAACCAAATAGAAGAGACCCCTCTGCAAGAGGAAATCCTGTATCCTCATTCCAGGGAAGCCAGCTGAGGCCCTGAGGGGTTTATGTCATGTTCAAGGTCACATAGCTGGGACAAGATGGGGCCAGGATTCAAACCCAGTCATCTCCTGGAGTTGTCTCCTGCTGAATTGGAACCAAATAGAAGAGACCTGCATGGAGGAAAACCACACAGGGATGATTTTCTTTCTCTGATGCCCCAGGGTCAGCCAGGGGCTCCCGCCCTCAGCCCACACCATCTGTGAGATGTAGAAATCTATCAGCACTCAGGAGGAGGAAATGCGGGCTACAGCCCATCCCCTAAGACAGCACTTGGCCCTGGAGAATCCTTTGTTGTGTATATTGCTTTTCAGATTATCTTCCTTCCTTAAAAAAGATTAATATTTTTCCCTTGTTTTCATTTCTTTTTACAAGTGCAAATACTTCAGATTAAAGTAAGAAGCTCCAGTAAGCTGGAGCTTCCTGGCTCACAAAGACAAAGGCTCTTAAGAGGGAAGAGAGCCATTCTTCCCCAGATAGGCTCCCCTAAATGCTCTCGATTGCTGCCTTCAAAGGGGTGCTGGGCATGCATGCCAGGGTGGCAGGATTCCTCTGGTTGTCTCTGCTTTTGGGTGTCCCTACTTCTCCTTTTCTTGTTTTGATTGGCTACTAGAGCTCTTCCACTGTGTGTGCGTATCTGTGTGTGTCCAAGTGTGTGTGCGCACAGGGAAGGGTTAACTGTATTTCTCCAGGAACCTGGAAGTTAGCCAGGAGTGGATGAATTAAAATGGCAAGTTAGCTAGAGAGGCCCAGGGACTCCTGGCATGAACCCTACCAGTTATCTGCACCCCTTGGACACTACTCATGACATTGTGTCACCAGGTACCAACAAGGCCACAATCCTCAGGCCTCTAGGTCTGACCAAAATAGCATGAGCCAGACCCAGCTGGACCTCAGCTCTGCCCCTTAGGACTACCCTCTGTTTCTCCACCTGGCTGTATGGCTTCTCTGAGCCATAAAATGAGTTGAAATATAACCAACATGCACCACTGCAATTAAGATAAAATGAGATAACATATGTGAAGGGACTTATCTACATTTAAGAGACCAAGCTCATGGCTTATCACCAACTGAATATTAAAATGTGGGGAAAATAGGCACTAAAAATACTGATATCCTATGCCAAAAACAAGAATGAAGTTCATCTGGGTATGATAAAATCCAAGTGTCAGATTATAGAGAGCACCAACCTACCACAGTCCAATGTGAAGTACCACCGAGCACATTTCTTAAACTGGAAGGACAGGGACTGTGGGTCTTTCAGAGCAGCAGTCACCAGTGGATCATACTGACAGACTCAGCTAGTGCCGCTGGGGCCAGAAGCAGCCCTGACCACACTCTAACTGTGGCTCAGCTTGCAAGGCCAACAGAGAATCAGTCACTGTGTGAGTGGCCACCTCTCCAAGCCAAGGCGTGATGCTATAGCACATCCCATGCCTCAGTCGCCTCTGGGTATGACTCCCCACTTCTCTCACCCAGCGACTGAATGGAGGACATAAGGAAAGGATAAGGCTTGCACTTTCTGGTTCCATCTGCCTGATGAAAACTTCAAAGTGCAGCACCCGCTCTCCTTCTCTTGGCCTTATTCTCTTATCACCAACTTTGCACCAGGCATGTGCAAAGGGCTCGTAGACCGTGGAGAACCTGAGAGAATACCACACATTCTCTCAAGGGGCCCCAGTCTGGCGTGGGATGGTGGTCATCAAAGAGGCATAATAAGCCTTCCAGGGGACAGCTCAGGAAATTACATATTCACTGAATACTTGAAAGTTCCACAAAGGCCACTGTGTCACACAAATCAATCTTATGGCACCCAAAACCAGCAAAGATACGAGCCTAATGCTATCAAAATGATGGCTTCTTTTATATATTAATGGCACTTGATGTAAATAAACTTAAAGATGACTTTTTTTGTATTAGTTGCTTTGTTCATGATTGCCTAATTTGTTGATCTTCGGCTGAAGTCTTCGTGACATTATGGTCATGGAATGAATGCCTGCTGAGGCCAATAATTCACTCATTCATCCATTATTCCACATGGTGTTTAAAGTTGAGCCTTAGGAGACTACTGCTGGTACAGGCTGAAAGACATGAACCACTGGCGGGTTCATGGGGTTTGATAGATGCAGAACCTGTGCCAGGCACTGAGCTAAGTAGGAGGACCTAGAACTGAAGAGATGATGCCCCCTCCTCTCACCTTTATGACCTGAAAGGTGAGACAAAAAAGTAGTGAAGAGAACCTCTCACAGTGGAATAGAACAGGGAGACGAGGTGAGATGATGGAAGATGACCTCCAAGAGGGGTCAGGGAAGATGGAAGAGGTCCAGAAGAGGATGTGACATTTCCACTGAGACCTGAGCAGTGACACACCAGCAGCCACGTGAATATCCATCTGGAGTCAAGATGGCCCAGAACAGAGAACTCAGCATGCAATCCTCATTCTGGGGTCAGCCAGGTAACCTGTCACCAGCCAGGTGACTTGCCACACAGGGACCAGCAAAGACAGGTCAAGATTTTCATGCTAATACATAATTCAACTAAAAAACTCAACTCTGGAGCCTTCTGGGGATGGATCGGTGTTCTTTTTCCTTTCAAACACACCGGGTCTCTTTCTACAGCTGGTATAATAGGAACAGCTTCATTATTTCATTCACTAAATTATGCTATATTGAAATTTTAATCAGTGAGCATAATATTGGTAAAACAAGTACATTCATACACTGCTGTTGCCAGTGTAAATTGTCAAACTGTTTTTTTTGCAAAAGCAATATTGCAACACAAAGAAAAATCCATAAAGATGCTCATATTCATTGGCCTTCCAACGTTACCTCTGGGATTTATCCTAAGGAAAGAATCTAGTTCAGTGGAATCAAAATGTTGTCTCCACAAGAACTGCATTGAGGTGTTAATTGTTGTGCACCCAAAGGAAAGGGAAAACAAAAACACCCAGAATTTCCTCAATGACTGCAAATAGGGGGACTTTAAAAAGAGGAAAGTGCACTTGATGTGATATTACATGCCCATTAAGCAATAACTGCACAGATTACACAGAGCTTCAAAAAGAAGCAGGATACCCAGTTTCTAGAAAGCAGCAGAAAAGGAAATAGCACGTACATTTTAACAGAAAGCATGTAAATGATACCTCAAGGTGAGCAAGAACAAGACAATTGAAAAGAATCGAATCAAGGCCACTGGGGTACGGGATGATTTATTTCAAAAGTCCTCCCCAAATATTGTCATTGTGTCGAATTTTCAATTTAAAAAAATCTCTCAGCAACAATCCTACAAGAACACGGCAATAGAACATCACCAAAGCACAAGGACATCTGTTCATCATGACTTAAATACAAAATAAAGCCAAATCTGGAGATGTCCTCTGTGTTACGTATCCCACGGTCTTTCACATATGTATCCTGGACAGGAGAGTCAACCTTGAATAATGATTCATTGTTGTGTGACTTTGCAATAGCATCTCATTCTTTTTGTGGGGTGTTGGTGGAGGGTGTGGGGAGCAAACAGAGACGCCTGTCTCTGCTATCCAATAGGGACAGGGACAAGAAGGTAGCAGATGACAGAAGGGGCTTTAACTCTTCAGCAGCACAAGGCTGTTATAGGGCAGAAGAAGCCCGGTGTCCCTGCCACTCGGGGTAGAGGCACAGGTAGGTGGCACTCACCTTTCACGATCAGCTCCGCGTAGTTGGACACACCGGATCCTCCGTCTGAGCGGATCACACAGCGGTACTTGCTGACACTGCGCTGGGCAGTGTCTGCCACACTAACTGTAGCTGAGAAGCGCCTGTGGTTGACCACGCGGGTGACCATGAGGGCTGTGTCTCTGCCATTCCATTGCTGAAGGACAGAGGAAAAGAAGGACCAGAGAAATCAGTATCACAGGGCTCCCTGGTGACCTCCAGCATGGACACTCCCTCTCACCCCCTGCCTGAGGTCCCACACTTCCCACTAAGGACAAGGGGTCTCCAACCTGGCTTGTGCTAGGGAATAGATTCAAGACTATCTTTGGCTAATGAGCTGATTCCAGAGGAGAATTACCTGCTGGGAAGAAAACTAGGGGAAGAAAAGGAGGTGGAGAAAGAGGAGAATAAGAAGAAATCCTTCCAATCACCTTTGCTCCTTGCTCAACTTGCATGTGGGGTTGGCCATAGTCTCTTAGCTTTCCTCCCTCTCATGTCCCTTCATCCCTTAAGCAGAAACCATCGTGTTCCCCCACAGACAGGTTTAGGTAGATAATGAAAACCCAGCCTGCATTGGAGTGTTCCCAGCTCCACAGCTGGTGACCTGTATCCTACCCAGAACCTCTGAGCATCACTTGCATCAAGCTGTCACTTATGGATAGGGGGCTTCTCAGCACCTCTCCCCCTGGCCATATGCTCTTCCCTCTGCCTGGAAAGCCCTGTCTCCCTAGGAACACCTCATCTTCCTTAAAACCCATGTTTGGCTCCGCACCATCTTGAGTAAACTCCCCTATCACTCATCATCTGAAAGCCATCCAGGTCTTCATGGATAGCCAACTTTCCATGCATCTTTTTCTATGAATGCCCCCCACTCTAGATTTGAGGGCCCCAAAGGGAACCAAGTTGGTAAACACTTCCAAAATCAAGGTGAATAAATATGGACTTTTGCCTTAGCATCCCGAGATTTAGATGTGATATTCTGAGTTGGACTAGGACTCTCTTACAGTTACAAATTATGGTCACGGGGAAGGTACATGCATTTGAGTACAATTTGAGAGAATATTTATTAAACACCTAGTACGTGCCAGACCCTGAGCTGGCTATTTTTCTACAAGCCTCCTTTTTAATCTTCACCATCTTGTTTGAGGTGTGTATTACTGCGGCTCTTCTCAGAAGAATTCAAATGTTAAAGAGGTTAAATAAATATGTAGAGCAAATAAGTCCCTCATCCAGGCTTTCCAACTTCAAGTCAAGCATCTTTTTTCTAAGACCATATCCCCACTGCCTGCCTTAATTTAAATTTTCTTTTCTCCAAGTGAAACTAAGCATTTTAATTGTCTAACTGGATTCAGGGAAATCTTGTGATTTATGCTTCCCATGCCCTGAGTCTTCCGGGATGTGATCTTCATGGCTTCCTACATGGTGTAAACAGTCTCACCATGTGCATGACCTACTTTCCTCCATGTTATCTTTCAACCCGTCCCCCTTAGTGACATGTCAGGACAGAGACAGGCAGGTGGAGCAGACCCGAGCAGTGAGTGTGAAGGCAGGAAACGTGGAAGAACCTCGTCTCCCACAGAAGGGCAGCTAACAGAGACCTGCTCAAGGCCAGGCAGGGAGACCGCAGGTAACATTTTCCTTCTTTTTGATTTTTTTCACATTCTCCAGACTTTCTACCTATATCACCTTCATACTTAAAAATAATAAAATAAATGTTATGTAGGAAAAGCAGCTATAGCTCCCTCCAATGCCAGAAACTACTAACATGACCAGGTGAAATACAATATAAGGTGGTCATTAGGTTGAAATGGCTAACCAGCCTCCCCACACTGGGTCCATCTTGGCAAGAGATGGTTCCACTTGGATTCAAGTATGAGAAGCAACCAGACACCATGGGCAACTTCCCTTCCCACAAAAGTGCAATGAGAAAGCATAGGAGATTCTAGCAAACACCAGAAAAACACTCCAATTTGGAGAAGAGATGCAAAATGGATGGGAAGGCCTCAGAAGAGATAAGGTCACCCAAAGGAGCCTGTCTTTCCCATTTCTGAACAAGACAGGCCACTATGGTAGGTACAAACGGATGAGACAGGAGGCTTTGGGGGATATTTTCCAGCCTGATGTATTTATAACACCATGAACATTTTTTCTTTCTTTTTAAAGCTAGTATCGAGGAAGCACTATTATGTGCAAAGGGTTTTATTCCTTATGGAAAGGTTTATTCCTCATGCAAGTGCCTAAGGCATGCACACTTCTGAGCTCCATCATATCTCTGAGGAAGCTGAAGCTCAGAACTGTGGAATGGCCAGCACACACAAAAAAATTGTGATGGACAAGAAACATATCCACATCCTAATACCTGGAGCCTGTGAGCATATTACCTTACCTGGCAAAAAAAAAATTTTGAAGAAGTGATTTAGTTAAGGATCCTGAGATTGGGAAGTCATTTTGGATTATCTACCTAGATCCAGTGAAATCACAAGGCTCCTCATCAGTCAAAAAACAAGGAAGGAGAATCAGAGAAAGAGGTCTGGGACTTAAAGAGAGGTCAAAGGGATGCAGTTTTGGACCAGAAGCTGGAGTAGGAGTCAGGAGCCAAGGAATGCAGGCAGCCTCCTCCAGCTGGTGAAGGTAAAGGGATGAATTCTCCCCAGAACCTCTGGGGCAAACGTGGCTGCAACAACTTGATGTCACCCAATGAAGCTCATATCTCCCTTGGTCATATCTCTTATTGCTACAATTTTAAGGAAATAAATTTAAGTGGTTCAACTTGCAGAATTCTTTGTGGTAGCAATAAGAAACAAATACAAAGAGAAAAAGACTGGTTAAGTGCAAAATATTCATTTTTCACACTTAGCCTAAATTTCATTTTGATGTCGCCTCCAGTATTACTTATCTTCTTAATGATGTCAGATTCTAGCAGGACCAGGGAGGATTAAGTGCATCGCCTGAATGATGCGTATTTTTCAGTTCAGCTCCTGAACCAAGAGCCTTTCTCTCATTGAAGGATAGGAAATTGCAGGTTGTCTTATAAAATCTCTGGAAAATAGGCCTTTTGATAATCACACTTGTCATATTGGGAGCAGGCAACAGCAGGACAGGGACAAGCGGGAGGGCCCAGAGTCACGATAGGAAATAGTGGTGTGCTGGACCATGGGCAAGGAGAAATGGAGGTTACAATGAGAGAGATGAGCCCAGAAGGGAATAGCCTGTGAGCTCAGCTGTTTAATACAAGGCAGGGAAGGCTACGCAGGTGCCGAGGGCCAAGGCAGGTGAGCAGACCCCAGAAACAGACATTAGGGGGATACTAGAAGACCAGGGAGTCCATGTTCCGATGGTGAGAGGCTCAGATGTCAGAACTGCTATGGCCGCATAGAGAAGGAATTTAAGCAGAGTCAATATGCAAGAGGCAAAGGTCCTAGCTACAGTCTCAGTCCACATAAAAGGCACCAGAGAAAATGCAAAGCGAGAAAACAAGGGGAAATATGCATAAACAGATAAAAGGCTCAGCAATCCAGGTCCATGAGCAACTGAGCAGGCCTGGGTGGGCAGGGGGGAGTGGAGCAAGCAAGGGGTCCTTGCAGCTTGAAGTGCACCCCAACTCAGAGAGAGGGTAGGAGAGCAAAGTTTCCCAACTCATGTGTGGTAGTGTACTTGCCGAGCATGCAGGGGGCCCTGGGTTCAGTCTCCAGCACTGCAAAAACAAAAGAAAAGAAAAAAGGATTCCCAGCTAAGGTGTCAGGTGGCATGTAATTGTCAGGGATGCAAATGATAGGGTGCTAGAATGAGGAAAGGCAGTGAGGGGAAGACAGGGTCCTGAGAAGAACTGAAGACAAGCAGAACACAAATCAAGGCATATGGAAGCCTGGGAAAGATGCTGCCAGATCCAGCCCTTATCCACCATGCTGGCTTGTTGGCATTTTTCTTCTGGCTCCTGTAGTATTTTTCTGATATAAGTTTATTCGTCCTCTGAAATTTCAGGGCAGGCTTTCTTCTGTTTGGGTCAAGCTTTTCAAGCCCTATTCTGTCTATTGTTCTAAAGTGAAATCATCATCTCACCTGTCGGATTCTGAGGCGACTGAACACATTTCCCTGCTGAAAACAGAACTAAGACAGAGTGATTAATGGAGTGCCTTCAGGAGAAGGGGGTGACGGATGGGGCGAGGGAAGGGGTTCAGCAATGATGTGGTGGAAACAGGAGCTAAGCTTCAGACTGGTCCCAGGGAGAGCCTACAGCATGTAGGGAGCCCTAGAGTTGGTCCCACCTTGAGTCAAGGGGCCGGCATAGGTATCACCATGGCTGTCAATCATGGGTCATGGCTAGCCAGGCAGAGAAAGGAAGAATCCTCCCATTTGACTGAGGGCATTTGTCAGTCAGAAGGCAAGGTGCTGTGAAGCTGGAGACACTGGCATCAAGGGCAATAATACCACCCATTCCACCCAGCACTTCCCTATCCCTGTCTGCTACAGTGAATTACATATGGTGTCTCCTGAAATCCAATAAGACACTGCCTGGAAATGTGTTGATACTTTGTTTCTAAATCTATTTTTGTTTTAAAGGGAGCTGAGAACTGACCTCTGTAGGACACTGGCCACAGCAAAAGGCTCAAGTGCCCTGCAATAAGATCACTTGCTATGAAATGTCAATATATATCCCATGAACAGAGTACATGAAGCCAGGCGCAGTGGCACAAGCCTGTAATCCCAGCACTTAGGGAGGCTGAGACAGGAGAATCGCAAGTTCAAAGCCAGCCTCAGCAACGGCGAGGTGCTAAGCAACTCAGTGAGACTGTCTCTACATAAAACACAAAATAGGGCTGGGGATGTGGCTCAGTGGTCGAGTACCCCTGAGTTCAATCCTCAGTACCAAAAAAAAAAAAAAAGAGTACATGAGATTGACAAATATTTTGTTTAACTTAGGATCTATCTGAGCATTAATTAAGTAAAAGCCACATTAACTACCATTTCTAAGGGCAGGCTTTGTGCTAGGCGTGGCACTCACCAACTACACAGTAGTGTTTACTTACTCTTAAAATCCCTAGGAAGGTTATTCTCAAAGGGCAGACACTGGACCAGCTGCATCAGCGCATCCAGGAACTTGCTAGAAATGTAAATTTTAAGAGAATTCTAGGGCTTGATATCCATTTGTACATGTTGTTTATGGGCAAGGGTAGTCTCAGTTTTTTCTCCTTTCCCTATTCTATTATTAATCACACTGGAAATGTACTCATTATTTTACAAAACAGAAAATGAGAGCATGTGGAGTGTGGAAGGTATAATTTCTGCCCAGAGGAATTTACAGGCTGGGTAAAGATTCCAACAAAATAGCAAAAAGAGTAAAACATAAACATAAAGTCGAGCACTGAAATAGCATCCTTCATGGAGGAAAAACAGGGTTGGCGTGGAAAGAGCAATCCTCTTAAGAACAGTTGTGAGCTGTGGTTCTCAAAGCATGGTCCCCAGACTGCATCAGCATCCCTGAGAACCACCGTGAATTAGAAATGTGAATTCTCTACCCCTACCCTGGGCCTCATAAATCAGAAATTCTGGGTACGGGCCAGGCCTTTTTTTGTTTTAACAAACCCTCCAGGTGATTTTAAGCCTGATGAAGTCTGAGATAGGTCCTATTAATATTCCTTTTTAACTAAGTGAGAAAACAGGCAGAGAGTAATACACCTTAGAGTAGCTTCAGCTACTTCATAAAGATCCCTTAGAGACCTTGTTAAAAATGCAGATTCTGATTCAGCAGGTCTGTGGCAGGGCCTGAGGTCCTTCATTTCTAAAAAGTTCCCAGGTGTTGTCTAAACTGCTCGTCCATGAGCCTTAGTAGGAACAGCACAGCCTATCTGATTTAGCTGAGTGGCTGGGTTAGGATTTGGCCCCAGGTAATCTGATTCCAGAGATTGGAGCTTTAATCACATCACCTATCTGCTCTCCAGTGCATAACAGTACAGTTACACTCTATGGCTCTGTGAGAGCACAGTGTGGTGTTCCAGAAATTTCCTTTCTTTTTCTTTTTTCTCCTCCCACCCCTTTCCTCATCTGGTCAATTTCCTTGTGTTTTGAAAAACACCTAATTCCTTTTGCAGAAATGACTACTCCATAGAAAACAATTTGGGAAATGTTGTGATAGCAGCTCAGATGCCTAGCTTTGTGAAAATCTTGAAGGTCACTAAGTCAGAAATACATGTGTTAAGAAAGGACAAAATATTTTCCTATGCATGCTCTTGGCTAAAGATCTCTTGGTATAGTATTAAGTGATGGCATATCTGATGTGCTAGCAGGCTGAGTGAGGTTTTCTTAACACATTTCAGTCTGTCTACTGTAATGCTTCCCAAATTTCAGTGTTCATCAGAATCACCCAGAAGATAACTCAAGAGGTCTGGGGTGAAGGCTAGGTAATTTGCATTTCTAACAGCTTCCCAGGTGAAGCTGCTGCTGCTGCTGCTGCAGACCTTGGCCTGGCTCTGGAGAATTTGAAGGCTAATGCCTTCTTCAGTCCTTCAATGAATAGCAAGGGGCTAAATAGCCCCACAAAACACATGAATGGAAAAAATTATTTAAATCCAGGACCACTTCCTAAGGTTGAGCAATTGGCCACTGCACCAACGGTGCCCAGCCACAGGGCAAGGGATGTGGCACTCAAGCCCAGCCCATGCTCTACAGGCAGAGCCACCGGGGTCCTGACCTAGGGGTGACTGAGTCCCCTTTAAGGACAGTTGCGTTTTCCTTTTCCCAGAGTCTCTGTCTGTTCACCAACCTATATACCCACCGAGCTGCATCTGCCCTGAAGATGAACCTTTATTTTCCAGTTCACCTATGCAGCGGTGGGACACATATCCTAAACTGAACGAAGGCTTTTCAAAGCAGCATCAGTGGTACTAACAAATCCTACTTTCACCCATGTTTCTCTCACCAGGGCAACGGTTGCCTTTGAAATTTCTCACACTGTCTTTCCTTTTCCTTCCTCTTCTTTCATTTGCTTGTCTCTCTCTTTAAAAACAACTCAAGGGCTAGGGTTGTAGCTCAGTGGTAGAGCGTTTGCCTCGCATGCGTGAGGCACTGGGTTCAATCCTCAGCACCACATAAAAATAAAGATATTGTGTCCATCTACAACTAAAAAAAAAAAAATTTAAAAAAAAAAAAGAAAAAAAAACAACTCAAATTCCACCTTCCTGGGTGTCTTGGTTCTGCATAGATATGTCAGCTTGGTTCTTCCAGAGACATGCACCATGGAAGAACAGGGCCCGTAAATACCTGTACTTCAATCTTCCCATCCCTAGTACATGTGCATCATTCTGCCCCCACCCCAGGCAGGAACTCTCTTTTTTTCAAATCTTTTTTTTATTTTATTAATGGATCTTTATTTTATTTATTTATATGTAGTGCTGAGAATTGAACCCAGTGACTCACACATGCCAGGCAAGTGCTCTACCACTGAGCTACAACCCCAGCCCAGAAACTCTGACTCTTCAGGAATCACCTACAAAGGAAAACAAGAGATGTGTCTAATGCATGGAACGTCTGCTGTTTTCCTACTACCTGATTATCTATCGAGGGATCTATAATGGCCTTGCCATTTTGCAATTCCCCATCCACTCTCCTCCTGTGTCATGACATTATTCCCTTCACAAAGAGATAAGATGCAGCCTGCAAAAATGGCTATCATTATTTCAGAGAGAGCAGGCAGCCTTGCAATTGATTTGTAATTGGCAGAAGTGGGAACATTACTGTCTTTAATGAAAGGAAACTGTTTCTGGTTCTACACAACAGATATTAGGTCTGCTTTATAGGAGATGTTCTAATACCCAGTCCAGAAGCTTTCAGTGTGCTGGTTTGAGCCTCCTATCAAAACAGATAAATAAATAAAATAAAATCAGGCACAGCATTTCCAGCTGAAGACTGTTCTGATTGCTCCAGGAAGCTCCTGATCAGAAAATATGTAGGTGAAATTCTCACAATCCATTTCTAATGAATATTCATTTTACTTCTAGTCATACCATTGCAATGGTATGACTTTTGGAAACTTGCTGAAGTCTCACTCATTGATTCTCTTAAGAGCATATTTGTACCTTTTTGGCAGTCTCTAAAGAACAGCTTTTGATTATTCTTTATTAAAAGTTAAAAGAAATAAAAGTAGACATAAATCATTTTTGATTAGCTGTGCTGAAACCCTTCCAAGGGCCCACTGCATGCATGGCTGACAGCTCATTTGGGCCTGATTTCTGGGTTTAAAGCTCCAGCAGAGTCAGTGGGGGTAGGGGAGAGTGCCTGGCATAAGCACCACAGGGACCTATAAGCCCTGAGCAAAGAGGATGAGCCGGTGGGGAAAGGCCTGCACATGTGCCATCTCCCTAAGGAACAGATCCTCTTGCCCACGTCTGGCTCGCCTCTCAGAGCTCCGACCAAAGGCCACCTCCTCCACGGCTACCGCTCCTATGTAATCCTCCCCACATCCCCTGCCCTGCCCTTGTCAGCCCTTGGTTTCCCCCTGGCAGCCTGGACACACTGTGATGAAATAGCTGTGTGATCAGACGGTCAATGACCATCTTTGCCACCAGAAGGGAAGCTGCATAAGGACAAGAAGCAATTATGCCTCATTTCCACTCTCTCCCAGCTCCTGGCAGAGCATGGGGATCCAGATAAACTGGGATCCAATCCTGAAGTGCATTAATTGAAGATGGGCTTAGAGGTGACACAGAGAAAAAGCAAAGAGAAAAAAGTATGTGAGGGGAAATCTCCAGTTTAGAGTTGCCTAGGGGTGAAGCCACACCTAGCCAGAGGTGAAGGTGCACAGGATGGGGCAAGAGAAAGCTCATGCATCAGA
The DNA here is from genome assembly GCA_028644305.1 of Xerus rutilus. Classification (NCBI taxonomy): domain Eukaryota; kingdom Metazoa; phylum Chordata; class Mammalia; order Rodentia; family Sciuridae; genus Xerus; species Xerus rutilus. Next base: position 165,210,792 of record CM053401.1, read on the forward strand.
TGCAGATGAATTTGAAAGAATTCAACCTCCTCTTCAGATCCAAATTCAATCTATGATTTCATCTTCTGAGCTGTTGTAAAGGAACTGTCTTTGTTTTTTGCCATGTTAGGGACAGAACACAGGGCCTTATACATGCCAGGCAAGCACTCTGAGTTACACACCCAACTCAGAGCTGATTGTTGATCTGGAGTTACCTGCGCGTAAACAGTACCAGAAAAGATAGAGCACATGGTAATGAAGCCACAATTCTATAAAAACACACACACAAAAATCAAACTTAGTTGATTTTTATTATTTGTAAGTTTTAAGCTCAATAATGCTATTAACAAAAATATTAAATTGTGGTTTCCTAAAGAGAAGTTCCTCATCTACGATACAGACCTACTGAAAACATCAACCTGATTCTCTCCCACATCATCCCCACGAAGGACAAAGAAAACGGATGCAAACATGAAGCTCACCTCTGAAACTCGCCTTGCCTGCTGTAGGGTAAAAAACGTCTTTCGTTTCTGACTCAGGAGTCTCGTGTCTTCTGACGGTGTCTGATAAAACTATTGCTATTGGAATTGGGAGTCCTGAGTACAGATTCTAAGCATCTCAGACAAAGAACTGAGCAAGGTGTGAGTGTTTGCCAAGCAAAGCAAAAGCTTACTGAAGCTTGATAGTACACTCTAGGACAGCAGAGACAGCTGAGCTGGCCACATAGCTCCAGGCACTGCTCTACACAGTGGTGGGGTTCACTTCCTTTAAGCTGTGCCCGTTCTCCCCCTTCTCTCCTAGAAGACCTGGGGTTGACTGACAACCTTGATAGCCAACTGAATTTGACATAATTTCTTTTCTACTGCCCATGTGTAAGTACGTTTCTCCCCCACACATAAAAAAATGCACTGGAGGGGAGCAAACCACTGCTAATGCTATGTTACCTAGCAACAGGTTGACTTTAGGTCCGTTCCTGGGGCTACTGCCCACCACCCAAGACCCCAGAAGCAGAGATGGGATTTCCCTTTAGGATCTTGAATTTCCTTTGTGTTCATTTAGCTTCCTTCCCTTAACTGCAAGGTGGTCCATTTTCCCCTCCCAAAAGGAGTTTCAGAGGGAGTTTTAGGTGGGGCCAGGGAGATGGTAGTGGTCTCCTCTCTTCCCTCTTTCCTGCCTCTTCCCCATGCCCTTTCTCCTACCCAACACTACAGCTGGCTACCCTGTCAGTCAAACCAATAAAATCTTAGACCCTTCCTAAATGTTGACACAGTTTCATGGATCCATAGGACAGGAAGATTTTCATGGTAGGAATAGTGAGCATCATTAAATGGCGAAAGAAAAGTTGAGCACAGGCAGCATGCCCCCTTGCGATGACTTGACTTAGATTCTTCCATGTCACAGTGATGCAAGAGCGATATGCATCCAATAGAAACACTACTTCAGATATGCAATTTTGATCTTGGGCTATGTGGCACAATACTCTCCTATGCTGGACAAGGGCAGTGAGCTGTGCCCCAGCTGTGCCCCGGAAACCACAAAGCAATCCATACTCCATAGCATACTGCATTGCCAGGCTCTGGTGGTGGGTAGGCTGGCTGCATAAAATGCATGTTTGACCTACAATGTTTGCAACTCATGACGGATTTATTAGGATGTAACTCCATTGTGAAGACCAGGACTGACAGGCACCCCTTGGCTTTATTTAGTGATATTTATAACAATCACTGCTGGGAAGAGGGGGGAGTTGAAGAAATCCACATGGCAAGCATAGCTATCATGTTCATTCTATGTAGCTAAGAAGGGGACAAGAGAAGAAAGAAGATAGCTAGAGGGGTGATTGGATCAAAAAGTTTCAAGGGTATTTTGATTCTGTTGATCTTATTTATGGATTTGAGAAACTCAGATGTATTTAAGTACCTAATCCAGTGGCTGGTAAATGAGAGGCGTATGGATACATGCTAAATCAATGCAATTATTTTTTAATAGCCACCTGCATGGAACAGAGGGCTGGAGGGGTGCCACAAGGTGACAAGGCCACAAGGCAGGCGCGGAGGGGACGAGCCCTGGACTTCAGAATAAGACACAGACCCACAGCACACTCTGCCTGTACTGCTCACTACTTGTGCGACTCTGAGGATGTCACTCATCCCTGAGGCTCAGCCTACTCGTCGTCTCCACTACAGGGCTGTAACAGCAGCTATCTGAACACTGATGATGAGGATTAAATGCACTCTGTGTAAGCACTCAATAAATGTCAGCGGTTATGAGCAGTTCCCTTGCTTTATTGCCATTGTGCTGTCGTGGTGTGGCCACGATGCCAAAACCCCAAACAGAAAGGAGGTCTGGTTCCGACACACGGAGCCCAGGTTGCCCTGCACCACAGGCCCTGTGCGTGCCAGAGCAGCAGCAGCCCTGCAGGGGGAACAGAGGACTGATGTGCCTCCTTATCTCATCAGCCCCGTGCAGCTGACTGAAGCCGATGGGCTCCCAGGGGCAGGAGCCTTTTCCTGCCAGATCCGGGTCTGCTCCCGCTCCAGTGCCTGTGATTTGTCTCAACATATACGCTGCTCCTACTGAGATCCGTGCAGAGTGTTTGGACACATGGCCTCATTTCTGAGACTCTTCAAATGCTATTTGTTGTACAAACCTCCAGTGGAGCGAATCCTCTGTAGAGTGGCCTGGAGGTCAGCTGCACTGTGGGGCTGGAGGGTCAGCTGAGGAGCCCAGTAGGAGTTCCAGGACAGAGCCCTGTCAGCATGGGCTTCAGTAAAACAGGAGGCCACACACGGAAAAGTCTAAACACCCTCCTGGATGACAGTATCTGACGGCAGTGACGGGTGTAGAGAAAGCTAAGGGAAAGTGACCTGTGTTCTCGCGGGGGTGGAGGGGGGGGTGTCCTCGCTTCTGTTGGAATGAGTTACCAACCCCAGGGAGAGCTTCCTGCCACCCTTAGAAAACTTTGTGTCCAGGGAAAAGGGACAATTTTTCTCTTTTCTAACAATGTTTGTTTCTGTTTATATAGTTCCCTATGTTCATTTTAGAGTATTTGGATGACACAGAAAATAGAACACAGAAAAGACATGCATGATCTATCATCACAATTAATTATTGTTGACGTGTTTTATTTTTCTGTGTGTATATGTATATAAGTGTGGATACAGACGTATATATGTCATCTCTATGAATATATACGTTTGTGTATTTTCATGAAAGTTAATATGCTAAATATATTTTGATAATGCTCTTTACATTTAATTATATACTGCAAAAATGTCAATAAGTATATGTCTATAATCTGATATTTAATTACTTCATTCCAGCATTTACTTAATTAGTCTCCCTTGCTGGGCATTTAGTTTCTTTTGTTCTCTGTCCTTTTGAACATATTTGCAGGTATACACATTTGTCCCCACTTCTGGTGATTTCCTTAGGTAACTGCCCTTAGTAAAATTGTTCACTGGAAGAATATGCACACTTCACGTTTTTGGTAACTACCGTCTAGTTATGCATCCAGAGAAGTTGCACTCATTTATATTTTTATTGTGTTACACTGAAAATTCTATATAGTCTCACCTCTCTGTATCCTGAACATCATTTCTTTTCCTTCTTCTAAAAGGCACACTGGTCTTCTCCTGCCCTGGGACTGGGATTTATACTATCAGCTCTCCTCTGGACTTAGGCTAAAATTACACCCCCATCCCACTTTCCCAGGCCTCTGCCTTGCATATGAGAGACTGTGGGACTTCTCAGATTCCATGATCATACCAGTCAACTCCTCATAACAAAGCTTCGTGTGTGTGTGCGTGCACGCATGCGCTGTTTCTGAGAAGGGTCCTGAGACCAGTACATTGTGCCATATACACCTGTCCTTAACGAGCCATGCAGGCACATTCTAGAGTGTGGGAGAAATGGTCTCCTTCTCAGTAGTCCCTGAAATATGGATAAGGGCGACAATATTAAGGGAGGTTTCCTTAGAGACAGTTATTGGACCTATTCACTCACCGGATAAACAAAGCATCCCAGGATGGAGATAGATTAGCAGAAAGCAGGGGACCTTTGCCGGAGCTGCTCCCCACCCACCCCTCCCTCTCCTTCCACCTCTCCAGATTGCTTTTATACAGAACATCATTATGTGAAACAGGCCTGTGAAACCCACTTGTGTGCCCTCAATAAGACTGTGGTGGGAATACTGTTCATTACATCATACAGTGTTTTCTTTATGAGGACTCCTGGGAACAATTCCTGTCTGGCCTCTGTGTGAACAACAGTTAGAATTTTCCTGAGCAATTGGTTTGTGTTTATCTCGCAGACATTGTGAACTGTATATCTGACAAGTTTTCTTTATTCTATTGGCGGCTGTGGTGCTGTGGGCTCTGCATGTGACTCACAGTGAGCAGCAGGTGTGCAGAAATGCAGCTTTAGCATTATTAGCAGCTCCCATGTATTCTCCTATCTTGTGCTACCTCACTTTTAATTTATGCTATCTTGTCGTGTTTTATATCCCATTGTAAGCCACCTGAAAAATGTCCGTGAAATAAGATTTGGTTTTCATTGCAAACTAGGTAAATAAATCCGAAGTGGATGAGCTGTGTATAGAAATACCATGGTTTCTATCTATTTTCCTCGAAACTTCTATTATGTTCTGCATTAACATCCTCCTGCTAACAGACCTAAGGTCTAGGGCATGCAACTTAGAACTGTAGCAAGAACTATCATAAAATAATCAGAAAACCCAAATAAAGTTGCTGGAAATATCGGATTGTCCTATCTCATGCTCATGACACAGCTGAGGCGATGCTACTGAAATGGCAAAGCTTCTTGGGAGCAAGATGCACTTGCATGCTAATTATAATGAAAAGAGGAAATAACACTGCTTACTAATGCAGTGGTATGGAAGCTTAGTATGTACCCTTGCCGTCTGCAGGCAGCCCAGGGAAGAGAGAGCCATCTGGGTAAAGGAGCACAAGAAACCTACATTCAACCTACTAAGTCACCAGGAATATGACACTTGAAAGCATAAGAAGGTACCATCACACGCCTATTCAAATGGCTAAAACTGAAAAGATCAACTATACTGAGTGCTAGTGTGGTTGTGAAGCAACTAGAACTTTCATTGACTGCCAGTGGGGATGTGAAATAGTACGACCATCTTTGAAAACAGTTTGTCATTCTTTAAAAAGTTAAATATACATCTATCAGATGACCCAGCCATTCGGCTTTTAGATATTTATCCAAGAGAAATGAAAGAATAAGTGCATGCAAAAATCTGCACGTGAATATTCACTGCAGCTTCTTTGTAATAGCCAGAAACTGGAAACAAACCAACAAGTGTATAGATAAATTCACCCAATGGAATATACTTCAGCAAAAACTAAATAAACAAAGTATTGATACAACAACATAGATAAATCTCAGAATAATCATGTTGATTGAGTGTATAGTATATACATCATGCTACCATTTATATAAAATTTTAGGGCACATCAACTAATCCAGAGTATCAGAAGCAGATCAGCAATTGCCTATTACACACTGGGTTGGGAATGGCAGAAGGGAAGGACTAAAAATCAGGACAAAGAAACTTTTGGGGGGTGAGGCCTATGTTTAAAATCCTGATTGTGGAAATAATTTCACATATAAATATATACATCAAACTTATCAAATTGCATACTTTAATACCTCAGTTATATCTCAATAAAGCTGTTCAAAAATAACTTTTAAATGTTAAATAAAATATTTAACAGAACTTGATGTCTTTCACATTGACAGTAGTACATTAATGCTCTATTAGTTTTCCAGTTCTGTTGCAGCCTCTGCATGTGTCCCTCCACCCCAAAAGACCCCTTCTCATCTTGCTAGGGAAATAGCATCAATGAGCAGAAACAACAGGAAAACAGATTTAGCTTAAAGCACTTCCCTGATGGACTTGACTGATGGGCTCATTTAACCAGAGACTAGATGAGTTATTCCTTTTGAGGACAAATTCTAGGAAAAGAATGATTTGATTTTTACCCAGATGCGCACTAATGAATCAGTGGATATCCAAGAAGCTTCTAGTTAAGATGTTATGATACCATATACCCCAAATCTAAAATATGCAGTTTGCCTTAACCCTGTTGATCTGGGCTTAAGAGACAAAGTTGGTTAGAGAGTCAGAAAAGATTGCTCACATGAATTCCAGTTCTGAAACTTTGAGGTTTGAGCCTTAGCTCCTCCACCTCTAAAATGGGCAACCCAATGCCTACCTAACAGCGGTATAGTGAAGATTTAACAAGATCATGAATTGATAGAACCATCCGAAGATGAGGGGTACTTAAAAAACATCCCCTCCCCTTATAATGATCAAGCAGGAACTTTTCCCATTCTTACCTGGAGCCAGAGTTTGTCATGTTGAGACCACTTCCCACCAGCAATGCACTGGAACGTGGCGTTCTGTCCCACATTCACCTCGACATTTTGGAGTCGTAGAAAATGAGGTGCTTTTCCTGCAAAAGAAAGCAAAGAACAGATGAAGACAGGATTCAGTAGCATGCAACTCTTCCCTGTAGTGGGCAGCAGCTAAGGATGGGCACTGGGCAGGGGTGGACTTTGTGCCCAGGGCCAGGCCTGACTCAGGGAAGAGCTCATGGATTACATACCGAGTTGGCACTGTTCTGTGAACTTGACACGCATCATCTCACTTTAACCTCATAGATCTCACGAGGTGCGTGATACCCTCATTCATGGATTAGAAAGCTAAGTCTCGGAGGGGTTACGTGGTTTGACACAGTCAGATGTCTAGGAAGTGGGGAAGCCAAAACATGAATCCAGGACTCCAAGGAGAATAAAGAGTAGAAAAGGGACAAGAGGGGAAGAGAGCACTAGCTGTCACTCACTGAGTGCTTCTATGGGACAGCAGCCATGTATGAGCATTAACCCAACACGGTGGTGGCGGTGGTGGTGGTACCGTCTCTACTGCACAACGAATGAATGGAAGCGCACGAGAACTTATCCCAGTTCACGAGGGCCCAGAGTTTACACTCTTAACTCTAAGCAACGGTGTCTCCTGAGTATGAATGGGAAGTGGGACACTGATTCTGGAGACTGGGCAGAACAGGGAAAAGCACTGTCAAACAAAATAATATAAGCTCTATATAAGCTCTCCCCTATATAAGCTCTCCATCAGCTGACAAGCCATGACTACAAGAATGAGCCTCTGCCTTGAGCACCATGAAGGATCCCAACCATCAACAGTGTCAGGGAGGAACTGTGCCAGACTTACCCCAGCATGGGACCAAGTGGGAAATTCTGACAAAATCAGGGAGGATCCACAAGGGACATTGCCCATCCAGAAGGAGTCATATACACGGAGAGACAAAGAGTAAAAATGAAAACTCCCCCAGGACCAGGCCAGGTACCATGATAAACACTTTGCATGTTTTCTCTAATTTAACTCCACAGCATCCTCATGAAGCCAGTGCTAGAGATAAAACCCAACAAGTCTGATGTTCCCAAAGCCACACAGCAATAGTGAGTGGCAGAGACAATTCTGTCCGGTTCCATTTTACCCCACACTTGGCTTCTACCTTGCACGTTCTCTTGCTTTCTGGGCTTTGGGAATGAAGACAGACCTCAGGGCCCCGCATGTCCGTGCTGACTCTCCAGGCTTCTCGTTGCTCCCAGAGATTTTGCAATGATCCCTTTTTATGCTATTTATCCCCACGGGTTTCACATTGTGACCTATCTTGTCCACCAATTTGTGTCACTGCCTGTTAAGCTCAGCAAAAGCCACGAATCTTAGTGTAACCAGGCAGGCTGACTGTGAAAAAATATGTCCTTCTGTCCAGGTTTTAAACTCATGACAATAGCTCAGAGATCCCACACGCTACCTTTAGGGCCCTGCAGCTGGAGTAGCATTGATAGTCCAAGGCCTGGGTAAGGCCACCTCCAGTGGACTTTTCAGAGTCTAAGTTCCCCGCATCTAGTCAGCCTGACAAATGTCATGCTGCTTTGATTGCCTGAAATTGTTTCCTTCTGGCTCTCCTGTATAATTTTGTAAAGTTATTTTTGGAACTATCAGTTCAAGTCAATTCTTCAGGTGGGAATAGAGCGCACCACATAGATCTGTTGATGCTACAGGCTTAAAGGTGGGGAGGACCCACCCAGTGGAGGAGGGCACACAGAGTCTAGGTTCCAAGACTAGGAAGTTCCACGCTGGGCTTTACAGAGGTTGGCTCTCGCCTGACTCTTTGGGATGCTGGGTAAAGTGTTAAGCTCTGGGATGCAAGCAATTAGAGATGGATTGTCTCGATATCAGTGTCCCCTCCTAGTTTCTAATTCCTCCCACTTCTCCCTTCTCAGCCACACACCTTTCCTCTTGACACTTTCATCTTCAATTCCTCTCCTCCCTCCCCTCTAGATTCAGAATTTAGATGTTTCATGGCCCCTGGTGTTAATATTCTGGGGAAGCACTGGTGATTTACAACAGAGATGTCAAACCCATGTGCCTACAGGAACCAGACAGTTATGGAAATTAATAAAGTGGTTCAACTGTAAATCAACACGAACAAAAACACCACCTCCTTGCCCCATCTTTCATTTCCCCACTTTTGATAGAAACTTGGGTAAAATAAAGATTTTGGAATATAAGAGAAACAACACTACAAGCACAATTATAACTGGCATCTGACACCAGCCTCAATATTTGAAAGGTGATAAAGAGTGGTGAGGATCTGGGGGAATTGGAGAGAGACCTTGTGTCCCACCAGGGGGCAGCAGAGGGAGGGAGGATGACAGGGCTTTGCCCAGGGTTGTCAGTCATCTGACTTCTCCAAGGAAGTAAGAAATCCAGGTTTTATTCTAAAATGTTGGCTGAATTTTATTAAAGCATCAGGCAGACTTAGCAAAACCCACCAGCAGGGAGGCTTTATCAGTTTGAGTCTCTAATACGCTGCTCTCATGTAAGTTAGCTGGAACCCTTCCCTGTGGTCAGTGTTGGCTTGTCTGGCCTCATAGATCCAGTGATACTGTCACCCCTCCAAGCACTGCACTAGGGGATCCTGGATCACAGGAACTTGTCTCTACTACCCTCTTCTCATGCAGCATTCTCTCCACAGGCCCTTGCTCTTATCTCTGCTCTTTGAGGCCATGGCTCAGCCTAGGCTGGTGACAGGTATCTCTCTGGAGACCCTCCATATGTTGGCAAGTGGGTTGGTCCTCTTCTATGGGCTCCAGCCTCTGTGGCCCTCTTTCTTCCAATCCCTCTCACTCTAGCACCTCTCCATCCAGTCTTTCCATCATTACTTTCCCCCAGCCTCCGCAGCTCTGGGAGAGAAATTATTCTCCTAGTTCTGCTCACCAGATACAACTGACCTCAGTCCCCAGGTCAGCTCCTGGCTTTCAGCATCCTGCTCTTGCTCCCCATGGAGACTCAGCTCCCCCAAAATGGGCTCCTCCTGAATGGGGTTAGGAGAAAACTGGCTGTGCATTTGGGGCAAAAATGCCTTGATGTTGGTGACATTTAAACTCCTGCAGATGTCAGTGCAGCATCTGAAGACATATTATTGTGCCCTTTATCTCGCTCTTTAAACCTGACAGTGCTCAGTGGGAAGCCACACAATTGAAGAGAAAGCTCAGTACATACATTAGAAACGTGTTTCAGACACTCTGTGGGCTCAGGGACATGGCCCTGCAAGGTTGTGATGGAAAAAAAAAAATAGGTTTAAAAAATTCTAAAAGTCAACTGAGGAGTTAGAAACTTTGAAACTGAGTAGAAAATCACGCTGACATTTATCGTACCCCGTTATAACTGCCGAGGCCGTGCTAATGGCTAACACTGAGAAACGGCAGTGGATGGTAACTGCGGCTAAAATACTTTTGGAATAACAACAACAACAACAAAAAAGTTAAATGGGCTATAAAATAGAGACGAGAGGTTTCAGGTTGTAAGAGAAAATAATTTCCTTTTATGAGTATTACGCCAGGCTTTCAGTCATTGTTTCAGGAGATTCGAGACAAGTATTTAAGGTCACAACTACAGCCCTCATTGATGGGGGACAGAGCCGCAAGGCAGGCACTCACTTTTGGAATAATTAGTGGAATCACTTATTGGTAGACTCTGGTCATATATTAATACAGGACATGTTTTGAAAGACAGAAGTAGAGAACTACAAAGCTTGAGGACATAAAGGGAACGCCTATTTTTCAATACAATTAAATTTTGAACAATCTATAAGTCAAGTCATCCATATATTGATTCTAAGGCTGGGGGCTGGGAATGTACCTTCAGTCTCAAGGACCCTTCAGAAGTTACTAGCAGGTTGTATGACCTGCTATCTCATGTACAGCCTCCAGGCCCACGGTCAGCACTTCTGCAGGCCGGCACATGCTCAGTTCTCCCCAGACCCTCTGCACCACCTTGCTTAACCCAGAAATCGGAGAGTAGGCATTTCTGATGCTTCTATCTCCTAATCTGAGCCATCAGATAAGATCAGGTAGCTGTAGTGCCTGACCACATCTCTAATCTAGACACTTGTCTCCATCTCTATGTTCCATGTTTCTTCATAGAACTCTTTGCCATTGGTTATGGGCTCAATTGTGTCCCTACAATTCATATGTCATAAATTCGTATGTTGAAGCCCTAGCCACTGGTTGTTCACAGTGTGACTGTATTTGGGGAAAATAAAGGCCTTAAAAGAAGTGAATAAATTAAAATGAGGCCACTGTGAGGGCCCTAATTTAATCTAATGAGTATCCTTAAAGAAGAGGAAATTTAAAAACCCAGAGACACCAAGGTCCTGCACCCAAGGTAAGTTCATGTGAGGACACGGTGAAAATTTGAACATCTACAAGCCCAGGAGAGAGGTCTTGGGAGAAACCAAACTTGTCAACACCCTGACCTTGGACTTCTAGACTTGAGAACCGTAAGAATACACACTTCAGTTGCTTAAGCCACTCAGTGTGGGCTACTGGCAGTCCTAGGAAAGCAATGTGCCATCTGTTGTGTATCATAGAATCACCTCATTATGTGTTATATTTTCAGTCTCTTTCACTTCCATGGAAGCCCATGAGGACAAAGAATGAATCAGTCTTACATTTCCATAACCCAGAATAGTGCCTGGCATTGAGCACATGCTCAGTAAACACCTGTTGATTGATTACCTCCCTGGTCCAGGCCACCACACCTCTTGCTCCAGAATGTTCTTCCTTGTAGGTCTCCTCACCTTCTCTGTGGCCCTTCAACTCATTCTCCACAGAGCAGCCCATGTGATCCTTTAACAAATGAACTAAGGTCACGCCAATTCCCAGCAGAACCCCCTCCAACACTGCCTCCAGGCACTTAACATCTGAGCCGCTGACAATGCTGCCAAAGGCTCTAAGTGAACTCCTTTCACATCTTCAAAGATATCTCCCCTGACCACTCTACCTAAGGGGCCCTCTCGCCCCAGCCATGTGTGTTTATTACATTCCCCGGAGTTATCACTATCCGAAATAATTCACTACTTATTTAGTACTAATTATGTATTTAGTAAACACTCCCCCACGGGCTCTCCTGCTAAGTCAACACCATGAGGACTTACCCAGAAAGTAAGAAATGTTCTTGAACACATAGCTTATGCTTAATAATTTACTTGTTGAAAGGATGAATCAATTCCTGAAATAGGTATGGATCAAGTGCTCATCCAAGGGAAGGGGACTACTTGAATCCATATGACCCATGGGCTGCGGGTACTCCTCAGGTGACCATATGCCCTACCAGTATGTGCATATGCAGTTAAATGGAATGTTTCTGAGCCTGGACACTCTTACAGGGCCCTCACATTGTGGTTTCTGGGAAGTTTGTACTTAAGCTGCCTAAGCGTCGAGGCTGAACTCAGCCAAAGCTTATTATGCAGGAATAAAACCAGGGTCAAGTCTTCCTGAGTTACATCCCATGGCCCATTTGCTGGGTAACTGGCTCTGAGCAATTCTATAACCATGCAATCCATACTCCTCAGCAGGAGCAAGAGGAGGAGGAGGAAGAGGAGGAGGGTGTTTTCAGGAGAACCCTAAGTCCATAGCAACCCCAATGAGAGGAGGATTCCAAGAGGAGCTGTGAGACTTCGGAGGTGGAAATGCACCCAAATGTTCTGTAAAGACTGCTTTCCACTGAGATTTATCAGAAAAAGAAGAAGAAAAAAAGGAAGCTTTTGCCTGTGATGGAAAACCTGGACAATTCTTGGATCTCAGGCAGAGCTAATCTGGGCTGGAAGATCATTGAGGCTGTCAACTGCCAACAAGCAAGAGACAGGGTCAAGGCTGGGCGCTATGGTGGAGGTGAAATTCTCACCAGAGCACAGAGTTCTGGGGTGCAGGGAGAGAAAGCTCAGCCAATCTGCAGGGAAGAGCCACATCCAGGCACCCAGCACAAGCTATGAATTAGGAACTCAGGTGGGTGCAAGGTAGGCAAGCCCTCTAGGGACCATGTACCTGGGACTTGAGGAAGCAAAAGGTGCCTTTCAGGGAGGCTTCTGAAACTGGGGACTGTGCAGGGTTGTCTGGGTTAAATGGGTCACAGATAAGGCAGACATCTTCTGGCACAGTTGCCTAGTCCTAGACCAAAGGTCTTCTTCCAGTAGGCATCTGACACTGACTCCCAGGAGTTGAGGGAGGGAATATTTAATCTGGCTATTGGCCCTCATCTTCATTTCCACTATCTAAACCCTGAAGAGCTGGAGGGATTTCTGAGACCCTCCGCACATGAAGCCTGGTTCAGCAGAGACATTTCCCAGGCATGAATGAATGGACAGACCCAACCATCTTAAAGAGTAACCCAGAGAACAGGGACCTTAAACCAAAGCAATGGAGGGTTGAGGGGACCTCAGAATTCCTGAGATACTAGCTGATTCCTGGGGAGGAAGGTCTCTTTTCCATAGACACCAAATGTAGTTCCCCGAAATAATGTCTGGAACTGGGAATTTGTCCCAAATTCCTCCAAAGAAGGTGTTCTATGACAAGGAGTCAGTTCATGGCATTCCCGTGCAAGAAAGGGGAGGGAAGCCATGTTGAAGGTGTTCCAAACTCACTGCAGCAGAAATGAAAAGAATCATTTCAATTGCAACATGGAGGGGTCTCAGATGAGAACAGCCCCCAAATGGAAGCACTAAAAGGAACATAAGGAGAGTGTACACAACAGCTCTTGAGGTGCAAGGATCTGTACCACAGCTCAGGCATAACTGCTAAGGCTGGAATATGGTTCATCCCCCTGAACTCATGTAGGAACTTAATCCCCAGAGCCATACATTAATGGCACAAAGAGGGTTGAAACTGAGTCCAACTATGGTGTTTACAAGTGGGGCTTGTGGAAAGTGATTTTATTTAGATAAGGTCATTAGGATGAAGTGCTTATAATTGAATCCTGGTGGCTTTACAAGAAAAGGAACAGAGACCAGAGACATGTGTATGACATGTGCTCTCTCTGTCTCTTGGCACACGATGTTCTTCACTCCATCAAGAATCTAGTAGCAAGAAGGCCATCACCAGAACTAAGCCAATACCAGCAGTATGGCCTTAAGCCTCCCAAACTATAAGCTAAATAAACCTCTTTTCTTTATAAAGTTAGCCTGCTCAGGTGTTCCATTATAGTAACAAAAATCTGACTAACACTGTGACTCATGATCATATGAGGAGAGTGGAGAGAGTCCCACTAGAGGTTACCTGGACCTGAGGGCTTCCAAGGAATTGATGGGAATCTCCAGTGTATGGAGCACTAATAAACTGTGGGAGTTCCAAAATTCCTGTGCATATCCCTTTGATTACAGTCCACCTGAACAAATGTCTCTAGACATGCTGCCATCCATCACAACTTGCTGAAGGGCTTGGCCCCTCTTTGACTCAGCATGAACTACATCTCCCTGCTGACACACATTTAAATGTCTTAGACTAAACACTACAGAGAAAACTTCAAGGGGAAAGTGGATGGGCACAGAGGAGTGGGATGCCGGTGAGGACCCTTGAAACTGTGCCGTAAGTACTAACCACTACAATAAATCTCTCCCCTCGCCTACATGGAGCTGATGAGTATATTTAAAATTATTTTTAAAGAATTAATAGCTTTGGGGTACTTTTCCCTGTGAGTGAACAGTGTGCTAATTTCTCAGTGTTTTGGTGGTGTTCTTTTTTTAAGACAATTGCACAAGATTCTATCCAAAGCCCTCTAATTCTTCCACTTCAGTGGACTGAATCCCACTAATAAACAATCAGGACTTTAGACTCCCTTAATAATGGAGAGAGATTCAAACGAAGATGTTTTGCCACTCTCTGCAAATTCCTGGAGGTGCTGCCTCTTGAACAGGCCTGCAAAATTATGGATTTATTCAGGACTGATTGCATTGGATATGTAAGCATTTTTGAAGGATTAAGAGAGAGAGAGAGAAAGAGAGATGTTTGTGAGCTGAATGAATAGGGGTGTGCTGGGAGAAGGAGATGGACTTACTGCACGGATGAGCCAGGACCCGGACCTCGTCCACAGCAATGTAGCCAGGATGACCCTTCAAAGAGACGGATTCAAATATCACCTGCAACACACACAGGGCAGGAGTTAATTTTGCAGAAATGATTGTAGACATTCATCTTAAGAAGCTTCCCAGCCCGCAATCCCTTCATGTTTCAGCTTCCCATCAGAACTGACCAAAGAGACCTCACAGTAGGACAGCATGCCACCCTGGTAGCCAACTCAGATTTTCAAAACAAAGCAAACAGTCACCACATTCTGGTGACTAGCAACGGAAGTCAGCCACGTGGAATATTTTTAATGGATTTAGGAAATAACTCTTAGATGCAGGAAAAGCAACCCAAACATGGCCACTCTGCACTTTTGCCACTCTGGTTTCCCATGAAACACAGGGAAGAACTACTTCCTAATACACCAACTACTTTATGCAGAGTGAGAAAAATGCCTACTTGGAAGCTAGCATAAGCAGTGAGGTTTAGCCTGAATAGATTCTACATTCCCAATGAACATGATCCAGATGAATTCTTAAGAATACTATTAAAAGCCAGGCGTGGTGGCGCATGCCTGTAATCCCAGCACTTAGAGAGGCTGAGACAGGAGAATTGCAAGTTCAAAGCCAGCCTCAGCAATGGCGAGGCACTAAGCAACTCAGTGAGACCCCGTCTCTACATTAAACACAAAATAGGGCTGGGGATGTGGCCCAGTGGTTGAGTACCCCTGAGTTCAATCCCCAGTACCAAAAAAAAAAAAAAAAAAAAAAGAATACCATTAAAAATAAGCAGCAAACTGCATCTTGGTATCCACCAGCAGAGGCAACAAATTCTTTGAATTCTTCCCTCTGACTCCCTCCCACCTGAACTACTTATATCTGTAATTATTTTTTTAAATTCAGTTCACAGTTTCCCTCACCACTGAGACTATCTTTGCCAAAGCCACATGAATACCCACATGGACAACATGAATAAAACTGTCGGCCTCCAGAGTTCTGATGGCTTTCTGCTCCAATTCAACTCAGCTGCACTCCCCTACAGAATTTGCAATGATCTCCTGCCCCACAGACCTCTCCCAGCTCACTGCTCTTTCAACTCCTCAAGCTCAAACAGTACCCGGACCTGTTACTTTGGCAGAGTCTATAATCCACCTGGAGCCTTCTCCATTCCTCAGCAAGTCCATAGCAAGTCCATTATGTGGCTGATTATCCACATAATTCTCTCCTTCAATTCCAGTTTCTTAAATTCCAATACTTGAGCTTGGAATCAGAACGCCTGGGTGGTTGTCCTGGCTGGGCCACTTACCAGTGTGTAACCTTGGGCAAGGGACCTTCCTGCTCTGTGCTTCGGCTTCTTTAATTATGGTGTCTGCCTCATTGGGTAATTTTTTCGATTAAGAGAATTAACACTGGACTTAGAACAATGGTACATTCTCACCAAATGTCTATTATGACTATTATTACTACTTGACAATTCTTCTACAATTATCAGTGTCCTCTTTCTGGATCTCTGTATTCTTTAGGCTTAGTGGACACTTCACCGTCATGGTTCCCCCCATGCATCTGGTACTATTCTCTCATGAGTTTGTAGGCATTCCTCCTTCTCCGCTGCCTCCTCTACTAATCCAGGGCCTGCGTACACTCTCTTTTCAACCACTGCTATCCACTGATGACCTCAGGGGCAGCTCTGCACCCTAGACCTTCCATCTGAACAGCAGTCTCACTCATCTGGCTCACGGCTTTGTATTTCCGTCTAGACATCACATTGATGCCTCAAATGCAACTTGTATGCAGCAGATGTACAAGCACCCTGTCAACCCTTTCCCCACATTGCCAGGTGGTCCATTCTTCCTGAAATACAAAACTCAGCAGGTGGCACTATTCAGCTTGAGTAAGCTGGAGATCTGGGCTTCTCCTTGTGCCTTATCCTCTACCTCCATTTCTTTCTGATTTGACATTATTAGCATTTCTCAGATCTGTCCCTCTCTATTTCTGCTCTCAGGATGGACCACAGGAAGTAAACTTTTATCCGTCAAGTCAGACCTCAGTGCCCCTGCTCCAGTGCAACCTGCCACTTTTTTTCATCTCTGTCACCTAGGCAGCCTCCAAAATGGAGCCTCTCCCTCCTGTCTTTTAGTCCTCCCTTCAAGCTGGTGGATGGACTGTCAGGTGGATAGAGACTCACAGGAAAAGCTCCATGTGGACTATTTTATGGACTATGTGGTCCAGGCCAGTGGATTGAAAGCTGACTTCTTAGTGGGGCCTGGAGCTCCAGCAGTGAGCAGGAAACTGGTGAAGGTTGTAATGACTGCAAAGAGGCAGGGTCCCCGGGGGGTAAGACCTAGCTAGAAAGCAGCAGGTGGCTACCTGGAAATTCTGTGAAGTGATGGGAGGAAAAAGTCACACAAAACACAGCAGCTGCACCTTCATGCCAATGCCTCACAAAGAGGGTTCACTGAGAGAGCATGGTCCTTCAGAGGGAATGAACAAACAAAATTGTGCAGGGGGTGGAGTAAACTTGCAAAAACAAAAGCGCCACAGCCACCTCATTTTGCATAACGGTGAATCAACACAAGGCCTTTTACGCACAAGCATGTGTCTAGTTTTCTTTTTAATAATTAAAAAGGAAACCAAATGCAAAAGTCCATAAAACAATTGGAAGAAAATAGAACATATAAAGAAAATACATTTAAAGAAAAGCATGAAAGTAGTCAAACTCTGGAATGAAAATGACAGAAGAAAAAGATTTGTTTTGACAATAAATATAAATGGGTTAAAACGGAAAAAAGCTCCCAGACTGTCTAAATAATCAAAGTCTAATTGTATGCTATAAGATAAACACCTAAAATAGAATGACTCAGTAACCTTAAAAATAACAAGTTGAACAAAGACATAATAAGAAAATGCAAATAAACAGAAAACAGTTGTTGCAAAAATCATGTGAATGCCTCAAAGAATTTTAACCAAAAAGAAAAAGAAAAAACCACTAAGTGGACTAAAATGATCATTGAAAAAAAAAAATACATGAGACAAGAGACTTAAAAGGAAAAAACAATGGGAAAAAATAGTATTTGAAGACTTTAAACCATGTCTTAAGACTCTGATCAAATAGAAAAAGCAAAGATATCAAGTATATATACACATATATATATATAAACATATATCTTATATAATCTCATATTGATATTTATAACATATATAATTATAAATAATAAACACATATAGTATGATGTAAATAATAATGTATTTATTAGGCAGAGTGAAACTTCTGTTCAAATCCTCATGGATTTACAAAAAGATCATAAACAGCATAACCTCAATGAATCTCTCAAGAAAATTGTACAGGTTTGGGGCTATACATTTTCTCGCCAAATTTACTAGAACTAGAAAATAATGACAAACTCCTAAAAATCAATTTCTTAAAGGTTATGCAATCCCTTCTTAATAATAATGTCAACGTATGTTTTGTGTGTTAATAGAAGTCTGAAACAAAATCAAAAGTCAAAGGACAAGCTGAGAATGATGCTCACAATGTGTGTGCCAGCTACTCGTATTACATTCCTTGTGTGTGCAGAGGACTCTTGCCAATCAACCAAAGAAACGAACAAAACCTTCAAAAGAAAAACTGGCAGGTAATGTACGAATACTTTATCTAGTAGGAATGGCACTTTTCTATGAATGCAAATTTTCTTCAGTGACACAGGAGATGGACATTAGGTGCCTCAGAAAACACATACAGTCTTGGGTGGAGATGGTTGCCCTGTCAATGTGCTTTGGTGCATGGCTCTAGATCACAGGAAGCCTCCACCCAGGACCTAGCCATCTCTAGCTCTTGGAGACAGAGGCCACAAAGAGACAGGAGAAGAGCAGGACCCTCTGAGACGCAAAGACCCACCTGGGAGTTCCAGAGAGAGAGAGAGAATGGTCACCTTCAGTCAAGAACATTCACAGGGAAACTCACACCAGGCCCGAGTAAAGAAACTCAGGAAATAGGGGAAGGGACAGAGGAGTGCACAGAGAACCCTGCTGTCCCCAGAAGGCATGGAGGGTTGGTGAGTGAGAACTGAATAAAGTAAGCCTGGCATACCCAGTGGGACTCACATCAGCACATAGAAGCAGAGACCCCAAGTGCAGGATCAGAGCACAAGGCAGAGGCTGGGAATCCCAAATTCTCTAATGAACTTTCTTGAACCCTAAGGCTGCCAGGTGGACCTACTCTCACCTGCACACAGCCCAGTCCTAGAGCCCCATTAAGACCCCCTGCTGATGTCCTGGAGAGATGGAGATTGCATAGAAAGATGCAAACCTCTCCCTGTGCTCAAGGAATCAGGCAAGCCAGGAAGTAACTGTCCAACACAGACTCAGGAGAGATGGCCACGTTCAACTCCTCAAAAAGGTGAGTTGTGTACATACTGGGGGGTGGGGTGGATATATCATACATTTGATTTGAAAGACTCAGTGCTTTATCTTTATCTTTTGTAGTTCAGAGAACATGCATAGCAAAAAAAATTTCAAAGGGCCACAAACACATTCTTAAAGGATAAGAGGGAAAAATGTTGGCTTATCAGAACTCATCTTAGGAAGATTATAGAAATTTTCATGGGAAAGAATTTCTTATTATAAAATTAAGAGACTTTTTTTTTTCTTCTTACACCAGCCCAGGAGACCTGTATAAGATGAGGAGAGGATTTGAGGAGTAGATGGGAGGGATACAGGAGGAGATGGTTTGCAGTTCCAAGGGTGAGAGAGAGGGCTCTGGCTGGGGTAAACCCTCCTGAATTGCCAGCAAATGTACCAGATCTACATGGTGCCAGATGCCAGGACAATTCCTAAGAAAGGGACTGTATTTCAAGTCCAGTCAAATCAATCAGGTGATTTCTTAATTTCAGGGGTTTACATAGCAATTATAAGTGTTGAATAAAAGGTCTTTTACCTGGGCAGGTGAGGAAGGATAGAGGAGGTAGGCAACCATAATTCTAAGCTATTTTTTTTCTTTTATTTTTAATCTTGGGACAGAAAAATTCAGAATCATTAAAAATACAAAGTAGAATTAATATCACCTAGAAAGAGACAATAATCTTGGCTTGACAGGCATTTAACAAGCCCCTGCTTTCCTGGGGGGGACAGCGGGGATGGACTGTGCAGGGACTTTCTCACCTGGGGCCCTGCCAATGCCCAGTGCCAGAAAGCCCAGTAATAAGAAAGATGAAATTTGTGTTTATTACAGAGCTACAGCCAATTTTAAGACTGTGAAATATGACTTTAATAAATGAATATATAAACCATCTGAAGCAATGCTGAAATGCTGAAAACCAAAATTGTATTTAGTCCACAAAATCATACGTGCAGGACCAGAGCTGGAGGTCAGGTGGATTTTAAGGCCCATCTTGCTCCTGCCTTTGAATCTCCTGGGATGTCCCCTTCTGTTGTCACCATACCCAAGTATGGACGTGAAACGCACGTGATGTGTTAGATTCTGACAGCAGGTGTGTGGGCCCGTGTGTGTGCTCGGCTGTTTGTGGCCATGCAAATATCCATTAGTGGCTGTGTGTGTGTGTGTGTGTGTGGTGTGAGTTAGAGAGAGAGAAAGAGAGATGCGTTTTTTCCCAATTGCTGCTCTGAACACATTAGTGCCTCCACCCTCCACCCCAGCAAAACTCAGAGCAAGAAAATGATGTAATGATGCGGCCGATGCAATGGAAATCAGAATTCTGCCAGACAAGGCCACTTATTGCAGGGAGGGCACTGAGGGTATGGGGACAGGGCCAACAGCAGTGTGTATTTCTATAAGACTTCCTCCCTCCTCCCTCTTTTTATCTTTTCCCATGCCTCCCTCCCCCCTTCTTTTCTCCCTTTCAACCATCGTGGAGGCCCACGGCAAGCCCGGCAGGATGCTGCCTATGCCATCTATTTTAATCTGCAGGAGGACCCTTCATCATCTCTACTTCTCTTTCCATTTCACAAATGAGACAACGGTGATTCCAAATGATGACAGGGCACCGCCAACATGACACAGTTAGACAGCAGAAGATTCTGAGAACCAGCAAGCTGTTTTCCCTAAACACAGGGCACAGAGCTTGGAGCCAGAGGGCTGAGGCAGGGTTATGGGAACTTATAAGTAATGCTCCCTACTGGAGAAGACAGGGCATGCCACTGCCTAATGCAGCCAGCAAGCAGGCAGACAAACAGGCCCACAACGTGCTGGAAGCATGGGGAGTTCAAGAAATGTCCTTTTTCCTCCATACCCCATTGAAGAGCATGGCAAATGGTGGGACTGTCCCTATTATGGCATTCTCCAAATGTCCTGTGTTAATGCAGAAATGTTCGGTGAAATGATTTGATTACGAGGGTTGTAACCTAATGGGCGAATTAATCCATTTAATGGATTGAAATCTGAACGGACTAACTAGATGGTAACTCTAGGCAGGTAAGGTATGGCTGGAGGAAGTAGGTCATTGGTGGCATGCTTTGGGTTGATATTTTGTCCCTGATGCTGGTTTCTCCCCCACTCTTTCTCCTTCCTGGCTACCATGAAGTGAGTAGCTTTTCTCCACCATGCCCTTCTGCCATGAAGCTCCTCCTTACTTTGACCCAGAACAATGGAATCAGCCAACAACAGACTGAAACTTTGAAACTGTGAGCTCAGAATAAACTTCTCCTTCTCTAAATTGTTCTAGTCAGGTATTTTGGTCATAGTGATGAAAACCTGACCCTGTATTGGGTCTGTTTTCCTGATCACTGCACTTCAGCCCATGGCCCCAACCAGTGCAAATCTGTACCAGGCCCTAGGACAGCATTTCTAATTGGATCCCTCAGGCCTCAATAGGGGATCCATAAGTCTATGGAGGGAGTTGATGTTCACACTCAATGACATCAGGGGACAGTCTAGAGACTAGGGTATTTAGACTCTGATCCCAATTTTGCCAATGATTTGCTGTGTATGCTTTTGGACTTCATTATCCATCCCTTGGATTCAGCTTTATTATCCACACCAGAGTTCAGCAAACTATAGCCTAGAAGCCAAATCTGGTCTGTCATCTTCTTTTGCACATAAAGTTTTATTGGAACACAGCTGTGTCCATTCATTTGCATATTGTCTATGGCTGCTTTCATGAAACAGCAGCAAACTTGAGCAATTATAACAGAGATTTTTAAGGTCCACAAAAGCCAAATTACTTCCTGACTGACTCTCTACAGAAAATATTTACCTGACTTACAAAATGAGGATCAGCCAAAGACTCATGTGCTGGTACATATTCTGAAATTATCTATAGATGGGGAGACTCTGTACTTTATTATCCAAATTGGGACACAAGATGAAATGGATACTCTCAACAACTTTACAAAAGCAAGAGGAGCAAACCAGGGTTCTTGGGCAAACTATGATGTAGGGCTATCTCTCTCTAGAAAACTCTCTCCATACTAAGGTGGTCATGTAATAAATAGAGGCCGAAGTCAAACTTAATTGGGAGACAACCTGTTAAATACCAATAGGTTTCTTTCTGAGTCCTCAGAACCCCTGCAGAACAGTGAGCTTGTGCCTTCTAGAAGAGACACTATGCAGCTTTTACAAAATGCTGAGACCTGGACCATATCACCCTTCACTGCAGAGCAGCTCGGGACACAGGTACTCCATGTGCAGTGGGGATCCTTTCCAAGATACTCAGGCAAGAGCTGCTCTCCTGCTCATACAACTGCAGGCGGTATTATGGCTTGGATACTGCATTATTTTTGGATATCCTCAAAAGCTCATGTGTGAGACAATGCAAGAACATTCAGAGATGAAATGATTGGGTTATGAGAGCTTTAACTCATCAGTGAATTAATCCTCTGATGGGGATTAACTGAGTGGTAACTGAAGGCAGGTAGTGATGGCTGGAGGAGGTGGGCATTGTGCCTTTGAGGTGTATATTTTGTGTCTGGCAAGTGGAGTCTACCTCCTGATCATCGTGTCTTGAGCTGCTTCTCTCCCCCACACTCCTCCACCTTGAGCCCTGACGACTGGAGCTGGCTGTCTATGGACAGAGATCTCTGAAACTGTGAGCCCTCAGATAAACTTGTCCTCCTTAAAATTGTCCTTGCCATGTCACAGCAGTGAAAAAGCTGATGAAAATAGGTAGTGAACATAGGCTTGACCCTTAATGCAAGTAGGAGCCCCAAATGTTCTGAAACAAGTTATTTCACATAGTAGTTATATAATTTGGTGGTAAAACCTGAGCTGAGCTGTTTGAATGGTATTTAGAGTCTGTATTTATCCCACTTCTTGTGAATGTAAGTTTTGCTGTAGAGATATTAGACCTGTAAGTACAAGGTGCCACCAAAGAGCCTACCTACTACAGGTATTGGGAAGCTCACAGTGTATGCAAATAAATTACCTTTCAAAGTGCAAATGCTGTGAATTCTGAAACATATCTGACATCATGAGTTTACAATAAAGGTCTGTGGGCCTGGTCCTAGTTAAAACATACTG
Source organism: Xerus rutilus (assembly GCA_028644305.1). NCBI lineage: Eukaryota > Metazoa > Chordata > Mammalia > Rodentia > Sciuridae > Xerus > Xerus rutilus. Next base: position 165,233,700 of record CM053401.1, read on the forward strand.
CACACACTGCATACTGGAACATGAAGCCAACAGTATGTTATTTGTCTCAAAATTTCTAGGAAAAACCATCACATTGTTAGTGACAAATGTAAAAGGCAAAGGACTTTTTAACTCTTTTGTTGATAGGTCATTGTTGCTGTACCAGAACGAGCAGGGGCTTCACCTGGCACAAAGAGAGGATGTTCCACACTGACCACCATGAGGCCAGGCTTCCCCGACACCTCTGCATTCTGGATCGCTGGCACTTGTCCAGCTGAGACAGGATGCTTGTTAAGTGATTGACAAATGGAGTCGGTGAACTCTCCTGTCCCCTCACACTTACAACAAGTTCTTTCAGGATTTGTTTCCTCCATTCTCACTTCCTCTTTCCTTTCCACTCTCTTCCTGACTTTCCTCACGGCCTGCCTCTGCTTCTTGGCCGCCCCATGGACCAGCAGAGCAGAGAGGGATGGGAGAGAACAGGAGAGAGTGTGGCCACAGCAGGACTCTGCAGGCCTCACCCAGGCTGCTGGCGGTCGGAGTCACGAGATAACTTGTGCCGTGGGTGACTGGCCCTGGCTCTGCTCCAAGTTTGTCATCTGATTTCCCACTCCTTGAGGCCTCTGACAAGGGACTCCAAATGTAAATCTCAGCAAAAGCCTCCCACCCAGGTTCACGGACCAAACAGGAAGCTGCACAATATTCAACTGACGGAGCATGACCATCTGCAGACCTCACTCAACACCAAGGCCAAGTCCCTTCCAGAGCCCATCTTTGGAGTCGTCCTTCATCTCCTGACCCAGGTGTGCCAGGTGGTGCTGACCCTTTCAAGAACTCCACTGGAGGAAGCTGTGTAGCCGAGGGGTTAAGAGTTCTGGCCTGTGCTGTCCAACATGAAAGCCACTCGTCACATGTAGCTATTGAATTGTGGCTAGTGAGACTGCATAACTGAATTGTTCTGGCTTCATTCCACTTTAATTACTTTAAATTCAAATTTAAAAACTGATACTTGGTTCAGTTATTGAAAAACTTTTTAAAAATATGTTTGGAGCAACTTGTATATATGGATCCACCTCTGCAATCATACATTTTATGAAATCTAAATACCCATCAGGTTTCCACTGCAAACGTAGTGTTTGAAATGAGATTCAAATGGAGACTTACAAAGAAATGATGTAAAATGCCTCCCTAATAACTGTTTAGATTGATTACATGTTAAAGTGATGGTATTTTAGATATATTGGGTTAAGTAAAATACATTATCAAAATTAACCTTACGGTTTTTGCTTTTTCAATATGACTTCTGAAGTGTATAAAACACAGAAATGGCTCACATTATATTTACATTGGACAGAATATGAGTACAAAGCAAGGTTCTATCCCCATGTGAGCTTGTGTCCCCATTCACCATTTCTGAGGCTGAGTTTCATAATCCATAAAATGGGCACCTGCCTCATGGGATCATTCGGAGGACTAAACAAGTTATGTATGTAGAATATTTTGTGCTGAGCCTAGAGCATGATGGGCACTCAACAAATACCAGGTCCTCTCATCCTCACCCCACCCTCACCACCAACACCATCACTGTCATCCCTCTCCTGCTTCTAAAAGGCACTTCAGGAAATGTATGACAAAGGACAGCAAATTATTCTAAAAGTAAATCACAAGCCATTGAAGACAAAATGGAAATAATACAGCAAAAATCTAAGCTAAGTACAGAAGGTAATTGAGTATTAAATTCTGATTTCCAGTTGCCAAGGCAAAGGAGAAATAAAGCTTGAATTATCTCATAATGTAAACTCGACAAGCGAACTCAATAGAAAAATAGATTAAAACATCCGGAAGTGCAGCACCAGGAGAGCAGAACTGGAAGACGTCAAAGGAGCCCTGGCTGCTAGTCTTACCACCCTCGGGTCAATCTTCTGCTTCAGACACTAGAGAAATTTCTCCAGATCTATTTCTGCAAATCTATGCCACCTTTTTACTTAAAACCTTGCCAGGATAGGAATGGGAATTAACTGCAAATGGGTAAAATGGATCTGAACTCAGATGATGGAAGGGTTATGAAAGTGGTTTATGGTGATGGTCACATAACTCAGTAGATTCACTAAAAACCATTGGGTTATACACTTAAAATAGGTGGATTTTATGATATGTCATCTTTACCTTAATAACTTTTTTTTTAAGAAAAAACACTTTTAACTCTCTTACGCTAAAACAACCAGATAGATGTGTTCCTCCAAGAGTGTTCCATGGACTGGTACTGGTCTGAAGAAGAAACAGGGAAGGAGAGAGAGGTGTTTCGAAACTGATGGAGTGATTTCGACCTGCTGTGGCTTTTTTTTGAATTGTGGTTTATAAAAGTGTTGGCCCACAATGACTTGGGAGAAGAGGCCCATGCCCCCAGTGGTCTGAGCAGCACTGTTTTAGAATAGAGTGTGTGTTCTCTCTCACTAGCCTGGTACTCAAGCACCCCTGGCCCACCTGCCCTGCAGGCTCATCTCCTGTGTATCTCCTTTGCAATATCCCTTGAAAGATCATAGAATCTGCAAACTCTGCCACAATCCCTCACTTACCCCTCCAGCCCACTGTATGTCCCTGAGGGTTCGAGTGCTCCTCCTTTCCTTTTCCAATGTATTTTACTCATCCAAGACTCAGCGCAACTTAGAAGCCATCCTAAGTGCCTTTCCCAGCATCAGCCCCTTCCCCAGGGTGATCTTTGAACTTCTATCCTTTTATCTACAAAATAGAGATGATAATAGTATCTCCCTCTTCAGGTTGTGGTAGGCATTTTAAAAGGCTTCGAAGGGATATTCCTCTACCACCCTGAGGAGCCACATGCATCCTGCTATGTTGCAGTTGATTATTGACACATCAGTCTCCTCCTCCAGACCATGACCCTCTGGGGAGGCAGGGGCTAGGCTGGGTCACCTCAGTATCCTCTAGGCCTGAGTAGGAGAAGCCCAGTTAAACAAGAGTTGAATGAGGGAGTAAGGGGGTCAAGTCATCCCCAGACCTAACCACTGTCAGAAGGCAAGAGGTATATAGGTGCATTATGATGACTTTTAAGAAATCAAACCCTGGTAAAATTCTATCACATACCTGATAGAAATGGGGCCAGAAGGTGCTGATGGCGAGCTCCGCTTTCACCCAGCCCTCGGTGACGACCCCAGACACATTCCAGACAGGGTTCCCCTGGGGTCCGCCATTGACTTTCACATAGACATTCAAGGCCCCTGGGCTGGACCGGTCACGGCTGGAGAAGTAGTAATGGAAATCGATGCAGTGGGTATCATTCTCCTTCAAGGTCGGCAGGAGAAGATGGGCCTTCTGGCCAGAGGCCCTCCCAGAACTGTTCACCATCATGAAGGATCCTGGAGACCCACAAAGGGGTGGGGGAAGCAGAGACAAGGAGAGAGAAAGAAAATCCTTTTGAAAATCAGTCATGCCCATATACAGTGGCCACAGGGTGGCTGGAGCTGAAGTCACTCCAGGAGGCAGGGTCTAGTTGACCCAAGGAGCTATATCTCCTCTGAAGCTGAGTATCTTCTATATTTGGAGCCAAAAATCCCTACTCACCATAGGGGGTTTGCTCCTCACACTTTTTATTGGTGCACTGTAATATAATTATACATATTGATGGGATTTGTTATTACTTCTTCATACATGCACACAACATAACAATTTAATTTAGCCAATCTCACTCCCTGGCATTTTCCCCCTCCCTCCCTGTCTCTCACCCCTTTGTACCGTTCCTTTATGGATCTCTTTATTTTTTATTTTTATTTGTTCTTTTTAGTTATATATGACAGTAGAGCCTATTTTGACATATTTATACAAATATGGAGTATAGTCTTGTGGATCCCAGTCTTGTGGATACACTGGGGTACATTTATATATGTACCTAGGAAAGTTATGTTGAATTTATTCCACTGTCTTTCCTATTCCTATGCCTGTCCCTTCCCTATGAGGTTTTAAGAATTAATGGAATGGATAACATATAGGAAGGCTTTCTACAAGGTAGACAATCTATAAACATGTATAAGACAAACATTATGGTTAGCAGCTCTTGAAACAAACATGAAATAAAAACCCAAGAAGTTAGTTATCTGCAACCTCTGCAAGTAAAATAAGAAAAAATTACTCCTTGAGAATTTGGGCTGTTTCAATGGAGGCAGACCCTCTATAATACAGGAGGCACTGCTATTCTAACAGATTCCACCTGGAGTCTTGCATTCAGTACAGGGAACCCCACGTTAGAGGACAGCATATAAAAGCAGGGTATATGCAATCAAGAATCAAGTACCTGAAGAAATGGAAGAACCATCTGGATGATCTTAGGAGGAATGGGAGGTAAGACCCTCTAAGCACTTACAGAGTACCAATGACAGTATTAGCTGTCTTCTTTATATATTTTTCCATTTAATCTTCAGATTGATCCTAGCAGATAGAAGACACTCATTTTCCTTAAAGATTGAATGACTTTTCTTGGGCCACTTGAACACAAAAAGACCAGATTCTAACTTTAAAGTTTATGCTATTATTACTATTTGCACAAAGCATAACTACTATTTCTAAACACTAAAGCAGCTACCTTACAGAAAGAATTACGCCTCTTGTTTTGAATAGCTTAGACAGATGACATGGTTGTTCCCAGAGCCCCTGGATCCCTCCCCAGATCCAAGCCCTTTTCCCATTGGCTCTGCAGTTCCTCCCAGGAGCAACAGAGGATATGTCTCCACCTGTAGACATTGGCCTTCACCACATGACTTGATTTGGTCAATAGGATATTAATAGGATTCAACCAGAGGCTTAAAAGGCACTTGCTTCTTGGATGACTGCCACCTTCCATGAGAAGAATGTGCCCCAGGTGGCTGCTGCCCTTCTCAGCTAGTGATCAAGAAAGCACACACATGGAGAAGACCTGAACTCAACTGTAAAGAGCCAAATCACGCCACATCCACAGCTAGAAGCACAGCCATATGGCCCACAAGCCCAGCCCAGAGGAGCCAAACCACAATCAATGTACATTCTCAGGAGCATGAGAATAAATGCTCATTATCTTGCACCACTGGATTATTATCCAGCATGACTTTAGCAACAGCTGATCGATAAAGTAGCCAGAGAGGGCAGACTCGTGGGCTACACCATGAAGAGGCATATTTCAGTTCAACAAGAGGACTTTCTGATGAGTGAAGCTAGTGCAAATGGAATTGATTGTCCACAGACAAGATGAGCCCCCGTCACTGCAGGTGGTGAATACAGCCTGGGCCATCCAGGCACTACCTAAGGAAAGTTCACAAGCAACGTGGAAGGTTGAGCCATGGGACTTAGAGTCTTATGGTTCTACAAAATAAACTGATCATAAAATATGGTGGACAAGCTCAAGTGATTCTGGGATGAATGTTTCCACCTAGAAAATCAACGTTGCTTTGAAATCTCTTAACCACTAAAACCTTCATACAGAATGAAATCTTATGCGTACAGAGCAGCAGTAACTGATCCTGTCCAGATTCATCGGGCCAAAGCTATTCTACTGGAATGTCTGCTTAAGCCAGCTAGGTGGGCTCACACCAAAAAGAAGCCAACAAGAAACAAGGTGGCAAGGACAGAAACCTGGATTAATTGCTATCTAATTTTCACCATCCAGCCAATCAGAAAATTCACCCACCTCATGAGGTATCAGCCATGAGAAGTGCATCGAGTGTCTCCAAGAGAGCGAAGGGTTGTTATGGCCATGTAGTAACTTCTGTGCCCTTCACATGTCATCTAATTAATCTAATTATCATAACCTCCTAGCAAGGCAGCAAAGCAGCAGCCACTGAAGGGGGAACTGAAGCTCAGAGATAAGACTGAGCCAGCAGCCAAATCCTGCACCTGCCTGTTGGTCTATATCCCACAGGGGTCCTTGGACAGTTGAGTCGTGACACACAAGTCCTACCAAGAGTGCGTGACTGCCCCTGCCAGTGAGAAGCAGCATGAATCCCAGTAGAGGAGGCAGCCTGAGAAGCCCCGTGTGCCTGGCTCTCCCCAGTCTAGATCCAATGGTTCTCCATGCACTCTTCAGCTCCTGTCCCCTGCCAATTCACACCGGCTGAAAATGTATCTTTGGCTTCTTAGGACCCACAACAGAGAGACTTGGGAAGGCTTTCCTTCTGCCAGCTCATGTCCCCATTTCTTGACATCCCAGCCTCAGTAGCAGGACAGGCTCACTGAGGAGGTGGAGTTGGTCCTGCCCTACAAGGGTTCACACATAGCCAGCTGGCTCCATTCCCTGGCCTCTCTTCATTGTAGAGTGGGGCCATCCCACTGAGTGCCAGTCAAGGAACATGAGTGTGATAAGTGCCTCTTCCAGGTTTGGTCCATGAAAGCCGCCTCTCTCCCCCACACTCCATCCTTCATCTTCTTGTCTCTGAGCCTTTGGCTCAGCAGCCTCAGCATCACCTAGGGGCTTGTAAGAAATGAGAATCTCAGGCCTACCCCAAGCCTGTTAAAACTGAATTACATTTCATCAAAATCCCCAGGTGATCTGTATGCACATTAAAGTGTGAGAATCGCTCGTCCCTTCTCTTTTCCCATCTCCAGACGAATGTTCGGGGTTTCAGGAGCCAGAGGAGGGAGGGAAGAGCCAATACTGAAAGGAGCCAGGTTGCCTGAAGGACCATGACTGTACACAGGCCATCTAACTCTCAGGAACTCTCATTTTAGACTTTAAGAAGGAATGAACTATTATTGTGTTGGGAAGCCACTGAAATTTTGAAGTTGATGCTTACTATAGCTTGCATCATCATTATTATTCAGCACCCTGGAAGAGTTCCTGTTTCCTATGAGTCCCTTTATTCAAGGAGATAAGAGGTGAAACAACAGTTACAAAGCAAATCTGCAAGATGCTGTAAATAGGGACATCATTAAGAGCAGAAAACCTGGGTGGTAGCCTGGGAGGCATCTGAAATAGGCATGTGCTCAGACCCCACACCAGAATGCCAAGCAGCCAGCAACACAAGTGTAATGTTTTAGCAGATGTGGGTGGGACTTCTACAGCCCCTCCACCTGTAGCCAGCCTGCCAGAGATCTGGCCACACCCTCTAGAAGGGCGAAAACTGTGTCCCTGAGTTGAGCACAGTCTGCCATTTCAGGGACTGCTCAGGAGAGAAAGCCCTTGAACAGCAGCGGCTCAGTGGGGCTCTCTTTGATCAACAGGTTGGCATAATTAATATCATCCTGGGGCTGTCAGTTTCCTGGAGATCAAAAATGAGCCGGTCATTACACCAAGATCAGTCAAAAACAAGAAAGAGGAAGACTGTAAATACATTCTTTTCCCTTCGCCCTTAAAAAAAAAAATCCACTAGCGTGATAAGGAACATAAAACAGCATTAGTTTCTTCATAGTTATTATACATAACACTGAAAACTGTGGAATTAAACCAGGAAGTACTCTCTGGCTGGCCATAAATTCTGCATTTTTTTCCCTCTGTGCATAATAACGTCCTGATAAGCGCCCCGTTACTGATGTGTGCGCAACACAGTTCCCCTTTTTGGAAGCAAAACGCTTCTCTGTAGCAGATGGTGGCTATTGTGTTTACACATGAGCACCTCAGGATTGCATTTCCTCACGTCGGCAGTAAAAAGAAAGTCCTAATTGAGTTTTTAATGGCTTTGCACATTGTTCATTAAGATTACATGAGTGTGCTCAGGCGACTGGCAGCTGAGAGCCTGGAGCTCTGAAAACGTGGAGCTGTCGCTGCAGACAGGTGGCCCCGCCAGCTTCCAGCGCCAGGACCTGCACGGATGGCGGTGGGGCCCAAATGCTGCGGAGAGCCAAGCAGCTGTGGTGGCATGAAGCGAGCGAGTCCTGGATCTTTAGTCAAGAACACTGGCTTTCAGTCCCACTTCTTGGCTGCGTGACTTTGAGCGAGTCAATACAACTTCTTGAGGCTCAATGGCCTCACGTGTAAAATGGGATTGTGAAAACCACACATCGAAGCTTTTGCTCATTTCAGTAAATATTAAATGAAAAACAGCAGTCGACTCAACAAATGTTTATTTTATAATAAGAGAATGGGCCCGAAGCAGCTCACAGCAGCTCGTGTTTCCTGAGGACTGTGCTTGTCGGGCATTGATCTAAGCATCTTTCAGCATCTGGATGAGGTAGTACAGCAAGGAATACTGAGACAGAGAGGTGAAGTCGTTTTCCCAAGACCAGAGAACTTGGAAGTGGTCAATATGCAAACCAATTCCATATCCTCGCTCAGTAAGCAAAGACCTTTGCACCTAGAAACGCACTCACCAAGCCAGTAGCTAATTGCAACACGTATCTATTCAAATTAAATTAACTAACATTAAAGACAACAAAAAAATCATTTCCTTAGCAATGCTAGCCACATTTCAAGTGCTTAGTAGACACACATGGCCAGTGGCTACCATATTGGACAGGGGTGCTATAGAACATTTCCATCATGGTGAAAGTACTATTGGAAGCATGGGTAGAAACTGTCAAAGCATAACAAACTACATGTGGGTGAGGTCCTGCCTAGTCCAATCTAGACTAGTCCAACCTAATCTTATGAACTCCAGCCAAGGGAAAGTGACTTGCCCAAGATCACATACTGAAAAGAGTTAGACTCTGAGTTCCTAACTCGCATGACAGTCTCCACTGTGGAAGGTTGGTGTCCTTGCCTGAGCTGCACAGCCACAGGAGTGGCCCCTGGGAGAGCTATGGAAGAGGAAATATCATACTACCTTCAGGAAGCAGGGAGGCCCAAGCACTCTAAATGCCACATGCTTTTCAGGAAGCACATGGTTGGCACTTACAGCTTCAGTTCTGACCTGAAGTCCGACCTAATTTTGAGACCCTCACTCGGTGAGCCAGGATAATGTAGCCCTCTAACAAGGGTCAACTGGACTGGCATGGAATCCCAGCTGTACCTTGTTTCTTTGGATAATCTCAGACAAATCCCTTAAATTCTCTCAGCCTTAGTTTCTTCTTCTTCAAAATGACTATAAAAAGTGCATCTCACACTGGGGTCACCAGGGTGAAATGAAATACTGTTTCTAATGTCCCTAGATGAAAATAACAAGGAATCCACTGAGAAACAGAGTGAAAACCTGCTGCCTCATCCCTAACCCCGACAGCGATCAGGCACCAAGGTCTGGGGACGCCTCCTCCTTACGTTGTTCAAATTATCTTCTTCCTCTTGGTGGCCACTGGCCTAGCTCAGGCCCCTGGCGTGTGTGCCATGGACTTTTGAAACCAGCCTAGCTGCTGATTCTCCCACCATCCAGTGTAACAGCAGTCAGCAGACCATGATGTGTCCTCTCCTTCCCATGAAAATCCTCCTTTACAGGAGACTCCCATTTCACATTTAGCCCCAGGTCTTTCATGGGGATATGTGAAGCCTTCTACCTCCCTACCTTGTACAAGGAGTTTCCTTTCACAGTCTCCATCCACATCCTCCCAAAGATGTCCAAGTCCTAATCTCCATAACTGGTGAATCTGTCCTCTTACTTGGCAAAGAAAAATTAAAGTTGCAGGTGGAATTAAGGTGGCTAATTAGGCAACTTTGAGATGGGGAGATGTTCTTTAGATGGGCACAATGTAATCACAAGGGTACTTAGAAGCAGGCAAGGAAAGCAGTTCAGAGTCAGGGAGAGACTTGGTGATGCAGTGCTGCTGGCTTTGAAGCCAGGGGAGGGAACCATGTGCCCCAGAATGCAAGTGAACTGAAGAGGCTAGAAAAGGCAAAAAAATGGATTCTCCTCTGGCATATCAAGAAAAGAATGCAGCCCTAATGATACCTTAAGTTTAGCCTAGTGTGACCTATGTAGCACATTTAATCTCAGATAAATATAAGACTTTTTAAATGGTGTTGTTTTTAGCCATTGAGTTTGTACTGATTTGTTACAGCAGCAATAGGGAACTGATACCTACTCCAAACATCCTATGCACTTCCATGCCATTAAGATTTTGCTCAGGGGATGCCCTTCCTGAAATCTGTGCTACCCAGCCCAAACTACTTAAGTGCCACGTTTTCTGTGTGACTGTCACTAATGCTCAGAGACGAGGTTTTCCTTCATTACTGTCCCTATACCTCACATTGCATATGTCCATTATTGCTATTTTAGACAAGACCTAATTTAAAAGCCCATATGATGAAATTAAGCTGTCTGGTTGCAAAAAGATAAAAAGCAAGGGGCACAAAACATCAAAAGGCACAATGCACTATCAAGTAAGAAAATGTATGTGCAAAAGAACCACTTAGAGCAATCAGGATTACCATGAACGTGAATAATCATTAAGCCAATCAGAAACATAACAATAAACCAATAGCCATAGTAACAAACACATCATTCAACATTATCCATAATATCTGTGAAAGCAATCTAATTATCATGTATCAAAAAAAGGAAAAAAAATATGCTTCTTTTTTAATACACCATAAAAGGGGGGAGAGTGTTAATTACAGCTTAATGGATACATAATATCTATTTAAAATGAGGAAAATATATCCTGAAATTTCAATGGAGCTGAACATTGTGAACATTTTGTCAGTCAGTTTGTGTGAATGAACAATAAGTATTTCTATAATCATTCATTCAGACCAATAAGTTGGGGGTTTAAGCATTTCATATGCAAATTTGTTAAGGCAATTTTCCAAGAAACAGTTATCTGATAATCTACGTAGGTGTAGATAATGCAGGTTAAAAATGGGATGACACTCAGGTGCCAGCACTGGTGGAGAGCTCAATGCAGAGCCAGGCCGGGGCGCCTGTGAGGGTGAGCCTTTCCCCAAGACCCAGAGACTCCACATCCTTCCCCCTTCCTGAGAAAAAGATGAAGGGGACAACAGTGCAAAAGAAAAGAAAGAAAGGGAAGAAGGGGAAGAAGAAGGAGGAGAAAACAGAAGGGTGTATTAGTCAGCTATTTGTCTCTGTGACCAAAAGACCTGACATAAACACCTTCAAGGAGGGAAGATTTGCTTTGGCCCAAAGTTTCAGAGGTTTAAGTCCATGGTGGGCTGACTCCATGGCTCTGGGCCTGAGGTGAGGCAGAACATCATGGTGGAAGGGCAGGGTGGAGGAAAGCAGTCAGCTCATGGCAGCTGGGAAGCAGAGGTAAAGAGAGAGGAAGGGGCCAAGGACAAGATCTAGTTCCCCAGGGCACACCCCCAGCAACCTATTTCCCCCAGCCATGCCCCACCACCCACGGTTTCCACCCCCTCCCAGTGGTCCATTCGGCCATCAGTGGATTGATCCAGTGAAGAGCACAGACCCTCATGATCCAGTTGCTTCCTAAAAGCCCCACGTGTGAACATGGCAACAGTGGGGGCCGAGCCCCAACACAAGAGTCTTTGGTGGGCCCTTCATATCCAAACCATAACAGAAGAGTAATGGAAAAGAAGATGAAGAGGGGAGGGAAAAGAAGAAAGGATGAAAGGAAGCATGGAAGGGAGGAAGAGAGGAAGTAGTGAGGCAGAAGAAATGAAGCACAGTAGACAGAAAGCACACCGAGCCAGGAAGCATGAGAGAGGAGGAGGAGGAACAGTTCCAGAATGACACGGAAACCACGTGCAGCCTTTCAACAACTTGCACACCCCAACTTTACACACAACAACAAGCACGAAACAATCTTCACTCATCATCCTTTTTCCAATCCTCACAAAGATCTTGTGATGAAAGAGATCCAGGAAAAATACTCGATCGCTGCCCAGGCCTGCACTCTCCTCCTCTAGAACATCACAGGTCGCCTCCTCAACATGACAACATCACCACTCAACATCCCAGGAGGAAAGAATAGACATCACTGAAGGAAAAGCAATTGAAATAACTCTTGATGGTAAGACCTCGGATATGTAAACAGTAAGACGAAGCTTTGTCTGATTTTCTCTTTGATGTTGTTCACAAATCCTTGGGCAAGGTCAAGACTGAACAGAAGTCACTCTCCCTCAACTCTAGTGAACCCATTTTAGCCACATGGTGCCTCTATGAGCCAGAATTCCCTCTCTGTTTCTCTACCTGTAAAACAGGTATACAGGTAGAATTGCTAAAGCTTCTTCCCAGAGATGTGGAGCAGTGGCCCAGGTGGGCTGGGCCACGGCTGCTCTGAGCTGGCACAGGCCTGAGGCAATCCAGAGCACATGGACCTGTCACCTTGTGGTGACGCCAACTCCACACAGCACTACACCCTGGAACCCTTGAGCATCCATGATTCAAGGACCTCAAGCTTCGGCTTCCCACCAGCAGCAAGAGAACAGCAGCGGCACAGACCTCAGTGAAGTTCAGACTCAAGGGTTAATGAATAGCATTAGTACTTTTCCAGACCCCAATCAGCATAGATTTTAACCAATAGTACTTTTCCAAACGCCGTTTGGCATACATTTTTCCAAACCCTGATCAGCATAAATTTGGACCAATAGCATTGAGCCAAGTGCTATGCACCTCTAGACTAGCACATTCTGATGGCAGCCCCCCATGGGCACCCCTCTGGCCCCTACAAGAGTTTTGTTTCTATTCTTAAAACTTGAATAAATCTACTCCTTTCACTCTTGCATCATCCTGTGAATTTCAGTCTTCAGATTTGCAAGATAAGAACCTGGGAAGAAATTAGCAGTGAGCTGCTGGAGTCCGCTCCAACACTGGGGACACGGCCCCCATGCAGAGCTACAACACGCCATTCAATGGTAGTGGAGGAGAATCCGCTTTGCCATCTGTGACTCTCGAAGCTGAAGCCAATAGGCATCTGCTGCTGTGTAGCTGCAAACACTCAAGCAGAGGCCTGCAACTTGCACAGACCCCACCCGCCAGCAGAAGCAGAGAATCCAGTTGGGTCTCAAACTCCGGTTTCATTTCTAGTTATAGAAGTCCATGTTTCCAAGACTTTACAGTCATGTGTAGCCACTGTGAGGTAGGAGGGAGCACTGGCTTCGATTTTCTACCTACCTCCTTCTGCAGAAGGGGTGGGGAGGAAAGACCTTTGTCCTGGGTTCTTCCTGGAGGAACACTACATCTTCTGTGTTCCCACAAAGTTCCCCTCTCTATAACACACCTGCTCTTAACAACAACAATGGCAAAACACTTCCAAGTTTTACATCTATTCATTTACTGCAATATCAACCCTACAAAAGAGTCACTAGTATTATCCTCCTCTTACCAATGAGAAACTGAGACAAAGAGAGGTTAAGCAGCTTTCTCAAGGCCACACAGCTAGGAGCAGGACCAGGATTTAAACCCAGGAAGTTCCAATTATGATTTAGCTCCTAGCCTCCATGCCACGAGTGAGCATGCTATATTTGGTGGCAAGGAATGATCATCAACTCCCTGGCATTAGCTGGCCTTGCCCTGGGGAGCTGGTGCAGGTGGAGAGAGGGGCAAAGAGGGAGGAAAGAACAAACATGAAATCCGTTGGCAAGCCGCTGCCATATTAAGAGCAGAGAGAACTACGGGGCTGCTGGGACATTGTCAGGCCCCAAATTGTTCCTGACATTCATTGGGCTGAGTCCTTTGCTTCCACAGCTCAAAATTGAAATGACACGGAACTAAAATATATATTTTTTTCAAATCTCCCAACTCTTCACACATCCGTTGGCATGATAATATTTTGATTAGTTACATTTATGCTCCAATTACACTCACAGAATGTTCAGCTCTGTCTTATATATAGCATGTTTGCCATGCTCCATAGAAAATACTGGATTATTACCTCGTATATTTGCAATGGGAAAAGACACAAATGGAAAGGAGGAGAAAAAAAAAAAAAAAAGCAAAACCAAGAGATGACTAAGGCTGTTAAAATAGTGCTGTCTTGCCTTTGCATTACTAAATTGGGTCACTGCTATTATTTCTCTAGCTTTCAAATGCCAGGGCTTGGAGAGAGATACAGTGTCACCTTTCTGGTCACCGGCTGCTTTTATGGATCCTACAACAACGGCGTCTGAAAGCAACCTGGTCACTGGTCATGGACCCAGAGAGTGGCCCTGTCAAGGATGCAGGTGTTGGGGTTTCTGTGCATCCCCTCACCACAATGCCCCCCTGAAGAGGATCCATCTATTTCTCAAAGAGTTCCATAACCCTATCCAAGATGAATAAGTTAATAAATAAGGCTGAGAGCTACTCTGAGCTTTGCAGAACGTCCAGATGGGCTTCTCCATGTGCATGCAGGACAGAGTCCATGACACTACTTCCTTCTCCATCAGCAAACCAACTGAGGTGACTCCCTTGTATTGTCTAATCCTGTATTAGGTGGGCTGCTCAACCTGTGGGGATCCGCTGAAGACTGCCTGCACAGCATCTCCCCCCAAATCCTCAGGCCTTGGGCTTCCCTTCTCCCCTCCCTTCTCTCACTGTACCCCAATTCTGCTAGTACCTCCAGGCCCTCCCCAGCACAGCCTCCTGCATGGAAGCCAATCCCTCCATCTGTTTCCTCATGAAATCCGCCCAAACCAAGCACTCTGTGCACTTAATATAAATCCATTTAACTTCAAATGGTACCAGCACACCTACTGTGTGTCTGACACTAGAGAAAAACAGTAATCAATGCAGGGCACTTGTTGTCTTTGCAGAAATCACAGAAATGTTACAAGCAATCAAAAGAATGGTAAAGTTTTAAAGTAAGTCAAAGGTATCTAACTTCGACTTGATTTTGGGGGAAGGAGGTATGAAAAGAAAAGAAAACAACAACTTGCTAGAGAAATAACCTCTATGCTGAGGCCTGAGGTGATATAGGTGTCAGACAGGTGAAGAGGAAACAGAAAGAATGTTTTAGGCAGATAAAATATCCTGTTTCAAAGCCAAGAAGTAAGACAACTTCTGCACTGTGGTGAGGCCAGAAGGAATTGTAAATAGAACAAGTGCTTTATAGCTTCCTCTGTAACCTCATACCCTCAGTTTTTAGATGAAGGACTTGAAACTCAGAGAGGCACTGTGAGTTGTCCATAGTCACACAGCCACAGAGTATCATGCCATCATTCAAACTTAGACGTATCTATATCCAAGGTCAGGATTATTTTTCTTCTAAAATGGTCACAAGACTAACTGCATCAGAATCATCTGTAAGTCTTGTATAAGTTTGCTGGGCCCTGCCTCCAATAGGTTTCAAGAAGAGTACAAAACTTTGTACTTCTAGTGAAGCCGAGACAGCTGATCATGCACTACACTTTGAGAACCATCTACTGGACTGGCTGGCCTCTAATTGCCCAGTCCTGACAGGCCAGGAGCCCAGAAACTTGGACAGATCAACAAGGGGCTTCCCCCACTTCCAAGGCCACAGCATGCTACCTAGTCTGGAGAGACCCCTCAACCTAGGCCACGCCTTGCTCACCTCCCTCAGGGGCAGGTGCTCTCCAGCCACAGGCCAGTAATCACGCAAGCTCCCTGCTGCCCAACCCCAGCAAGCCCCCTCCTCTGGCCTGAGCCTCTCTCTTCCATCATTGCTAATTACCAAGAATATCATTAGACAGTTATTGACTCCCCCAATGTACTAGGGTCTGCATAGAAAATAGCACAATAATTATTCCTCCTCTTTTACCATCCTCTAAGGAGCTACAAGACTTTGACAGCTGTTATCCAATTAATCCTGACAGCTTATTTTTTTAATCTAAAGGTATTTTTTCCATGTAAGATGGATAAAGCTTTTTCTTTTTTTTTTTTCCTTTGAGTTAAGAATGAAGGCAGAGAGAGGCCAATACCTTGGCCAATATCACAAGGGTCATGTCTTTTCTCTTTCATCCTACAGGGAGAATAGAACAATGTGGGATAAGAGCATGGCTTCTAGATTCAGAGTGACAGATCAAATGTCAGCCCTGTCAGCTACCAGCTGTGTAGTCTTGGGCAAGTTACTTAACCTCTCTGAGCCTTGGTTTCTTCATCTGTCAAATGGAGGTGATGAAGGTAAAAGAAGTGCCTGCCTCATAGGTTGTTATGAGGATTAAAGAGGTTTTTATATGTTACATGCTGAGAATATTGCCAAACATACAGGAAGATCTATGTAAATGGTAAGTGCCATGGTCTCTGGCAGCAGTAGCAGAGTCTCTGAGTCCTAGTATAGATTTCTCAAGAAAGTAAGACAGCTAACCATACAAATCAGTATGGTAAGGCAGGCCCCAGTGTCCCTGTCCATAAAGGCAGTGGTCCTGGGAGGCACCAGGAAGACGTGGGACACCTCCCCCAAGTTGACCCTGAGGAACACCTCTCTTTAGTGGCTCTCTCAGCTCTAATATGCAGCACTCACTGTCCAGTGATTCACATCCCAGCGGATCCTGAACCAGCTGCAGCAACATCTCCAGAGAACTTGTTCTAAAAGTAACCTCGGCCCCAACCCAGACTGCCTAAATGGACACTCTGGGCAGGGTCCAGCCCTCTGCATTTAACAAGTCCTCCAAGTGACGCTCATGAATGCTCAGGTTTGAGAATCATGTTTTTAGAAACAGGTTGCCTGATTCTTGGTCTATCTGGGTAGACCAGCATAACCCAAGGGCTCAAGCCAGCTCCTGTCCACTGGCTGTTCCCGACTTTTGCCATGAAGGGACACACTGCCACACAGGTCCAGAGCCTGTGTTCTTGATCCCTGCCCTCCATTGCCTCTCATTACTGCCTACCCATCCACACTTCCAGGAAGGATTCCATTCACCAGCCATGTGGCCCATCTGGGAACTGGGCATTCATGGCTGAGGAAGGACCAGGCTGCCTTGGTGTATCAGAGGCAGGCAGAGAAAATTACAGGAAATAAGGACACATCACAGAAATGGAGCCTCTGAGTCCTCCTTGAGACCTTGAAGCCACCAGGATATCTCGCTGGCTATCACCAGGGGCTCCTGGAATCAAGTCCCTGAACCGCTGGACATCCTTTAGGACTTGGCCCTGAACTTCTCTTTCTCCCCCTCCCACCCTTCCTTCCCCACCCAGACCTCTCCACGGCAAAGGTGCTTTCCTATTTCAGTCTTCCCTTCTCCGTAGCTCACCCTCAAACCTTCCTTGTCCCTTTTACTACCAAAATCTCACTCCGTCCTCTCCACCTTGACCACAACACAGGTACCAAAGGTTCCCCACTACCCTCCCTCTTGCTGCTGTCCACCCCCTTCCAGCCCAGTAGACAGCACCGCAGACCACCAAAGAGAACAACCCGTGGGCTCCACCCCCGCCCCACAGTGCAGCCTGGACACAGATGGAAAGACGGAGCCCAACAAGATGAAGAGGTGACACAGAGGCAGCTCTAATATGTAGCCCTGTCCAGTGATTCCCATCCCAGGTCTCACCAAGTGTCACAAACTGGTGACAAACAGCAGCTGACCACCTCACAGTCCTAGAAGTCAGAAACTTGAGACTGACACATCACCAGGGTTGGTGCCTTCTGAGGGCTACAGGGGGAATGGGTTCCATGCCCCGCCCTAGCTTCCGGCAGTGTGGGCTGACGATCTTTGGTGTTCTGCCGCTTGCAGACACATGGCCTGATCCCTGGGTCCCTGCTCTCGGATCTGCATGGCATTCTCCTGAGGTTCCCCTTTTTACAAGAATGCCAGTGATTCTGGCTCAGGGCATACCCTCCTCCAGGGGGGCTTCATGCTAATTACATCTGTGGTCACTGTTTCCAAATAAAGCCATATCCTGACACCCTGGGTAGTTAAAATTTCAACATAGGAATTTGGGAAAGACAAAATCAAAATTCAACCCCTAAGCAGTCCATGCATTCAACACCCAGACAGGTATCTAAGGCAGCCCTAGGAAAATTCCTGTGAACAAGACTGAACATCCAATTTAAAGGGGGCACGGTGTGATATTGTTTTAAATTAAAAAGTGCGACAAAGAGGGCGGAAGAAACAGAAAAATAAAAGGGGAGGAATCACCCAGCACAGAAAGACAACCACCCCCCGTGTCCTGAAGCACCTCCTCATGGTCTCAATTCCTGTACTTTCTTAGGACTTGGAGCATTTGATGGTGCTTGTGACTGCAGTTAGTAAACTTTTTCTGAGGAAGAGGCTTCAAGAGGGTAAGCATTTATCAAGGCCTTGTTTGCACTGAAGCTACTGCGCCCGATGCCCCTGGGGCAGGGGCAGCCTCCCGCGGGGCTGCTGGCCGCAGGTGTTCGGTTGTTCTACAGCAAGCATAGGCGCTGTGTGCCTCGTATCGCATGCCAGGCACTGTTGCAGGCCCAGGGAATACAGCTGTGAACAAAACAGGCCAGACACTTAATCAGAGACAGTTTGCTGGGATGAAAACTCTCCTCGAGAGCTTTGGAACGAGTTGAATAGGGCTCCCATAGATGCCGCCCGAGGAGGAGCGCTAGCCTCTTTATCCCATGATTTCCCCATTTTCAGTTCTTGATTTTTAGCTCCTCTTTCGATGTTCTGAACTACCTATGAAATGATTATTTCCCCAGGAAGGCTCTGCAAATGGTGTATTTCCTGAGCCTGCGCATTTCTGATCCTACTGCATCACTTACAGATGGTGTGGCTGTGACTCAATTTCTTGAGTCTCAACTTGTTCCCTTCTAAATCCCATGGACCAGTACATCTCCTGCTCTGCCCACCCAGCGAGGGGACCAGGCTTGCCCCTGGTCTGTCAGATCCTTTCCTTGGGAAGCAGGTAGACAGGCGATCTCACACCCTAATTCCTAATGCACTGAAGATTCTCTTATCTTGTGGGTTTGTACTTGGGGACACCACATGGCAATTCAGATGCAGGCTCTTCAGCCACATTCCAGCTACCAAGCCCCAGCTCTGCAGTCTCCTCCAGTGCATCACTGGGAAAAATTATTTAGATTTGTTCTGTCTTTGTTTCTCAATCTGTAAAATGGAGATAAAACAAAGACCAACCTCTTAGGATGATCAGGAGTCCTCACTGAGTTCACGTATGTAAGGGCTCAGAGAAGGGACTGAGAGACTTTTCCAAAAAAGGACCAGAGATGAAATATTTGAGGCTTTGCAGGACATAAAGTCCTTGTCGCAACTACTCAATTCTGCTCTTGCAACATGACAGTCATGGTAGACAGCAGATACATGAATCGATGAGGCTGTTTTCTAGAAAGCTTTACAAAACAGCCAACAGAGGCAACCCAGGTACTGTAGCTTGCAAACCCCAGCCTAGAACAATACCAGCAAATGCCAAATTCTTAATAAATGTTAGCTATCACTATTAGTATGAACTATGATTAGATTCAGAAGGATGGTGGTGGGATCCTCACCCACGCTTACTGTCTGGTTCTCTGACATTGAGAACAGATGGTGTCCATGAAAACCCCCATCCTCAGAAGCATTCTTACCAGCCCACCTACAGCCCCCGACTCGTGCAAACTACACCTTCCAGGATGCAAAGTGTAGCCGCAACCGCCTGCTAATTTCTGCCTGGTTGTGTTTGCGAGTTTCAGCCTCCAGCAAGATGTAAAAAGAAGGGGTAGGAGGGAGACAATAGAACCCTGAGTGCCCAAGCAAATCCTGTTTGTGCTATAAAGGGATGTCTGTCCCATTTTAGGTTGGTACAGACCTCAGTTCCTCCAGAGGGACACGGAAGGGTTAGAGCCCCACCCTAACTTTGGGGCACAGTACACGTGGTTGGTTTAACCAATGTTTTTCTTGCACATTCCAGTCGGCCTTGGGGCCAAGGACAATTCTCCCTGGCCATTGATGCTCTGGCCTTTTGCTTATGTTGCTTTACTCTTGGGGATTTTTATGGGAAACTGAAAGAGGCTGGAATTTCCAAAGGCTCTTGAAGCTCATTTCCACCATGGACTGTGAGCACCCAGAGTAGAGTTCCTGAGTCCTGTGTCTCTGTTGTGACCACTGTCTCCTTCCAAAAACACGGACCCAATCCTCTCTCCACTTCTCAGGATTTTCTGATTATTTTTTCCTTCACCACCTATACCAAGGATTAAGATATGCCCTGCTTCTTCCTTGACTTCACCAAAATTGGTAGATGAGGGTTCAGAGGCAAACATCAGAGACAAGAGTTGTGGGCCAAACTTCTCAACCTGTTGCTATTCTCGCTCCCTTCGCTTCAGTCCCTTCCACCCCCATCCTGTGCCGTGAGCTGTTCCTGCACCAGCATTCGGACACAGTACCAGAGATACGACATGTTTCCTTGGGAGGAGTTCTTGGTCTAAAGGGTCCAGGTGCGTTGCACGGGTCCCTCTTAAAGGCAGGCCAGGTTGCGCAGCTGCTGGGCACTCAGCCCACAGCCTCGGCT
The DNA here is from genome assembly GCA_028644305.1 of Xerus rutilus. NCBI lineage: Eukaryota > Metazoa > Chordata > Mammalia > Rodentia > Sciuridae > Xerus > Xerus rutilus. The sequence goes on from CM053401.1 coordinate 165,253,847, forward strand.
GTCACTCCTCTAGGAATAGCTGCAGGGGAGCTTCACTGCACGCCTGCCAGTCACTAGGTGTGCAGCACCTTCAGGCTCCTCCTAGTGACTGGCAGAGGGAGACGCATAAAGCCTCGGCCATCCCTGCCCTTGACAGACTCTAATGGGCCATTTTAACCCCCGAGTTCCCTTTGGACTTGGTTGAGGAGGTCCTCAGGTCTGCATCAAAGCTTAATTTCTCCTCCATCTGTTTTCTGACCTTTCCACAGCCGCCCAGGCCAGGGGCACTTCCTAAAAAAGCTTCTTAATAAACACTAACTTCCATCTCCAACTCTGCTTCCCAGAGAACCCAATGTGGTCACAAAAACGAGGAGCAAATAATTGTCAGGGAGGCTTGAAGGTGACATTTACACTGGTTCTTAAAAGACATGGCAATATTCCAGCTAATGAAAATGAACCATCACTCAGGTAGAGGAAAAACAGAGTTTGTGCCAGGTATTTCTAAGATCCAGAACCATTCACTTCCTTGGGGAAGCCAAGGATAAAACCACATCCTTGATGGAACTGACTGTCCATTGGGAGCTCATGGATGGATTTTTTTTTTTTTTTGGTACCAGGGATTGAACCTAGCAGGGACTTAACCACTGAATCACATCCCCAATCCTTTTCATTTTTATTTTGAGACAGGTTCTCACTAAGTTACTTAGGGCCTTGCTAAGTTACTGAGGCTGGCTTTGAACTTGCAATCCTCCTGCCTCTGCCTCCCAAGCCACTGGAATTATAGGCATGCACCACTGCACCCAGCTTGAAGGGGTGTTTTTAAGAACTGAGACATGATAAAATATTCACTTCACAACAATCAACATTTCTGCCAAGGTTCTGTTGGGAAAATAAGGAACCAGTCTGGGTATTTCAAGTAGGTGGAGTTTTCACAGAATGACTCAGAACTGTACAACCACTGGAAGCTAGGAGAATGAGTCAGTAAGGTCCTCTTCTGGAAATCCCTAAGGCCAGGATTCACAGAGCAACCACAGTTTTGGGTGCTTGGATGGTGTCATCTGGACACTCAGCCAACACAGGTGGAGACCTGTGTCTGCCCACTGCTGACACCCAACACATTTCCTCAGCTGCTTTCCTGGCTCTTCTGCCTCTAGATCTCTTATTGGTTGGGTTTCACTGGGATCCTGCAGCCTAAGGTGTCCGGGAGATGCAGTTCCAGGCTTTCTGTCTTGTGGTCTAGGAGAAAGCATGGGGGGCTACACATCACCAAGCAATATTAGGAATTCAAGGGATGTAAGATGAGTTGCCGAAGAAATGGCAATGGAAATCAGTTGAGGGGCTTCAGTGAACATGTAGACAAGAGATGTTGATGCCATCGTCACCACCCAATGTTCTTCTCCAAGGAACTGGAATCTGCTCAGAGGCTGGGCAGCAAACATGAGCAGGACTGAGGAGGACAAGTGATACGGCCACCTGAAGAGTATACTAGGGACTCACGTCTATTCTGCCAGGTGGAATTACAGGTGAGTCTGGCCTTAGACCAGGATGGCTCCTTCTTCCTCACTGGCCTCTGAATGAAAAGGGCACCATGCAGCCGGGTGTGGTGGCACACACCTGTAACCCCTGCAGCTGAGGCAGCAGGGTGGCAGGTTCAAAGACAGCCTCAGCAACTTAGCAAGGCCTTGAGCAACTCAGAGAGACCCTGTCTCTAAACAAAATATAAAAAAGGGCTGCGGATGTGGCTTAGTATAAGCGCCTGCCCCTGGGCTCAATCCCCGGTATAAAATAAAAAGGAAAGAAAAAGAAAAAGGCACCATGATGGAGGAGACCATCAGAAGGAGACCACATGCCCTGCGAAGCCTCTAGGGAGTATTCTTCCTGGCCTCTTCCCTTCTCTTGTGGCTCTTGGTGCTCTGAATGACTGCATCCCTCCAGTCTCTGTCTCCATCTTCACAAAGCTTTCTCCCCTACATCTCTGTATTTCAAATTTCCTTCTGTCTTTCTTTTACAAAGAAAATGATCACTGGATTGAAGGGCTGCCGTAAAGTCAGGATGATGTCATTTTGAGATCCTGAACTTACTTGTGTCTGCAAAAACCTTTTTTTTTTCCCCCAAATAAGTTCACAGTGACAAGTCAGGACTTGGCATCTATCTTAGTTGGGCCACAATTCAATCTGCTCCAACTCCACTGGGTGACCATATGCATGTCACTTGCCCTTAACACCTAAATTCTGTACAAATAAGCCAGGGAGGGAGAGAAGATGATCTGTCTGGATGTTGAAGTGATTATGTCAAAGCCCCTGGCATGGTTGCAGGCACAGGGAAAGACAGAATCCAGCATTTGTTGAATCTGAATAGGGCTCAGGTCACAAGCACAGAAGGTATCCTCAGAGTGTCAGGGGTTGGGGACTGACTCAGTTCCTGCAGGGCTAACGCAAAGCACTCGGCTCAGCCCACATTCACGACTACACGAGGTTCCTGAAAAGCAGCTCCCAGTTCTAAAACCCATGACTTGTGAAATAGCCTGGGGTGCCTGTAGTCCCTCATCTGCTAAATGTGCAGGTTGTTTGGGATGGTCTCCAGAGCCCTTCCAGGTCTCACAGCCTATGGTTTTAGGATTTCTATCAAAGTTTGGGCCTTTGATTCACTACAAGTAACTCATCTCACAACCAAAACGCTGACCCAATCCACAAGGAAAGAGCCAGTTCCACCAGGATTACCCAGAGTGGCTTTCACTGCTGCTTCCTGATGGCCCCTGCCCACCCAGAGTGTGTCACCATCACCTACTGCCCTCGGCATCTAAGCTTGAGCCACCGCTCCACCACTTTCAGACAGTGTGACTTTGGATAAGCCCTTTGCACTTAGTTTCCATTCCTGTATTCTTTTTAAATTTTAGTCAATTAAAAGTGTCAGGCAACAGAAAAAAACAAAGACTAAAATAATAAACACTCATAGCTCCTCCATCTAGGACTAACCGCTGTGAATGTCTTCTACTTGCTTTGCCTTTTTATTTTTAAAGAAAGATCATTTTACTGTTATCTTGCAAATGATACATATTCATTTTGGAGAATTCAAGAAATGCAAAGAAGTACAAAGATTCAAGTTAAAAAAGAATCCCCAGTCTCACCATCCTGAAATAGCTATCATTAACATATGGCAAACATCATTTTAAATATCTTGTGAAACACACAAAGTCTCAAGGATGGATGGATGATGGATGGCTGCTTGGACAGAAGACTGAGTAGAAATAAATGCTACCAAACATGGGATCAAAGATTATAAGCTACTTTAACATTTTCAAATATTTATTTGTTCTTAATGGTATTTAACAGAAGAAAAAGGAAATTAAAACAAAATTGAAGGAAATCTAGACCTTCAATCTAGACCTTTCTTCACCAGGAGTTATTTATCAAAAGATCCCTTTAAGGTTAAGAATACAGATTGTGAAGAAATCATTAAGAGTTTGGAGTGATTATATATATTTTTTAATGATTTGTTTTAATTTTAGACACTGCTTAATGACTCTATGCTGTGAAAGATGGCATTGGTACTCTCACCTCCCTCTCAATTTCCTCTCCAACTTCTGTATTTGTTATACTGCTAGGGTCTATAACCTTCATATCTTGATCTACATACTGTAATTGCCTGAGTTGTTTATTGCTAGTTCTGTATTTATGTGGATTCACTCCTCATCATCAGTCCTGATACCATGAACTCTGCATTAATTCATCTCTGCATCTGTTATTTTTATTCACTCTTAATTAGTCGGATTTTGTGATTAAATATTTTTTCATGATCTCATGGATGGTATGTGGCTTGAGTAAGTTCATTCTTGATGATCACTGCTTGCTGGCTTTATATTCTAGGATATTCTTGAGCTATGTTTTCTTCCTTTCAAATCATTTGGAAATCACTCCATTGTTTTCTGAAACCAAGAATGTTGTAGAGAACTTAGAGGTCAGTCTGATTTATTTTTTTCTCCTTCTGGACAACATTCTTATGTCTAGAAAACTGGGTAATTCTTTATTCTAAGGTTTAACTGTTTAACTAGGATACTTCATAGATTCCAGCATTCTGAACCAAATTTTCATAGAATATATTATCCTTTTACTACTTATCATTCTAAAATACATAGGATCTGCCATTTTGATCATTTCAAAATGAACAATCCAATGGCAATAATTACTCTCACAGTATTATGCGAACACTCTTTACTTCCAAAACTTTTATATAACCTTGATGATAAATTCTATAACTAGTGAGCAATAATTCTACTTTCTCCCCTCCCCAAACTGATAACCTCAAATCTACTTTCTATCTCCATGCATTTGCATATCCTAGATATTTCTTGAAAGTGGAATCCTATTGTCAAAAAAACAGACAATAACAAGTGTCAGGAGGATATAGAGAAACTGGAACCCTCATACATTGCTGGTGGCTTGTAAAATGGAGTATGTGTTTGCAACACACTGTCTTTTGATCTTCAAATATATTTGTTTCAAGATATTTTTTCTATTCTTTTCAGAGGTGGGATAATATAATTTGGTCTTTTTGAATCCCAGTTCTGCTATATATACTACCTAGGTAACCTTGGGCAAAGTACTCAACTGTATCTTCATTTCCTCATCTGTAAATTGGAAATATTGAGAGTACTGACCTCAAATGGTCAAGAAAAATAAATACATGCAAACCACTAAAAAATGTCTCATGCATAATTCACTCAAAATGGATGTGTTCCATTAAGTTAATGTAGATAGTTTTAAGACAGATTTCCCTAAACCAAAGGCTCTGTGTATAGCTGCCTTTAGATTATGTATCTGCCTATCTTCATCAATTGTGGGCCACCTTCTTTTCTCCTGAGTTCACCTTCACTTACGACCTC
>CM053401.1:165259207-165463711 GCA_028644305.1 Xerus rutilus
GTAAATGGCCTAAACTCATCAATTAAAAGACAGACTGACAGACTGGATAAAAAAAAAAAAAAGACCCAACAATATGCTGCCTTCAAAAGATTCATCTCACAGGAAAAGACATCCACATACAGTGGATAAAAGTGAAAGGGTGAGAAAAAACATATCACTCACATGGACCATGTAAACAAGCAGGAGTTTCCATCCTCATATCAGATAAAGTGGTCTTCAAACCAAAACTGGTGAAAAGGGACAAAGAAGGACATTTCATACTTCTTAAGGGAATCATACATCAACAATACATAACAATCATAAATATCTATGCCCCAAACAATGGGGCATCTACGTATATCAAACAAATCCTTCTCAACTACAAGAATCAAATAGACCATAACACAATAATACTTGGTGACTTTAACACAGCTCTCTCACCAGTGGATAGATTTTCCAAACAAAAACTAAAGAAACCATAGAATTCAATAAAACAATCAATAATTTACTTAACAGACATATCTAGAGTATTCCATCCATCAACGAGTGAATACACTTTTTTCTCAGCAGCACATGGATCCTTCTCCAAAACAGATCATGTTATGTCACAAAGCAAGTCTCTGCAAATACAAAAAAAAAGATACTACCCTGTACAATGAATAGTAGTCCTATCTGACTACAATGGAATAAAATTAGAAATCAATGACAGATTAAAAAATAGAAACTACTCCAAAACCTGGAAACTAAATAATATGCTATTGAATGACATTTCAATAACAGAAGACATCAGGGAAGAGAAAAAATTCTGAGAGGCAAATGAAAACTCCAGTACAACATATCAAAATCTCTGGGACACCATGAAGGCAGTGCTAAGAGGAAACTTCACTGCATTAGGCTCATTCATTAAAAGAATAAAAAGTCAACAAATAAATGACTTGACTCCATCTCAAAGCCCTAGGAAAAAAGGAACAAACCAACACCAAAAGAAGAAGACAGGAAATAATTAAAATCAGAGCTGAAATCAATGAAATTAAAACAAAAACAATTCAAAAATATGACAAAACAAAAATAAAATTGACAAACTCTTAGCCATTCTAATGAAAAGAAGGAGAGAGAAAATCCAAATTACTAAAATTTGTGATGAAAAAGGAAATATCATGACAGACACTACTGAAATACACAGGATAATTAGACACTATTTTGAAAATTTATACTCCAGTAAAATAGAAAACCCTGAAGACATAGACAAATTTCTAGAGGAATATGATCTACACAAACTGAACCAGGAGGTCATACACAACTTAAACAGATCAATTCAAGCAAAGACATAGATGATGCCATCAAAAGCCTGCCAACCAAGAAAAGCCCAGGACCAGATGGATTCTCAGCTGAGTTCTACAAGACCTACAGAGAAGAGTTAATACCAATACTCCTCAAACTATCTCACAAAACAGAAAAGGAGGAAACACTTGCAAACTTATTCTATGAGGCAAGTATCACCCTGATACCAAAACCAGACAAAGACACATGAAAGAAAGAAAATTTCAGACCAAGATTCCTGATGAATATCAATGCAAAAATTCTCAATAAAATTCTGGCAAATCACATACAAAAACATACTTAAAAAATAGTGCACCATGATCAAGTGGGGTTCACTTCAGGGATGCAAGGTTGTTTCAACATACGGAAATCAATTAATATAATCCATCACATCAATAGACTTAAAGATAAGAATCATATGATTTTATCAATTGATGCAAAGAAAGCATTTGATAAAATACAGCACCCCTTTATGCTCAAAACACTAGAAAAACTAGGGATAGTAGAAACATATCTCAACTATGTAATAGCTATCTATGCTAAACCCAAGGCCAACATCATCCTAAATGGACAAAAATTGGAAGCATTCCCTCTAAAAACAGGAACAAGACAGGGATGCCCTTTTTCACCATTACTATTCAACATAGTCTTTGAAACATTAGCCAGAGAAATTAGACAGATGAAAGAAATTAAAAGGACACAAATAGGAAAAGAAGAACTCAAATTATCATTATTTGCAGATGACATGATTCTATACTTAAAGGATCCAAAAAATTCCAACAGAAAACTTCTAGAATTAGTAAATGAATTCAGCAAAGTAGCAGGATATAAAAGCAACACCCATAAATCCAATGCATATCTACACATCAGTGATGAATCCTCTGAAAGAGAAATTAGGAAATCTACCCTATTCACAATAGCCTCAAAAATAAAACAAAATAAAATACTTGGGAATCAATTTAACAAAGAGGTGAAAGACCTCTACAACCAAAACTACAGGACACCAAAGAAAGAAACTGAACAAGACCTTAAAAGATGGAAAAATCTCCCATGCTCCTGGATAGGCAGAATCAGTATTGTCAAAATGGCCATACTACTCAAAATGCTATATAGATTCAATGCAATTCTAATTAAAATTCCAACATCATTCAAAATAGAAATAGAAAAGGCAATCATGAAATTCACTTGGAAGGAAGAGAGACGCAGAATAGCCAAAGCAATCCTTAGCAAGAAGAGTGAAGCAGGAGGCATCACAATACCAGACCTCAAACTATACTACAAAGCTATAGTAACAAAAATGGCATGGTACTAGCACCAAAATAGACATGTAGACCAATGGTACAAAATAGAAGACACAGAGACAAACCCAGTCAAATACAGTTATTTTATAGTAGAAAAAGGTGCCAAACACATAAAGAAAAGATACCTTCAACACATGGTGCTGGGAAAATTGGAAATTCATATGCAGCAAAATGAAACTAAACCCCTATCCCTCACCATGCACAAAACTCAATTCAAAGTGGATCAAGGACCTGGAAATTAGACCAGAGACCCTATGCCTAATAGAAGAAAAAGTACGCCCAAATCTTCATCATGTCAGATTAGGAACTTACTTCCTTAACAAGACTCCTATAGCACAAGATATAAAATCAAGAATCAATAAATGGGATGAATTCAAACTAAAAATTCTAACTTCTTCTTAGCAAAATAAACAATCAATGAAGTGAACAGAGAGCCTACATTCTGGGAACAAAATTTTGCCACACGCACATCTGATAGAGCACTAATCTCCAGGATATATAAAGAACTCAAAAAACTTAACACCAACAAAACAAACAACCCAATCAATAAATGGGCTAAGGAGCTGAACAGAAACTTCTAAGAAGATATACAATCAATCAACAGACATATGAAAAATTGTTCAACATCTCTAGTAATTAGAGAAATGCAAATCCAAACTACCCTAATATTCTATCTCATGCCAGTCAGAATGACAATTATCAAGAATACAAACAACAATAAGTATTGGCAAGGTTGTGGGGGAAAAGGCACGCTCATACATTGCTGGTGGAAATGCAAATTGGTACAACCAATCTGGAAAATAGTATGGAGATTCCTTAGAAAATCTGGAATGGAACCACCATTTCACCCAGCTATCCCACTCCTCAGTCTATACCCAAAGGACTTAAAAACAGCATGCTACAGTGACGCAGCCACTTCAATGTTTATAGCAGCTCAATTCACAATAGCTAGACAGTGGAACCAACCTAGATGCCCTTCAACAGATGAATAGATAAAGAAACCGTGGTATATATACACAATGGAATATTACTCAGCAATAAAAGAGAATAAAAGTATGGCATTTGCAGGTAAATGGATGGAGTTGGAGAATATCATGCTAAGCGAAATAAGCCAATCCCCAAAACCAAAGGCTGAATGTTCTCTCTGGTAAGTGGATGCTGATCCATAATGGGGCGGAGGACACAGGAAGAATGGAAGAACTTTGGTCAAAGGAGAGGGAGGGGGCGAGGGCATGGGAACAGTAAAGATGGTGGAATGAGATAGACATCATAGCCCTAGCTTCATGTATAACTGTATATATGATGTGATTCTATATCACGTACAACCAGAGAAATGAAGTTATGCTCCATCTGTGTACAATAAATCAAAATGCATTCTGCTATCATGTATACCTAAGTAGGATAAATAAATTTTTTAAAAAAGAACAGAACACACCATGTATTCAAGGCACTGAAAGAAGCCCCTGGCACTTGAGGACAAGTGGTGTCAGGGCCTCGGTGACCCAGGATTCTGTAGCATCTTGAGGATTCTGGATTTATTTTAACAGCAACAACAACCATTAAGGCTGAACAAGACGACAAACAATAATAAATGCTGAAAATGTGGAGAAGATCACTTTTACATTGTTGGTAGGATTGTAAATTAGTACAATCACTATGGAAATCAGTATGGAGGTTCCTCAAAACAGTAGGCATGGACCCACCATATGACCCGGCTATCCCACTCCTCCATATTTATCCTGAAGAATTAAAGTCATACAGCAATACCCACATACTCGTGTTTACAGCAGCACGGTTCACAACCACCAAAGGATGGAACCAGCCTAGGAGTCCATCAACAGATAAATGCATGAAGAAAATGTGGTAGATATACACAATGGAGTTTTATTCAGACATAAAGAAGAACAAGATTATGTCATTTTCAGGAAAATGGATGGAACCTGAGAACAACGTGTTAAGCGAAACAAGCTAAACTCAGAAGGTCAAGAGTCGTATGCTTTTTCTCCTACGTGGAAGCTAAAGAGGAGAAAGGAAAGGAAAGGTGGGAGAATCTCATGAAAATCAAAGGGAAATTAGAGTAGAAGAAATACACCAGAGGGAGGCAAGAGAGGAGGAAAAGGGAAGCGCTAGGGAACGATACTGGCCAAATTCTACTGTTAGGCTGTGTGCATGTATGAATACCTAACAACCAATCCCACCATCATGTACAACGATAATGCACCACCACCAACAAAACAAAAATGTGGGAAAGAAAAGAAGGCCAGGAAGGCTGCTGGGCCTCTCCAGTTGTATGTGCCCCATTCTGGAGGCCAGGAGTCTGAGAGGAAAATCTTTGCTTGCTCCTAACTTCTCAGGGATTGCTGGCAATTTTTTTACATAACCCCACCTTTGCCCTCATGGTCACGTGGTAACCTCTCTCTGTGTCTGGCCACCTTTGCACAAGACTGTCACACTGGATTGGGGCCCAGTGAGACTCATTTTAACTGAATACATCTGCAACAACCTTCAGTCCAAATGAGCTCATGTTCCTACATACTGGTGTTTGGGACTTCACCATTTTAAAGTAGGGGTGGAGGGGACAATTCAACTGGTAACAATGGTATAGCCCCCACCTCACTGCCGCTCCTCAGCTTCAGCCTGTGTCCCCTGCCCGTCCACTGCTGGAAGCCATGCTCACAGCAAGACCTGCTGCTCAGAGTCCACTGTCTCCACATATTTGGGGGACACTTAGTGGCCTTCCTGTCTACAAAACCTCTGTCTTTACCTGAATGGTCATGGAGTATCTGTGCCACTTGATGCAAAGCCTTTTGCCTAGCTCAGTTGGCCCTTGTTTTACAGGTTCTAAACCCTAGGTTGCTTGGTAAGACTTCTGATAGCCTGCAAAGCTGCCCCAGCCCCCTTTCTGTCCTCTGTCCCCTTAAAATTCCACCAATATTAGCTGAGGTCTTAATCACAAAGCAGACATCTCACCCAACTGTGGTCCTGGCACCTGTCTACAGTTAGACAGCATCACGGCCCAGAGACTCTGGTCCCAGGAACCTCCTCCACTCATGAGTCAAAGCCCCTTTGAAATCTACATTTATTTAAAACTATCTGTGCCACTAAGGAGTGAGTGTTTTGGGGCAAGCATGGACCTCTCCAAAGCTACTCCTCTTCAGCTTTGACACACAGATGATAATCCATGTCCTCATTCCAAAAGGAGGACTTCAGAATTCAGAACAGTTCAGATTTTTAGAAAGATAACGAGGACACATATAACATCCCCAGTGGGATCTGGGGTAGCAGTCTATGCTCAAACACATAAAAACATTTCCACGATGTGGCATACCTAAGGTTACACAATATGAGATAAATAAGGACTATAAACAGCATTATACCAGTTTGGGTCCGATGTGTCAGTCAAATGAATTTAGTGATATATTTATGTATATGTGTATGTATATAGAGAGAGATTTATCTTTTTATATGTATTTATATTTTATAAATACATAATTTCATATTCATATTATATTTGTTTTATAAATATATATTATATATATTATGTGCAATATATACAAAATATATATTATAGAATATATATAATACAATATAATATACATATATTATAGAATCTATATTTCCATTTGAATAGTTTCTTGGAGTTCTGGTCTACGTAGGAGAACGCTGACCTGAACCTAGCTCATGAACTTGTGGTATTACAAGAGATAACGTGTGTGCAGGTTATCTTGCTGAATGGTTAGTTCAGAGCAATTAAATTCTTGTGATTCTCAGAGAAAAAAGAAAAGTTTCCATTCAGCCCAAGCCAAAATTTGATGCTCTCCTTAAAGCCCTGTAATTTGGCTTGAAGGCCTCTAACTTCTGTATCAGGAGAGGCCAAACGTCCTCAGCACTGCCCTGCACCCCACTTTATCATCAGCCCCAAACTGAGATCTCAGCATGTCACAGGAACTAGGTGCACCCTAATCATCACAGGGACTTTTTAAAAAAAATTCCAGCTCCATTCTCTTAAGATCTGGTATAAATCACTGTTCCAGAAAGACTCACTCTTAAATTCCTCAGAATCAGAAAAGTCCCATGTCCTGCAAGAGCAGCCTGGTCTTACAAAAAGCAGACAGACTCGGATTCACAAGTCTCCTTCACATTGGAAGTGCTATTGGAGGCTGTGCCAAGGACAATCCTCAAATGTGAGAAGAGGTGCAGAAAAGAAGAGTCCAGCCTGGCCCCTGTGAGGGAGCTGGGTTAGGAAAGCCCACCAGGTCAGTCCTCATATGACCCTGGAGAACTTCTACCCTTCTTCCTGGATTTCAAAGTTTCCACCTGCCAATTCAGCAGTTTCCATCCAAAGAAAGTTCTGGTTTAAAATCTTTACAATTAAAGTATTCTTCCTGGGTGTGATAAAGTTTGGTTCCCTAAAGAGATTTGGAAAATAAAGTGCAGCTATTGATATCTTCCAATAGGCAATCCCAGGCAGGAGGTAAATAAGCAATTACACAGTGCACATCTCACACGCCACGCTGCCTTCCTGTGCTGACACATTCACAGGATCAGTATGGTTCTGCGGCCACTCCAGGGAACTTTGTTCCTCAGAGTCTATGGACTGGCCACTCTCACCCTGTCCTCTGCTGGGCAGTCAACACAAGTCAGGAAACTGTCAAAAATCAACCCAAGAGATTATTTCTTTTTAGAAGCAGAAATTACAGGGTTCAAGGTAATCCGGGTAAATGTGGCAGATGGTAACATCTCAAGTTGTCATTTTTGCAAAAAATAAAAATACAACCTGGCAGAGGTGACAACCTCTGGGGCTTGAATCCAACATTGACAAATATAGAGGATATGGAAGGTGTAATGAGTGTCTATTTGGGAGGAGAGGGACTGGGAACAGACCACTCCCTGAAACACACAGAGAGAGGGCATAGCACGATGGCAGCTTTGGATCCCAGGAAGAAGCAAGCATGTCGTGCCTTGGATTTGGGCTAACGCCATCTCTGTGCTTAATTGCAAATGCCACTTTGTGTGTGTGTGTGTGTGTGTGTGTGTGTGTGTGTGTGTGTGTGGTGCTGGGGGCTGAACCAAGAACCTTGTGCATGTGAGGCAAGCACTCTACCTATGCTCAGCCCTGCATGCCACATTTTTAAAAATATTTTTTAGTTATAGATGGACACAATATCTTTGTTTGTTTATTTTTATGTGGTGCTGAGGATAGAACCCAGTGCCTCACATGTGTGAGGCAAGTGCTCTGCCCCTGAGCCGCAACCCCAGCCCCATTTTTAACAGAGTGAAGTAAAGGTGAAGATTAGCCACCTATCATCACTTTATCACATCTCCATCCTTAAAAAGGATAAAGAGCATATCTCCATCCTTAGGAAGAACATTCTTTAACGGGCTGGCAAAAAGTAACGTGAGTGTCTTGCATGTAAAATCATAGAAATTCAGCCAAGCAAACTGCAAGATCAATAACCTGAATTGGTCAACATGATACATAATAAAGAGGAAAAACATTGATCTTCAAAATGAAATAGTTAAGTTAAATCTAGATGTTGGGACATGGGGGCATTTACACAGGTGAGCATAAGAGAGGGGATAGCCTTTAACGCTGACAGCTATGTACCAGGCACTATGCTAAGTACTTCAAAGTTATCCTTTCTCTTCCTTCTCAGCGATTCTTGTGGTAACACTAATAACAGGAAAAACAGTAGCCAAAATAGTAGTAGAAGTAACAATATTTTTAAACTTTTAAGTTTTTTGTGATTAAAAGAAAGATAACACAGATTCATGGTATGCCTTTAAAAACCTTTACAATCCAAAGAACATGAAGAGGAAAATGAGAACTCCGAGAAACTCATCTTCAGGGTGGACTTGCTGGTACCAAGGCTGCTGCCCCCAGGATGTCCACTTGACCATTTGAATGAAGCAGCCCTTTCTACAGGTCCCCTTCCTTATCCAGAGGATTTCTAGGTATAGACAACACCAATTGTTCCTTTCTCCTTGTATTCCAGAAAGTCTTTGGCAGAGGATTAACTTGGCTACCTGCAAGGCAGAACAACCCTGGCTGGGACTCCTGGAGGGCACCAGTGCAGATTGCTGCCAGTGCTCCTTCCCATGACAGGAGTCTGCAGGGCTAATGCTTCCCTCCCTACCCTCTGTCCCTTCTCACCAAAATGCACTGTCCTTCGGCACCTCCAACATAGCCCGAGTCCACTGTATACTGCTCTAAAATTCATTTATTCACTCATTCATTCATCCGTTCAAGCCTCTATTTGGGGTCAGCCCCCACACTAGGACCCAGGAGTTCTGCAGCAAGGATTTTGTGTCTCCTGGGGACTCCCCTGGATTTGCATCTACGCCATAGTCCAGATGCAAAGTACTTAACATAGTGCCTGGTAGATAGCTGTCACTCAACGTTAAAGGCTATCCCCTCTCTTACGCTCACCTGTGTAAATGCCCCCATGTCCCAACATATATAATAAACTTCACTATTTCATTTTGAAGATCAATGTTTTTCCTCTTCTCCTCCCACCTAGTTCTTCCCAGTGGTCATTTCCCAGATGTCTGGGCTGTCATCTTCTTCTTAGATCATGGAGCTCACCTGTCATGAGACAGCCTCACCCGCTGGGTCCAAGGATGGTGCTCTTGGAGGTCCTCAGGGGGACTGAGCATCCCACAGCCCCAGAGATGGGATAAGGCAGTAGAGGACTTAACACCTTCGATCATCATACCCACCGCCTGCCAGGCTCCATGTGTCACCCAGAACCTAGGATGCCTGCTCCCTTCTGCTTTGATAAGGTCACCCACCGTGCTTTATAATGCAAAAATAATATTCCTGCTGCCAATGCAAATTATATCTGAACCATCCACCTTTCCCTGCCTCATGCAGAAAGCAGCTCCGCAGGGGAGAAACCAACCAGGCAGCGGTTACCCGTCTTATTAAGACACCTAATGAAACACCTTGTGGTGACCGCCCCCTCTGAGGATAGCTCAGCAAAACGCATGGCAGAGGAAGTAGATGTCAGGCTGAGGCAAATGCTTCCAAGCGCAAAAGCCACGCAGGGAGAGGCTGGAGCCAGCCCAGTCCGCACCGGTGCTCCCCTAGTCTGTGGTGCTGGGGCTACTCCAACTTCAATCAAGATCCAGTGATGGTCTTGCAAATCTCGGCCTCTAGGGGGCACAAGAAGTACCACACTGGTTTGATAGGACATTCCTGAAATGAAGGCTCCAGGCACTACTGAGACTCCAACACAAAAGGGAATACAGTTTCAATTTAGCTGAAGGAGTTAAAAGCTCAGGTCACTGGGAATTGACTTCTTCAGGGATCTTTTGGCATGGTCCTGTGGAGCTAGGGGCTCCCATGTTGCTATGTTATTCCCACCCTCCAACCTGGTAAGCTCTGCAGAGTCACCATGTGGACATCGGTCTGGGGACAGGTTCTAAGAAGGCTACACATGCTGCATCCATCCATCTCTCTCTCTCTCTCTCCCTCCCTCCCCCGTCCCTCTCTCTCTTTCTCTCCTTTCTTCTTTTTTACTCCTCTGTCTTAGGCCTCCTTGGACAAGATGCAATGGAACCCCGTTTACTGGTATGATCGTGAGAAAGATGGACAGGCTGGAGGCAACGTCCACCTCTACCCCTTACAAACAATGTGGCTTGAGAAAAACAAGTGGGCCACTCTGTGCCTGCACTTTCTCATTTTGAAAATGAGGGTAGTGATAATAAGAGTCTTGATCTTCTCCAGTTTTATGAAGATTAAATTAGAGCCTGCCTAGGTATCAGTCAGGGTCACAAAGGGCATGTCAAAATGAAGAAAAACCCAAGGAGAGTCAAAGGGACTATTGACAAAGTTACAGATCAGGCGTGAGCCAGGGTAAGTGCAGCCCAGCTTTTGCCACCCCTACGGAAAACAAAGATTAGGGGAGGGAGTGGCTGCCAGAATTTAGCAGGAGAGAACAGTGACAAGAGGAAGGACCCTTGAGAGGCTCAGTGACCCTCAGTCAAGGGACATGGCTGGTTTTAGACAAAGGAGTTCCAGGGAATAAATACCCAGAACACACTCTCCTCCCTCCCTCTAACTCCTGGCTGCACAAGGACGCTGGTGGACCATAAGGTCAGCTTTCCAAGGAAGTGGGCAGGGTGGGGAAAGTCAGAGGGTCATGCAGATGATACCAGCAGGGTACACACAGTACTCAGGGAACAGGCACACAGTCCATGTGAGGCCATTGCCATTGCCTTGGATTCCCAGGTGCAGCCCCGGTCACCAGACACTAAATGAAGGTTTGGAGCCAGATGCCACAGTCCAGATGCCCAGGCCTTCTGTGGACCTACCAAGTTCACCTTGAGAATACTTCTGCTTCAGAGACAATGACTTAGGGCAAGATGCATCTTCAGATTAGAAAATAGGGATCTTCTGGCTCTTGCCTAGTCTCGGTTCCATGGAATTTGTTAAATAAAAGAGATCTGGGCTGGGGATGTAGCTCAGTAAAGGAGCACATGCTTAGCATGCATGAGGCCTGGATTCAGTCTCCAACACTTCTACCACAAAAAGAAAGAAAGAAAAGTCAACAAAAAAATAGAGGTCTTTCATATATTTTGCCAGGTAGGCATAGAAGTATTTGCCTATAATTCCAGCTGTTCAGGAAGCTGAGGCAGGACGATCTCTAGTTCCAAGCCAGCCTGGGCAACTTAGGGAAACTGTGTCTCAAACTAAAAACTAAAAAGGTCTGGGGATGAAGATCAGTGGTAGAGCACCTCTGGGTTCAATCTCCAGTACCAAAGGGGATAAAAAAGAGGTCCATTTGTCTAATTAACAGGAAGTCCCACTTTCTCTTAAATCACACCAACTAGCCTCCATCTAATACTTCCTCACTTGCTCTAAGTCTGAATTCATAGCACCATGGAACAACAGAAGTGTTTTTCTCACAGACTCCTTGGAGTGGCAACCAACATAGTCCTGCGGTGAGACACTCACTGCTAGGTGACTCCATCATTGTGCAAACATCAGAGAGTGAACACACACGAACTTGGAAGGCCACAACATCACTAGGCAATATAATCTTATGGGACCACATCACATATGCATCTGTTACTGACCAAAACATCATTATGCAGCCCACGACTGTAAATTGAATCAATTAATCCAACATTTACATAGAGTCTGGCATGTCTGCTTCTGGGGAGGGCTGAAAGAGATCAGAGGCATTTGCAGACACAGTTACTGTTTTCTCTTTTCCAAGAAGACCATGCTGGAGCCCTCTTCTCACATGCCCTTATAATAGCCAGAGCCGGTGAGGGGGTTGCTCATTCTCCAAGGCAAGGTAGAGCAGTGGGTAAAGTATCAATGCTGGGGCCACAACACCCATAACTTGAACCCCAACTCCATTGTTACTCATTACATAACCCTGGGCAAGTCACTTAGTCTCCCTGAACCCTGTTTTCCTCATCTGGATTTTTCAGGGAATAATCCCTAACTCATAGGATCACTCTGATGATTAGAGGAGATTATGTGTTTGAATCTCCTAAAACAGCACATAGCACGCAGTTGGTCCTCAATAAATGATAGCTCACTGGGCATGGGAGCGCACACCTATAATTCCAGCAACTTGGGAGGCTGAGGCAGGAGGATCACAAGTTCGAGGTCAACTTCAGCAATTTAGCAAGGCCCTAAGCAACTTAGTGAGACCTTGTCTCAAAATAAAAAATAAAAAGAACTGGAAATGTGGCTCAATGGATAAGGGCCCCTGGGTTCAATCCCCAATAAAATCCCCCCAAAATTAAAATTAAATAAATGATAGCTCTTCACCCTAGCAAGCAGTTCCAGATATCCAGGTCTGAGTTCATGTTTCCCTTAACATCTCAGACTCACAGCAGGAACACCCTGTTTCTACTTCCTGTGACTTGGGCACTGCTTCCTTGTCCTGTTTCTTTCAGAGTCTAAGTTTCCTCAACTAGAAGGAGAGATGAAGGTTTTACAATCACTAAGATGACTAGTTCTTAACCTTCCCCATGGTTTTACCTCTCCATGGCCTCCAGGTTGTGACAGACTTGTCTATTACATACAACTGATTTGTGAAATAAATGACTTCTTTCACTTTCTCCTCATCAGTACAGCTGCCCTCTTTAGCTTTCTGAGCAGTATGAGATCAAAGCCTTGTTCCCTGGGCTGATCCCATATGAACCCTAACTCAAAGAACTTGAGATTTCTTTGAGCCTGCATAACTCAGGCACATTATCACACGTACATCTTGAAATACTTAAAAGTGTTTCAGGATTTACCACTTCTCCTTCCACACTCCCAGGTCCTCAAGTTGAAAAGCCCCAGACCAGTTGATTCCTCAGAAGCCCCCAACTCTATCATTCTGAGATCCTAACTGAATCACTAAGGAAGATCAGGTCCAACCTGAAAAGGCGTTTATTAACCTGAGATGAACTGCAGCTCATTAGGCAAGGGTAAGGTTTGCCATGGATGGAGGGGTTGTGCTTCTGTTAGAAAGCTGGCCGCCCTCCACCAGGGTGGTAAATTTGTCTTCCCGGGACAAACCTTTTAGCATCCCCCAGCAGTAGAAAGGTAGGTCCTTTCTGTTCAATTGCTACATAGCCTTTGCCCTGTAGTATTGCCTGCTCCCCCCTCCCACCCACTCCATGGCATCCACCCACTTGCTCATTCCTTCATGAAGCCTTTTACCCTCAGCCCAGTTCTATTCTCCAAGCAACACAGAAGCAGCTTCTAGTCCCATGAGCTTATCTGCAAAGTACTTTCCCAGGAGCTCTCGTCAGAGCATGTCCTTCTGAGCATGCAGCGACTGGGATCAGATGTCCTGGAAGAGCAGTGCCACAGCCCATCTACTTCCCGTCTTCCTGTCCCATGGAAAGCTCACAGATGGGAAAGAACAAGCTGATTACCCAGGTCTCTTTCCACATGAGCGTCTTCCACTTTGGTCCTCATTAGAGCCCTCGGTTGCTGGCTCGTTGCTAAGTCACACTCACAAGGCACTGTTTTCCTGCCACGTCCTTAGATCTGCACTTAATTACAACTGTGCCTTCCTGTCCGCCATTCTCCGCTATCTCAAACATCCACATTACTAGTCTTCTGATGTTCCTCTTTTCCACTCATTAGGGTTGAACATTTTGTTCTTGTCTTACATCTGTCTCCTGCACAGCTCAAGAAGTACTTGAGACTTTTTTTTTTGTCTTTGCTATTACGTTGCATAAGAAATAGAATTCTGTCCATCGTGAGACTGAGAAACACTGTTAGATTTTCTATTTTCTATGGAAAGTAGCTAAAGACACATTGAGTTCTAAAGCTCCTCACTATTGTTAAAAGACTGCCAATATTGACTTCTATTATTCTTACTTGACTTTATTAATTCCAATTTCACTGAATTTTAATTATCACTGTCATGAACTTCTCACTTTGCAATCTAATTCTCAATGATTCCTTACAGGCATCTATATTTATAACATCTCCCTGCCTGCCCAGGGCATCCCTCTCACTCTTAAAAGGAATCCAGTTGAGACAATATCTGCAGTCATCCCAACACAGAGAACAAGATGTTTGTGTTGATCTGCCATTGCTTCGGCTCCAGTTCCCACTGGTGATGTGACAACAGAGGGGTCAGCAAACATGTTATGTAAAAGAGCTAGACAGTCAATATTTTTGGCTTAGCAAGCATATTGTTCCCATTGCATTTATTTAGTTCTGCCACTGTAGTGCAAATCAGCCATAAACAGTATGGAAATAAATGGGCGTGGCTATTTCAATAACTCTAGTTACAAAACCAAGCATCCAGATTTAGACTACAAGCCTTATTTTGCCAACTATATATCATTTAATAGTAAGATTGAGATTTCCTCACCCTTTATGAAAACTGTATGGGATGCAGAGGTTGGAGCGGGGTGGGAATGTGGGGAGATCATGAGTTTGGTAGTGTCTTTGCTGAACTCGGAAATTAATCAGACAACCCAGTGAGTACAGCATATTGACAGTTGGATGTCCCAAACCAGAGCTTGAGCAAGGCCTGGCTGGGAATTACAGTGGTAGCCATCAGCATCCAAAGGACTTCAAGACAACCACTTGTATAAGGTCATCAAAGGGTCTATCCAGCTAGAAAAAAGAGAACGTCCAGGAATCATCACAGTCTAAGAGGACCTGGACCCAGCAAGGGAGACTAAGAAATCAATGTGATGGGAGGGCCACTGAGAGGGACAGCAAGTCAGGAGACAAACCAGGAGTGGATTTCAAGGATAAGAGAACAACGGGTAGACTGAAGGCTGCCCACAGGTCAGCCGAGATGGGAGTCACCATGCTTAGCCACATGGAGGTCACTGGTGACCTTGGCTTGAAGGGCTCTGTGAAATGCTGGAAGCAGAATGGACTTCAGTGACCTGGAGAGACTTGAGAGGAGGAGAAACTGGGGGGCAAAATAAGTATGACAGGTTTCTGAGAGCTTTGCTGAGAATAGAGAAATGGGGTCTTTAATTTTTAATATTCATTTTCACATATATAATCAAATTACACCTTTGATTTTGGCCTCTGGAATATCCTTCCCATTCTAATACCATTTGAAATTCAACCACACTGTGTTTTCCCTTCTATGTTCAATACCCTGGCAACCTATTGTTATATGTTGTCGGAAGCAATGATCTACCTTCCCCCCAAATAGCTAATTTCCCTAATAACATTTATAATCTGTTATTTCCCCATTCTAAAATCCACCATTATCCCATAATAAATATTTACATGTACTCAAATCATTCTTATTACTTTGTTTTCTGTTCTGTTCCAATTATATTTTATTTCACCAGCCACAAAACTAACATGTTTATAGTGTTAAATTATTTTATTTTATAAATCTTTATAACTTTTTACTATGCAAGTCTCTCTATTTTTAAGTAATTAGTTTTTGCTCTTCTTATGGGTTTAACCTTCTCTACACACCTTAGAATAATTTTTGTTAAGTCCTAAAAACATAAAAGGGGTAATCAGTTTGGAGAAGAATTGATAAACTTAGATGAGTAAATGTTTCCATTTGGAAACAGCTTGTTTTCCTGAGTATTCAAATCTTCTTTTGTGTGCTCCCATGTTTTAAGGTTTTCCTGCAGGTCCTACATCTGTTTTTTATCATCTTCATTCTGAACTCTTAAGAACATTCTGACCTATTATGATGGGGATTTTTCTTTGTTCTATATATTATGTTTCAAAAATTGCACATGTGAAGAAATGAGCAATTTTTTTGTAATTTATTTTGTATCTGGCCCCTGAAACCTCTTGATAATGCCAATGGCTCTTTCTTTGATGCTCCTGCATACATTTTTTTAGAACACTAATCACACTTATTCGAAGGCCTACATCCCTTGATTCTCAGAGCCGTGGCATTTTTCCATCAGTTGGATGATTCTTCTTCATTGGCTCATCCTGGAAGTGTGTCCTTCATCTGGGGATTCTCTCCCCACATGGCGATCTAGATACCTCTTCTCCTTCACCACACTCATCTGATCGGGCCATTCCAGAATCTAGAGTCTTCTAGTCCCTGAGGTCTGTCCAGATGCATCCTATCTCACCAGTGCTTAGGTGGAAAGAGAGAGACTGGGAAGTAGGTGGGGTGATGGAAACCCATTGGCCCGGGCCTCCCCAGGGAATGGAAACAAATCCAATCTAAATGACCAAGAGAATATGACAAATGATGGTTCTATCCAGGTTTCCAGGATACTGGAGAAGTCGAAGAAAGTGGTGGCATTGCACAGCAAAGATGTTCCAGTCAAGGAGAATATAAGTGGCTTATGTCATGATGGGGGCCAGGATGGCCCACAGTATGCCATCTGCAAGATGGAGAACCCAGAAGCCAGTACTATAGTTCAGTCCAAGTCCAGAGGCCAGAGAACCAGGGAGAGGGTTGATGGCTGATGGTGTAATTCCAGTGTTAAGGCTGAAGTCCTGAGAATCTGAAGTGGGGCAAGGCATGGATACAAGTGGCCAAGACTGAAAGCCTGAGAACCAGAAGCCCCAGGGCAGAAGAGGACGCACGTCCCAGCTCAAGGAGAGAGACAGCAAGTTCACTCTTCATCTGCCTCTTTGTTTCATTTAAGAGCTCAAAGGTTTGGATTATCATCGCCTACACGGGTCAACTATGCACCAAAACACCTTCACAGCCACACCTAGAAATAAAAGCACAATTTATCAGCTGTCCGGACATCCCTTCCCCTAGTCAAGTTGACACATAAAATAACCCATCACAACCTGGCCTAAAACAGCTTTGTATTAAAGGAGATTACAGTTGGGTCTTCCCCAGATGAATGATCGCACACCAGGACTGGGCCAGCAAGCTGACTTTAATCCCTATTCCTAAGACAAGGCTAAGTCATACCAGAACAGAGGAGAGTGACCAGTGCTAAGCAAATCTGGGCAGGACAAGGCAAAGGACCAGGATGACCCTGTACCACCTGCTTGCCACCAAGGGCACCCTTACATAGTGACAGCAAGTGCCTTTCAGCGCACCAAGTCGAACCACAAGTAGGATGAGCTGGACCTCCTTACCATCACTGTTGGCAGTCCCTTGTCACAACATGATTTTGAAGTTCCCTACGCCCAGACAGAATTTTTCAGGAAAGTCTGTGTCTGGAGACAGGATGATGACATTCCAACTTCCTTCCATAAGTATCTGTTGGTTCCCTTTCAATCATCCCTTCATTCAGCAAATGCATAATGAGACTACAGTCTGGCAGACACCTTACAGGTGCAGAGAATACTGACAAGAATGGGGGCGTTCTCTCCCTGAGCCACTCGCCCTATCACAGATGGCCAACTTGGCACGTTTGAACAACTCCACCAAGGAAACAAGCTACTGAGGTACAACCAGGGCTTAATGGAGGATGGCCAAACCCCACTGCCCCTGCCACCTCCTGATCTTCTCACCATGAGACTCCTCTAGGCACGCAGTGACACAATGGATGGGGAGAACCATCCTCACACCTCCACCTGATGTGCATCTTGGACCCATCTCAGCACCTGGAAGCACAAGAGTAGCCAGGTGATCCCGTCACCTCCCCCTCCTGAGACTTGTGAGGTTGTTGTGCTGCCTAGGATGCAGCATGATAGTGAAAGCAATCATGGGAGGAAAAGTTTCTGAGATCTCTAAGTGTTGCTCATTAGCATAAACCTTGGAAATGTCTGATAAAGTTCACAGCTTATCCCCAAGCCTGCTTGCTCCCTCTCTGCTCAGAGCAGCAGCTGAGCAAGGGATCACCTTCTATGCAAGGAAGCAAATTAAATTAAATTAGATCCATTATGCCAGTACCAACAACAGCAGTAGTACCTTCAAAGAAATTAAGATCTTGAAATGTAAACAAGAAAACTATCTTCAGAAAACCTAATCCCATTGCCCAGTTAAAAGGCACTCACCACTGAGATCTTCTGCGGCAATGCTATATGAGCATGTGGGGCTGAGGGGTGGTAGGAAAGTCCCTGCAGTATCTTTTGGCAGCCTAGAACTGGGTCTTTTGTTTGTTGTTGTTCTATTCACACAGAAGCACATATCCAATAGTGTACTTGACATATAAATAGGCCATTTCAGTGAATACGGTCATTGAAAACCTTTTCCAATAAGAGGATGTCATACTGGCCATGCAATAGTGTATTTATAATAACACAGCATGGAATACTGGAGAGAATGCCAAGTCTTCCAGAAAATATGGTGGCTTGAATGCCATTTCACAGAACCTCCGTCTCCAAAGCTGAATGAAATAAACAAAAAGAAGTAACAAAAACACAAAAGATACGTTATCAGTCCTGAAACAAAGAAAACACCCCAACTCCATGCCTAAGAGCTGAAGTGTCATCTGGGCCAAAATGAAAGAGGAATCTGGGTCCATCTTCCCCTTTTAAATGGAACAGCACTGCCAGAGATGGGGAAGATGCTGGGTAAACAGAAAAGCTCAGTGATAACTCCTTATTTGAAGAAAATAAATTGAAAAAGTATGGCCAAGTCACAGGAATGACGTGAATGTTCCGCCAGGAGCTTTCCTCCCACTTTGAATTGGAAGGACATCCTTACCTAACCCCTCTCCAGAATTGTTCACCGAGCAAAAAGTAGGTCAGAGATGACCTCAAATGGGCAAAGAAAAGGCAATGAACGGGTCTAGAAAAGCAAAAAACTAAGGCCCATGAAACTTAAGGTCCCCTTCTTAACATGGTTGGTTCACTTTGAAAGTGAGGAGCAAACAAGACACCTCCAAGCCCTGACCGGGATCCACTGGCAACTCTGGGGAACTGAAACTTCCAGATTTTTCCATACATTCAGAGACAGAGAATACAAAGTTCCCAATGGCTTTTTGCAAGTCCCCAGCGATTTCCCGTCTCCCAAAGGAGCAAACTGCATCCAAATAAACTGAAAGAGGAGCAAAAGAAAATCCAGCATAACCAGTTTGGAATAAATAACACCATCCTGTGACTGCCTCCCTGTATACCAAGGAAAGGAAAACTCCTTTTAAAACTAAATTTTTCAAGAAAATTTAAAAGCATTCAAGAGTCATTAAATGAACCTCATGTGCACCCAAGTAGGTTTCACATGCAAAGATTACTTAAAAAAAAACCTCACTGTGGAAGAAGAGATACTCCAGGAAACAAACAACTAAACAACAACAACAAAACAGCTACTTCGTAATCCCAGGAAAATTTAAAAGAACATGAACACTGTGAAACAAGCAATATAACCATAAAAGATGGCGTGATGGTTGTTTCAAGACTGGGAATGCATTACCTCCTGGATAATGTCCCAGGTCCATCCTGGTGGGAGGGTGGGGAGATGGGCTCCTATCTGCATTCTCTGAACATGTGCTGGCAGTGTGAGAAAAATGGACACACTGCTAGGCTGGAAGGGTCCTTACTGGATCTCCATGTGTGCTAGGACAGTTACACCAAGGTTAATGGCAAAGCTATCCCTTAGGCCCCAGCTCACATATATATTAAAGAAGAGAGGAAGGAGACAATAGGAGAGAAGAGAAGAGAGAATGGCAGAGGAGAGCTGCCATAGAAGGACACTGACTAGCAGTCAGAGGACCCCTGTGGATCAAATCCAAGTGCTTGTCTCAATTCTTCAGGGGATATGCCTAGGAATAGATTATTGGTAATTCAGTGGTTAGCTTTTAGAGGGACAGCCAATGGCCTTCCCCAGTGGCTGCCCCATTTTGCATCCCCACCAGCAGTGTACAAGGTTCTGTCCTCTCAGCACTAGCACTTACTATGCTGTGTGTCTCTAGAGAAGTCACTTCACTCCTCTCCCCTCAGTTTCCCCATCTCTAAAGAAGAGGGGTGAAGATTATCCATCCTCTTTCTACTCGAGTGCTGTATATTCATGCATCCTCTCTTTCCATCCAGATCCCGATTTCCACTGCCCACATCTGTTCCCAAGAGTTCCCTGACAGTGCAAAGTGCCACAATGAATCAGACCTGGCTCTGCTCCTTCTCAGAGCTGGAATTATCTTAATGCGCATCCCCCAAGTTATATTAATGCGTTTCCATTTCCATCCATATCTCTCCGAGTACTTTTTCCCCCTTGTCTATTCTTTTCACCTTTTTGCAAGCATCATCTTGTTCTGTCTGTTGCCTGTCAGCTTTTCTCTCGAAGCTTTCGCAGAGTTGCCAGATTCTTGGCTATTTCTCCACCCTCAGCTCATAACTATTTTTCCCCCGAGCTCAGCGACTGCTAAGTGGTCTTTGTGAAATCCTATTAGGATAATCTCCCTGTCCGTGTCTCCTCTCAACTGGGCTGCCTCTGGAAACTTCAGCTGCCTTCCTCCTCCCATCTGTACATCCTAGGCTGGCTCCCAAGCCACCCAACCTTAGACTTATTCACAAATATGCTTACAAGGGCTCTGAAACTCTTGAGCCTTGTAGCCCACAAGCAATGTTAAATTCACTGGTGATGCCACTCAGATTACATCTGCTGCAGGAAGTTTTTGTTTACCTGGAATTCCTATTCCCCGTACAACCCAGAGAGGAGTAACCTGCCCCCTCTGTACTATTTCTGTTTATGGGGTTTTGTTTTGTTTCTTTCATTCATTTGTCTTTTCAGACTGGGAGATTCTGAGGGCAGGGAACTGGATTATCTTGTTTGCAGCTGTCTTCCCTCCATGACAGACATACTGTGGGTCCTCAATACCAGTCTTGAATCAACGAATGAAGTTTCCTCTTCCATACAGCCCATTATTGCTTTGCCTGCCTGATTACCTGTGAAAGCCAAGGTTCCTAGGGGGCAGGCTGGAATTTGACTTGCTCTGGTAAAATGGTAAAGATGACATTGTTCAAGATCATTGCAACAGGAGAGAGAACAAGGAAAGACAGCTATGGATTTGTAGTCAAAAAGCAGAGCAAGTTGATGGAAAAGTACTAAGAGGAGACAAGGGTAGGTAGATTCTCCCCGAAACAACATGAAAGGATTCTTGCTGAATGCTGACCAGGGTGATAAAATTATTTATGTCCTCCCCAAATTCATATGTTAGATCCTAACCTCTCCCAGGTATTAAGAGGTGGGGCCACTAGGAGGTGACAGGCCATGAGAGCAGAACCCTCATGAACGAGATCCAGGCCCTTACAAGACTCCAGAGAGCTGTTCTGCCATCCCACCACGTGAAGACACAACAAGCAGCCACCATCTGTGAGGAAAGGGCCTTGCCACATACAGAATCTGCTGGTGCCTTATTCTTGGGCTTCCCAGCCTCCAGAGCCATGAGAAAGACATTTCTGCTATTATAAGCCACTGAGTTGATGACATTTTGTTACAGCAGCCAAAATAGCCTAAAACAGATATCAAGGGCAGGAAGATTCTCACTGAACTGACTTAGCAGGAGGATTCTTGTTAAAACTGGCCAGGAAGCCAGGCGCAGTGGCGCACTCCTGCAATCCCAGCACTTTGGGAGGCTGAGGCAAGAGGATCATGAGTTCAAAGCCAGTCCCAGCCATGGCTCACTCACGCTAAGCAACTCAGTGACACCCTGTCTCTACATAAAACACAACATAGGGCTGGGGATGTGGCTCAGTGGTCGAATGCCCCTGAGTTCAATCCCTGGTACCAAAAAAATTAAAAAAAAAAAAAAAAAAACTGGCCAGGAAGGCCAGAGACAAGATAGAAGTCAAAGTCAAGGCTCAGTCCAGAAGGGGACTCAGAGGAGCCTAACTAAAATGATGTCAAGCAGAGCATCTTAGTCACACTAACCCCTGGCCCACGTCCTGTCCTGCATGTCGTTGGTACTAACCACATGCTTGTGAGCCAGGCTGAGCATCCATCATCAGAGCAGCCCTGCTTAGCTTGAGCCAAGGCCCAGAGCTCTCTCCTCTCGCCTCCCAGAGTGGAAACAGCAGGAGAGGTGACTTGCAGTATCCAAGGGACTCCAGATGGGAAGGAAAGAGGAAAAGTGACAGCTCCACATCTTGAACACACACCATCTCCCCAGGGTGTAGAGCTTCAGGCATTTCTGGGCCGGTCATTCCAAATGACCCTCACAGACACATGGGAAGCAAGCTGAATTATCCTCTCAAGCTGTGAACAGAGTGACACTCTGGGAGGTCGGGTGCTACATCATAGGACATATACATTTTTCACTTTATACTTATCTCTGATTATTTCCTTGAAATGCAGTTTCAAAAAAATAAAATTTCTGATCAGAGATATGCATAGTTCATACTTTTGACAGATATTAAATTGTTGTCCCTAAATATTGTACCAATTTGCACTTATACCAGCAGTATTTCTCAGAAGTCTTGCCAACACAGAATATATATCTAATGGATCATTTGTCTTTCTGTTATTGATTTGTAAAAGCTCTTTTCATATTAATGATATCAATCATTTGTTTTGTGTATATATTGCAAGTAGCAGTTCAGTTTGTGGCTCTTTTTACTTTGTTTATGGTTTTCCAAGAACAAATATATATATTTTTTTCCTTTACTGCTTCTACCTTGAGTGATATCAGAAAACTGTTCTATTCCCAAAGATTATTTAAATATTCACTTCTCTGTTACATGTCTTAAATGCTTTCAAATCTTTATATTTAAATTAGATGTACCTCATTTATATAGGATATTTTTTGATATACAGTATGAAATAAAGATCTATCTCAACTCAGCCCACACCTTGGTCGGGATGGGTTATCATTTCAATTTCCTCCTGTTTTATCTTACCAATTGGAAATGTTAAGTTTGTCCATGCACACACGTGTGTATACACACAACCCTTTTAGAGACATATTTTGTTCTGTTGATATATCCTTCTTTTCTTGGATTGGTATATACTATCAGAATGATTTTGGTTTCAAAATATATTGCTAAAATTTGGAAGTACAAGTCCTCCTCCATTATTCTCTTCCAACATTTGCTTAATCATCTATAACAATTTTTTGAATTTTAAAATAATTGTATATCATTGCTTATAAATTTCTATTGTAAAATGCATATTCTAAATTAAATGACCAAGTTTTAAAATTGCAGGTCTCCCTGCACAGGAATGAGATACAATCATTTGCTTATTTTCCAAGTTTTGCTTTATAGTTCCCCTCTAAAGTTTCTGCATATTGACTCTTGAGCTAATTCCTCCATCCTTTATGGTTTTTTCTGCTCTTATAGTATTAATCTTTTAATATTATGTTTCCTAACTGGCTGTTGCCAGGATTTAGGAAATTGTTTATTTTTGTGTATTTATTCCCTAACTAGTAACCTTACTGGTCTGTTTTACTGGGTTGTAATAGTGTTTCACTTATTTCTCTTGGGTTTTTGTTAGATAATAATATCCTCTGCAAATAATAACTTTCTCTCATAATTATACTGTCCATTCAGTTACCAGAAATCCCTGAATAAATGCTAAATAATTTTAGTGATCATGAACATCCTTATATTTTTAGGATATGGGTTTTTGGTTTGGAATACACATGCTTTATTGCATTAAGGAAATAGCTTTCCAGGCCTTTGGGGGATGACTGTTATTCTCTGTTCCTGTATTGCCATCCTCCCCTGCCAATCCAGATGCAGCCTCTACTCTGCTGTGTGGAGAGGCTGACCTCTTTGGTCTTCCTCTTCCAGCTTCTCTTGTTAACTGCATCTGACTAAGTGTGGCCAATGGCGGGCACTGGCGGAAGAACGGAGGGTGGTTGGGTTCCTCTGTATTCTACCCCAGGTGGTCTCTAATAACATTCCTTGCCTTTGTCCTTCAGAACTGGGGTGGTAATGGCATCTCGCTGTTCCCAGCTCATGCACATTCACCATTCCTTGTTAATTCCCTTACTCCTAATCCTACCTCCATTTCACTAAATGGCATTTAAGTCACCCATATGTCAAATATTTTTCATCCAAAATTTCCTTAACTGATAGATTAGGACCTGCTATTGAATACTTTCAAATGTCTTTTCAGCCTCTAAAAATAACTCAAATATTTTTCTCCTTTGGGATAGTAATGTTCTATTTAATCATGCATTCACTTGAGAGAAAGTTTTTGAGAGCCTACTATATTTTAGTTGCTCTAAAATAGGCAGATACTGAGATTGGAATTGAAAACAAAACAAACCAGAGAAGCTCCCCGCCTTTCCGTTCTTTTAGGGAAAACATACGCTCAACCAAGCAAAGAAATATAATACTTAATTTTTACAATAGGGACTAGAAGGAAGGAGTGTTTTGATGAGAACAGGGAATTTATTTATGGAAAAGATGGTCAGAGGATACTGCTCACAGAAGGTGACATCGAGTTGAGAAAGAACTGGGGAAGAACTTTAAAGAAGAATAAAGGCCTCAGGCCTGAGATGTGTTGAGGGACCAGCCTGAGGGCCACCAGCACGGGGTTCACGTGGTAGAGGATGGGGGCTAACAGACAGGGGGAGCCACATCAGCACTGTCCAATAGGAACACACTGCAATACATGTCTTTGATTTTAAATTTTCTACCAACTATACTAAAAAGGTAAAAAGTAATAGATGAAATTAATTCTGCTATATTTTACTTAGCCCAAGACAGTCATCCCTTGGTATCCAGATGCCTCTGCAGATAATATCATCCTCGGGTGCTCAAGTGCCTTAGGTAAAATGGTGTAGCATTTGCACATAACATGGACACCTTCCCATGTACTTCAAAGCATCTCTAGATTACTTATAATACATAATCAAAGGTACATGTTATCATGCTGCATTATTTAGGGGACAAGGGAAAAAACAGTCAGTATGTGTTCAATCCAGGTGCAGTTTCTTTTCTGAGCATTTTCATCCATGATGGATTGAATTCATGGCTACAGAACCCACAGAAATGGAGGACTGACTATCTGAAGTATTATCTTTTCTATCACTTAAGCAATATAAAAAAATTTATAAGATATTTTATTCTTTACCACCCCCCCACTAAGACTTTGAGATCTGGCATGTACTCACACTTTGAGCACATTCCATTTGGGCTGGCCACATCGCTGTGCCCAAGAGCTGCATGTGGCTGGCAGCCACTGCATTGAAGCATGAGGCCAGAGGCCAGACGATGGTGTCAGGCCTGGGTAACAAGGCCACCCAAGGCCAGGAGGAGAAGGATGCATGAGATGCACATCTCTTGCTCCTGGCATACAGTAGGTGCTCACTGAGTGTTTGCACACAGAATGACAGAACCACAGAAGAGAACTCAGGTTCCTGAAGCCAACAGGCACCACCAAGATCCCATGGTTACCTGCTTTAGGAAGCTGGGTTTCTTCTGGGTCCTCAGCCAAGAGAGGAAGTTGGGGTTCACTTGCTACGTCTCCTTCCCTGGGGGATGTTCAGGGCCACCTCTCCCAGGGCTGGGCGCTTGGCACAGCTGCTCCCTTAATTCAGAAAGATCACGTCGCACCATATGCCAGAGCGCAGAAGGGAGGGAGCCCATTAGCATTCATTGTGCGCAGCTTTTCATTTGGAAAAGCACCTCAAATGTGCCGATCCACATCGCTTTGCTTCATTTTTCAACATTCATGAGCGTAATTGCATTTATTTTTCTCGTCAAGACTGCAAAACAAGTGATAATTTAGTATATTACAGCCCATATCGGCTGGGTTTGCCGTCACAACAGTTCTAATCTGCCCTCCCAAGGGCTGGGTGGGTAAGCAAGGGGTGGTCTTTTTAGCTGAGAGTACATTTCTTTGACACAGGAAGTTTGAGTCTAGTGACTCTTCAAAGTCACAATAATAGTGGCAATAAGAAAACCCATACAGAGACACTGAGTTCTCCAAACATGTTCAACTCCACTATCTTGACTGCTTCTGACAGAAGTGGGGTGAATTGGACAGGTATTACCATTCAAATTATATAGAAGAGTCTGAGGTTCAGAGAGGTCCTCCATCACACTTAGGGATAAGATGGTGAACATCAGAGCTGGGACTCAAACCAGAATGCATGTGGTAGGATAAACCTGTGTTGTGCCTGATGTCATGTGACAGTATTAAGCTCTGACAAAGCACGAGGTCTTACAGTTTCATTGGTGGAAAGTAGGCATGATCTTAGAATTTGATAAACCCACAGTACTCACAGCAGCCGGGACCATTAAGACGACCTACTTCCTGGAGTCTACATTGCAGAACCCTGACTTTGAGGAGGGGTCCATGCCAGCATGGCTCTGTTTGTGTGTATCTAGAAATGGGATTGGGGATTGGGGAAGTATGGTCCAGCCTTATGCTAGGAGATAACCCTCTACAGATGTTTTCATTCTCTTGAAAACAGAAGCCAAGTCCATAGTGCTGTCAGCCTTTAAATCACCAGTGCTCATGGTTCATGAGTAACCTGTAACAGCTCAGCAAAATCTATCTAAAAGCTCATAGATTTTGTCAACTCTTTTCCTAAGTAAGATTTACATAATAGGCATGTGGGTGATAGTGAAGCCCTCATCTTGTCTTCCAGGGTTTTAAGAAGGAAGTTCAGCCCCCTAGCCTTGTCTGCTTCCCCTATAACACAGAGGGCTTGAAAGAGAAGCATGGAGAGCTGGTCTGGCCCTAGTAGACTTCAGTGGACCGAGTAGACCATGTAAAACCTCAGACATAGGCAGCTGCTGCCTTACGATGTGACAGCACATCTACACGAGACCTGGGGTCCAACACACATCCCCAGCTCTGAGGTGGCCAGGGTGACTAGGAGTCTAGTGTGGTCCCAGCACCAACCATTTGGTTCTCTTTCCCCTTATGTCACTCCATGTAACACTGCAGGTCCCAATCACACTGCCTATGTTTATAGGATAAAGAAAACTGCCAGCCAGAGAAACTCAACAGCTCTGCTCCATGGACTCTCTCTGGCCATAGTGTCCTTGAAGTTTATCTGCACGTCCACTTCTGGGATCCTTCCTGAGAGACATCCATACAGAGAATCAAGGACAAAGGCTGCTAAGTTTCATTGTAAAAGCAGGAAAGCAGTCTTTTCATGCAGGTAGATAATTTATTATTTTGTATATTGTAAAGTCCAGAAACTTGGTGTAAAGTCTAAGTCAGCTTTTAAGCTGAAGTTTGTTTGAAATGGTCAAAACCAGATGATTGTTTTATTCTGCACTGGCGTTTAGTGCAGTCTTTCCTCTAGTTATTACTGCCACCCAGAAAAGAACAAGGGGACTTATTTTCCAGAGGCTGGAACTACCTTGGAGGTAGTTCTATGGCCTGCCAACTCCACCTGCTCAGGGCTGCTCATGCCCACATGCAACCCAGGCTCTCGTTCCTCTATCCTGAAGACACGATGAGGTCCCCAGATGTAGTCACAAACAAATCAATCTGCAGCAGAACAACTTGAGAAATCCCTTGTCATACTAAAGGGAGGAAACTGCAAGTATTGCCTGACTAGGGACCTTCACTATGTGGCTATGGCCCCTGGGCCCCAGAGAGAATCCAAGCCACACAGCGGGTCAGCATCCAAAGCCTAGAACCCTGAGACCCACCAGGCACCATGCTCTGGACTGCAAGTATGCATTTCAGCCATGTCAGATTTTCTGTTTCCTTTACACTCATTTCCAAGCAGATTAACATTTTAATCTTTCCCTCACTCACTTACTCAGTATTAATTGAGGGTGCCCTAGATGCCAGAGCCAGTTTCAGGAGGCGAGGGTGTATAGCTGTGAATGGAGAAGCTGATTCCTGCTCCAGAGGAGCTTGTGGGGAGTCCAGAGAAAGGGGGCTTTAGATGTAAGACCTGCACAGAGATCCCCCCTCCTGGGCCATCCAGCAGCCTGACCTGGGGCAGGGTAGGAAGCACAAGGGAATTCCAAGAGAGAGAATCCGTGTTTCCCAAAGCAAAAAGAATAATGTGAGAGGGGTGCAGAGAGGCGGGTGAAGTGAGCAGGAGAGGAGGCCGCAGCAAAGGTTGGAGAAACAGCCCTCGGGAGCTCCTGGGGACCCAGCCTTGCTCCTGCTCCTGGGCTCCCCAGCTGTTCCTCAGGCTTTACAGCTCAGTGAGGGAACTTCCAGAGTCTGGCTCTTGGCTTCTGCTTTTTCCACCCTCCTGGGGAATCTTGGCTCCCTCCTTCCCCTCATCCTAGATCTCCAAGTGGTTCTCAAATCCAGTGTTCTCATATCTGATTTTCACTAAAACACCTGTGGTTTTCCTGGCACCATGCGTGGGGGGGAGGGGGGCTGAGGAATCTGCTTCTATAACACATGAATCCCGGCCACACTCAGACCACCTCTCAAGGCAGGTAAGGCACATGCAGATGAGGAAACAGAATTCATGCAACTTGACCAAGAGTCTCAGCAATGCTAGGAGTCAAGGTCTGACTGCAAACCAGACCCCTTGGCTCTGTCCTTCTCCCTCAGGTCCTGCTGAGCTCAGGGACATCTTCCTCTTCTTCGTTCTCACAGCTGATCAGGGCAGGAAACTCCATTGCAACAACCCACCTTCCCCCTCCAGGCTCCCTTCTCCAAGCTGCCTTGCCACCTGACCATCTTCAAAGGCAGATCTGATCTGACCTGAACATTCCCTGGCTCAATCTCTGATGGGTCTCTACTCTTACAGTCCAGCTCCTAGAACACAAAATCCTTCAAACTGTGGCTCCAACCTCCTTTTACATCCATGCCTGACACGGCCGTGACCAATGCACCCTAGAGTTCTAATGTAGCCCAGAGTACAGGGATGACTGTTTGCTTCTGCCATTTGTTGTGTGATCAGGGATAAGTGTGTGACCTCTCTGAGCCTTTTCCTCATGAGAAAATGGACTAATAATAGTAAACTGCTTCAAAAGACTGTTATGTGGACTTTCTAATAAAAGGATGATGACATACATAAAGTACTCAGCATAGTTCCATGCAAACAGTAGACACTCTGTAAATGCTACCCAATGCTGTCATCACAGTCATCCTACCACGTAGGGCTACTTGTTATTCTCTGAACAAACCACCCACTTAGAGGCATCTGACTTAATGAAGACTCCTCTAGCTGCTAGAAACTCCCCGTCAAAATCCTAAAGTCATAAAATACCTATTGTGCAGGAAACTTGGCATGTGTAATATCAATTCATCCCCCACAACATCTTTATGAGACTCTTGTGCCGTTGTCCTCATTTTACAGGTGAGGAACACGAGGTGCCAAGAAGCTACCTAGCCAGCCCCAGAGTGGATCACTAGTCACTGGTGGAAGTAACATTCCAACTCACATAAGCCAGCCTTCAAAGTTCACCCTTCTGTTTCTTCAATGAAAAAAGAGCTCCTAGCCTTCACTCGCGTAGGGCATGCTGCAGTGGAAAGAGCTCCATCTCCACCCCGTAAGCTCTCCTGCATGTCACCTGGGCTGGAAACCTAGAAACTACATCTTCCTTTCTAGTTTCCACCCATGAGAGAGGCTGTCCAAAAAACCTGGAAGGTGGAGAAGCACAGAGGTCACTATGGATACCTGGTCACTGCAGGCAGGCTCATGGTGTTTGACAGATGTCAGCTGTCCAGCTTGGTCAGCAGCTTCTTGGCATCCTGGATCCCCCACTTCAGGGCTGCAGTAGCTCAGATCCATGGTGGAAATTCCCTGAAAGTTGGGCACATCCTAGTTCTCTGGACATTACTGACAATTTCCCTGACCTCGGCTTCCTTGACAAAGTTTGATTTTGATTTTGGATTTTGTTTGTTTGTTTTTTTAAACTAGACCATAATGTTTCTTCAGTTTTCTCACCTGAAATTCATAGAGTGCGCCATTATTTTATCTTCGTAATTATCTTTTAAGAGTGGCAAAAACAAATAAGATAAAATTATCCTCTTAACCATTTTTAAGCATACATTTCTGGAAAACAAACTATTTAAATTGTTGCATGACAAATCCACAGAACTCTTTTTTCTTGCAATGCTGAAACTCTATACACATTTATGATGGCCTGAATGATTTTGTCCCTCACAATTTATATGTTGGAACTTAAACCCTAATGTGATAGCATTTAGATGTGGGGCCTTTAAGAGGAAATCAAGCCATGAGGAGAGTCCTTATGAATGGGAATAGTAGCCTTATGAAAGAGCTGGAGAGAACTGGGCAGACCTTTGTTTTCTTTTACCAAGGTGCCATCTTGAGATTAGACACCTAGACTTCACCTGACATACAACCTGCCAGAAACCTGGACTTCCTAGACTTCAGAACTGTGAGAAATAAATTATTTACAAACGGCCCATGTTGTTATAGCAGCATGAATAAACTAAGACACCATTGAATAGGAATTTCTGATTTCCTCTTCTCCCAGTCCCTGGCAACCACCAATCTATTTTCTGTTTCCATGAGTTTGGCTACTCTAATCATATAAGTGAAATCATACATCTTATGACTGATTGATTTCATTTAGCATAAAGTCTTCAAGGTCCATCCATGTAGTAGCAGGGGTCCAAATTTCCTTCCTTTTTAAGGCAAATATGATATCGTGCAGATATACCATATTTTCTTCATTCATTGATCCACTAATGGATGTCTGGGTTCCTTCCGGTCCTGGCTATTGTGAATAATGTTGTGCTAAACTGGGGTATATAAATATTTCTTCAAAATTCTGCCTTCAAGGTTTTTTGGCTATATACCCAGAATTGGAATTACTAGGTCATACGACAGTGTTGTTTTTAATTATTTGAAGCATCTCCATACTTTTTCCCATAGAGGTTACACCATTTTAAACTCCTCCCTACAGTGTACAAAGATTCTAATTTCTCCAGATTGTTGCTTGTTAATAATTATTATTTTCTCTTGTTTTGTTTGTTCTTTTATAAAGACCACTTGAATGGATGTAAGATAATATGGCATTGTTGTGTGAATTTGCTTTTCTCTAATGATTAGTGATACTGCAAATCTTCCCATTTACTTGTTACTATTTGTATATCTTAGAAAAAATGTCAAGTGTTTTGCCCTTGTTAAAATCAAGAGTTTGTTGTTGCTATTGTTTTGTTTTTTGTTATTGTTGTTGAATTATAAAAAGTTCTCTACATGTTCCAGATATTAACCTTATCAGATATTCAGATATATAATTTTCAAATATATGCAATAGGCTGCCTTTTCATTTTGTCATTTTTTGAACACACATCAGTTTTTAAGATTGATGTGGTCCTATGTGTCTATTCTGGCTCTCACTGCCTGTGATTTTGGTGTCAAATCCAAAAGCTCATTGCCCAAATTCAATGTCATGAAACTACCCTGCTATATTCTTCTAGAATTCTTGTAGTTTTAAGTCTTATGTTTAGGTCTTCAATCCATTTTGAGTTAGTTTTTGTGCAAGGTGTAAGGGCCCAATTTCATTCTTCTTCAGGTGAATATCCATTTTACACAATACCATTTGTTGAAGAAACTGTCCTTTCCCTATTGTGTAGCCTTGACACCCTTGTCTAAGATCACATAACCATGTGTGAGGACTTCAAATGTTTTATAAGCCTCCAATACCCTCTATTAAACCCCTTCCTGATTGAAACACCTATGGCAGCTTCTGTTTTCTTACCAGAATCCCATCTGCTGGACCCAACATGATTATGTTTTAGCAGCTCTGGCTTTAGCAGGCTCTTAGAAGCTAGAAGTCTTATTTTAACTTCAGAAACTCTTGGGATCTGTACAAGGCATAGAATATTCCTGCTTGTACAGACCTTTTACAGTTGCTTTACTAACAAGAAATAATGCTTTAAATCCTGAAGAAGTGCAACTTGGGTTTCTTAATCAGAAATAGAACGCTTAGGAAGGGAAGAAATTTAAAAAGATATTGGTAGATTCAAGGGACATTTAGAAAGAAGTTGCTTTCCAAACATAATGTGTGACAATTCCATTAGCACAAAGCACAGTGCCAAACAGGGAGGGGTGAGGGAGGTGTGGGGGTGGGGGAGGAGGAAGAGGTCTCCTTAGAAAATGGGGTATTTCTATCAATGAAATGAAACATCTCACTGATGAGCAGTAGGAAAATTCTAAAGATGTACCCTCAACCTTCCTGAGCATGTGGCAGATCCCCACAGCTCTATGGACTGCCTGAGAACAGAGCAAGGACCTTACGTTTGACTGGGGCGCATCCTTTCCTGCTCAGCTCTCAAGAACTGATTGTCCCCAGGCACTGCTGCTGCTTTGGCATTTGCAGGCCACCAAGATTTTATATTTTGAGTGTCAATCCTCAGCTCAATGAAGTTGTGGTTAGGATGGGTGAGTATCCACACACACACAAAGACAAATTCCCCTTTCAAGGAGTCAGAATCAACTCCCATGCCTGACAGACAGACCCATAACAGGGCAAGGGTCACAGGACTTTTCACTAATGCCTTATCTTATAAATGTAGCACTCAATTCTTAATATTTTTAAAGCCTCCTTTTCTCCTTGACTCACAAATTACAAAGCAAACTAGAGTCAGAAGAGACCCCGTCTCCTAGCTTTACACCTAACAGTAAATAAGGCCCAGAGAAGGGCAGTGCATGACCCAAGGTTACAGAGCAGTTAATGGCAGACCTAGGATGAGATCAGGATTCCTTAATTTTACAGTCATTTCATAGAAGTAGGTGCAGGAAACAGAGAAAAGCAGCTTGGTGTCTCATAGAAGTAGGTGCAGGAAACAGAGAAAAGCAGCTTGGTGTCTCAAGTTAGTGGCAGAGAGGAACAGACACACGGGACTTTTTCCCCTACCTATCGAGGGCTCAGGCTAACTGAGAGGCCTGGTGGTGAGACACTGTCAATCCTCAGCCCCAGCATGTACCTGAAGCGCACATGGAACCCCCAAACAGCAAACAAAACACAGGGGAAATAGAGCCCAAAGGACCTGAGGGACAGAACCGCTCACTTCTCAGCAGGGAAACTGAGATCCGGAGGGTTGAGTGGAGTCAGCAAGGAAGGGACACAAATCCTATGTCCATGAGCAAAAAAAAGGAAGACTGGAATGGAAGCCATCAGTGAGAGCCACTGAGCCAGGCTGCTTTCAAATCCCATCTGCCTCTTTCTCCTTCCATGACTAAGAGCAAGAGAGCACGTTGCTGATGTCTTTGGGCTCTGACTACTTTGCAATCTGCAAAATGGAGCATAAAGGGTAGCTGTGCTACATAGGGGCTGCTGTGAACCAAAAAGGAGACAAGACACTAGATAACTTGGCACAGAGTGCTCAGTAAAAGTTAGCTGTCACTATTACCCAAGAGAGACATCCTTGTGGATGGGAAGCTGCTGACACAGTGAAAACTTGATCATTTAGGGCAGCACTGGCCGACAGACAGAATGGGAGGTCACATATGTAATTTGAAATTTTCTAATAGCCACATTTTAAACAGGTAAACAGCAATGAGAAATTAATTTTAATAATTTGTCTAAGTCTATATACCTAAGCTCTAATCATGTCAATAGAGTCAACACAAAAAAAAAATTTAGATGTTTCCTCTTTTTCATACTAAGTTTTTGAAATTGGGTGTGTGTCTTACTCTTATAGGACTAGCCACATGCCCTGTGTGGCTGTGCCACCAGACCATAGCCGCAGGTGGAAGATGTCCCCTGATGAGACTACACTGCATACTGGATTTTCCAGATTGTTGGACTCTATTTTATGGAAATACATAAGCCATCTTATTTTCACTCAATTAAAAAAAAACAACTCATATTTGTTCTCAACAATTTTCTTTCTAAATCTCTCAAAAGGTGTAATTATAATTCAAATTACCATAGAATTCAAGGCATATAAAAAACTGTCTCCTCATTTAAAAACACAATATACACATTTAAAAAGAGTGCTCAGGTGGAGGAGCTCTGGCCCCTGGAACAGTCTCCGAGAACACTGCTGGATGCAGGGCTGCCATTGCCCACACTGTGAGGACTTCCTTCAGGTTGCCCTGGGCTGGCTGAAGTCTACGCAGCAGGAGTCTGTGGAGTTGGAAGGGAAGCTGTCTTTATGGTCCTATCAAAGGTGTCTCTGGGGCACAACAGCTGCCGTGACACTCCTGTTAGCAGAGATTTCTCTGAACCACAGGCAAGCTCACCATGCTGGCATTTAGGTAGACCCAGATGGACTTAGTCAACTCAACAAACCGATAGGATCAGCTTGTGGTCGGAAGTAGAACATTCTTCCCATTTTCCCAGTGAGAAAAACCCACAAAAAGGTTTTCAGGCAACTTTAATATGTAAAATTTTAGGTGTGTAGATAAATGAATCAGACCAATGTCTATTTCTGGTATCTAATATTAATTACATATAAGCATTTCAAATCACTTTTCATAAAGTGAAATATTCATTAAGAAGTAGACGGTGCTCCAGGACCCCTGCAGCCAAACTGCCAGCATTCAAATCTCAGCTCATGAGCATGTTACTTAACATTCTGGAACTTGGGGTCCTCCTCTGTAGAAGAGAGGTAACAACAGTATCCAGCTCCTAGCATTATTGCAATATTAACTGAGTTAAAAAAAAACCTAAAGCCCTTAGTACACTGTCAGTAAGGGGTGTACGTATATTAGGGTAAAAGAAAAAAAGGTGTTTGTTGTGCATTCTCATATATCACAGATCCCTTTATTCCAGCTCTTCATAGGCTCCCGCAGCTCCGATGACTGCCATCAGAAGAGTTGAATGACATCAGTCTACATCACCTTTGCTTCCAACGATACAGTGTTAATCACAGCTGTCACTCTAGCAAATACCTGAGATAATCAGCTTATAAAGGGAAAAGGTTTACCTGGCTCATCTTGTAGAGGTTTCTGTCCATGATGAACTGACCCCATTGTTTGGGGCCTTGGCAGCACATCATGGCAAAACCACTCACCCCGTGGCCTCAGAAGAGGAAGAGGATGAGGTCCCCCAAATCCCACCCATGACTCACCCCCAAGGATCTGAAGACCTCTCCTAGGTAACCCACCACCTCTCAACAGTGCCACGTTAGTGGCCAAGCCTTTAACTCATGGTCCTCTGGGAGATGCTTAAGATCCACACTATAACCTTTCCCTGTGAACGGGATACTTCAGGAATCCAGTATAATATCCATGTGTGTGTTAGAATACGTATGTCTTCCCATTTACTTAGCAGATGTATATTCTTATCTCTGCAAGATTTTATTTTGCTGGTCAAAGCCATCTTTAGGACATTTGTTTCTAACAACCACCAGCACTCATCTTTATTTGGTCATATCCTCTGGGATAATTACTAAACCTGTATTCAATTTCCTGGCCTTTTTTTTCTTACCAACTCTATGATCCACGTAAACATCCCAAACAAGCATTGATTGGGGTCATCGCAGGCTAATGCAGTTTTCCCAATTAATTTTGTAATTCTGAATACATGAGAGACCATCCCATAATATGAGCTGCTTTGTAAGTGCTTTTCTAGGAGCTGTTTGCAGACAAAGATCTTCCCTTTTGAGAGTGGGGAACATTTTAACTTTTTTTCCTTCTCCCACTGCCACTTCTTGGGTGATGGTTGGATAAAACATGGCACATCACTGGGTAGAGAACCATGCAGCCTTAGAAGGTGGCAACTAGATCTCATACCAGCGGCAGGAAAAGAGATCCACGGCAGAACCACTGGGAAGCTCCGACCCTACTCATTATCTGCATTCCTTAGGAAGTACAGGCTGGACCCAGACTCCCCGAGGGCAAATGTGGCTCGCTTAATGCCAACCAGGACTTTGGGCAAGTCTTTCAAACTTTCTGTGCCTGAGTTGCTACATTTCTAAAATGCGGGTAATGATATCTATCTCCGAGGACTGTCGCAAGGATTAAATATGTTGCTATATTTAAAGTGCTTACAATACTACCTGCCACAAAAGAAGCACTACAAAAAAAAATCACCTATTACTATCCACAAACATATATTCTCACTGTCTCCCCTCTTCTTCCCTTTCTTTGCCCTCCTCCTCTCCCTCTCCCTCTTTCCTTCTCTTTTAATACATAACAATCTGATAGTACAGATATTAGGGTGAGCTGAGATGCAGCGGAAAGAGTTAATGTATATGTACCAACTAAGCATTTTTTAAGAATATGCAATATTTTGTAACTAGCTAAATGGAAGCATAAGAACTTATAGCTTTAAGCCAATCAATAATAACATCACAGGTAATCAAGGACACTTGAAGCCCTGCACATCCAGGTCATTTCAATGTAAGTGCTACATTAAAGAAACAGTGGGTCCATTTGAAATGTATCGTGTTTTTGCAAAGGGAACCGCTTACATGTCCCTCCACATGTTTGTGACTATGTACCAGGCTCTGGCATGAAGTGAGGGATAATCACCAGAGTCCCTGTATTTGCCCCAAGGATCCTGGGATTAACTCCAGAGCAGAAGAACCCAAACCAACTGGGCTGTGGTACCAAGTGGCCTATCCTCATTAGGCTGAGAGCTTGTGCTCAACACATAAAAACTACAGGTGTCTTGCAAATGGCAAAGCAGCAGCAGCCTCTCCAAGGTCCCCAGAGATCTCTTCTCCCTGACTTCCCATCACCAATTACCAACAACAATTACCCGTCAACAAGGGAGTCCCATACGGACCACACTCCCATGCCAGGCCCCACACAGGGCACAAGGAATTCAGTCCATGCCCTGGAAGGGCACACAGCCCTGCTGCTCAGAGACAGCACTGCTGATGAAACTCAGCATACAGAGGAGGCAAGTGCCCCAGTTCTGGAGAATAAAATAGAAAAATAGATATTTATGTGAGTTTGTATGCATGTATGACTTTCATTTCACTCATGGAGGAGGTAGGCTCTGTACTAGCCTCTGATGGAAGACAAGGGGGGAAAGGAGACCTGCTGTAGCCAAAGGGTCAGAAAGCAAAAGAAAGGCATGGCAGTGTGACCTGCAGGGTTTGTGGTTGAAAAAAGAAAAATCAACCATCTTTCTCAAAGTAGGAATGTTCTGGAAGAATGTTCTGGAGAGCTTATCATGAAGGGGAAGCTCTAGGATCAGTACTGATAAATAAGCAGAAGTAAAGCAGCTGTGAGTGACCCATGAGCAAGAATTTCCACAATGTCTTTTGGTACAAACACCGTGACTGATACCACCACTACCACTGGACATGCCAAGCCACCTGCCTCTGGCTGCTGGCCCATCCTCCTTAGATGAAAACTCTTGGATAGGAGGGTCCACTGGCTGCATCCAGGTGCCACCTGGTCAACCACACCCAGACTGCCAGGCAATGCCTGGCACCTTTGCCTTCTAGAGAGTTCTTCACACCACCAAGACTCATTACCATAGGAGATTCCCAAAATCCACAGGCAGGATTGAAGACTGGATTCCCAGAACAAAACACAGAGAAGAAAGGACAGGAGAGGACACTGAGGCTGGAGTCATGTGCTGGGAATGTATCATGGGAAACTTCAAGTATTAAGAACAGCAATTCACTTAACACTTAATAGAAAGTCATCCTTCCCCAGGGGGACAGACGCTCTCTTGGTACAGAGACCATGACAGATCTGCTTCATCCAGTCCCACTGGAGAGCCCATCCTACTTCTGACAGCTGATGTCCACCTGGATCAGCCAGCCTCTGGACCATTCTTGTTGATACTAGTTCAAACACAATTCCTGCTAAGCCCAG
The DNA here is from genome assembly GCA_028644305.1 of Xerus rutilus. Classification (NCBI taxonomy): domain Eukaryota; kingdom Metazoa; phylum Chordata; class Mammalia; order Rodentia; family Sciuridae; genus Xerus; species Xerus rutilus. The sequence goes on from CM053401.1 coordinate 165,296,719, forward strand.
GTCTCCATCCAGTACCTAAGCCAAGAGGTACATGCGAGGGACCACTGCTGTTCTGATTTGTGTTTGTGCTTCAGAATTCACAAAACGTTTTTCCTTCCCCATCATCTACCCATGGGCAAATTTCCAGGATTACATGTTTGACATGTGGATGATATTCTTCCTCCAGATCTCAAAAATAATACACAAGCTTTCTGGGTTTTTGATGCATTAAGATAAAACAGAAACATATACATACGAATGTGGATTTGATAATTCCCACTGGAGACGAGCGCAGAGGGCTATGTAGATACTCCCTGCCACGTGAGTGGGGAGTCATGATGAGGAACTTAAATTTGCACCAGTGGGGAGTGGTTAAATAAATTGTGGAACAGCCACTGGAACAGAAAGCCCTGAAGCTTTTAGAAAACATGCTTTTGAGGAATATTTAATGACATGGGGAAAATGCTAAAAACTAGCATTAAATAGAAAAATAGATATTTATGTGAGCTTGTATGCATGTATGACTTCCATTTCATTCATGGCAGCTATCTCTATTGTGCATATCCTCTTCAATGAATATGCATTATTTTTGCCATCACAAATCATGACTGCAAAGAGGAATCATTTTAAAAGACACTTCATTGATGACAGCCCCCCGAATGCAGTATATAACTCACCAGCAGGGGCTTCAAGCTGCCTTCTCTGCCACACAAAGCTCACATAACCTTGGACTGGCCCCTTCCTTTTCTGGGACTCAGGTTTCCCCAAAATAAAGAGGTGATGCTATCTCTGAACTCATGGGACGGTGGCACATTAGATGAAATGTCGCATGGGAAGACATCTAATCCAGTCCTCAGTTAGAGCAGACAGGTAGCCAATGCCAGCTTCCTTAGAAGAAAAGTAAGTTTCCAATATTTCCAGAGCCCTTGTGTGGGTTCTCAGTGGAAGAGGCACCCTGGCCAGTGGCAGGGTCAGGTGGCTAGGATTGCCTGGGTTTTAGTTTGCTAGTGGTACTGTAACAAATACCACAAACTGGGGGGGCTTAAGGCAACAGAAAGTTGTCTTCCCCCGGTTCTGGAGGATAAAAGCCTCAAAACACAGTGCTGGCAGGGCTATGTTCCCTCCGTAGGCTCAGGGAGGAGTCTTCCTTCCTGGTCTCGTTCTGGGGACTGAGGGCAATCCTCAGCACTCCTTGGCTGGTAGCCACATCACTCACCTCTCGCCCCTCTGTCTTCACGTGGTCTCCTGACTTGTGTCTCTGCCTCTACCAGTCACACTGGGTTAGAGCCTAGTAGACAGTCTCATCATAACTCAGTTATGCCTATAAGGACCCCATTTCCAAGTAAGGTCACATTCACAGTACCAGGAATTAGGATTTCAGATTGTCTTTTGAGGGGGCAATTCCATCCATAACTGTCACCATTCCTCTCTCTAGAACCTCAGCAGTTAGAGCAGGGCAGGAACACACAGCCGAGGTGGAGGTCCGGGGCATGAAGGAAACCAGGCCACCTTGGGGCCCAGTCCTGCGGCAGTGTCAGGCTGACGGGTTGAAATACTCCTGATGTGCGTGCGCCTGTGCACTCCCCCAGACGGCGCCCCATCCCTGGCCCTTCCTTCCCTCCCTTCAGGCAACTATACGATTCCCTGTATTTCTCTGCTCTAGAAAAACATGTGGTCCAGAGAAGCAGAGAAGATGCTACTGAAGTCAGGACTCCCTTGTTTCTTCTTTTTTTTCCAAGTTGAAACTTACCAGAGATTATCACTGGGCCACAGAGAAGCCAGGCCAAGAGGAGGGAGCCTCTGAGGGCTAAGAAAGCTCAGGAAAAACCCCACCCTGGGACAGGTACAGGAGAGGGTCTCCTGGCCCTGCCCTGCTCAGTGGCAGACCCCAAGGAGGGGCAGACCATAGAAGGGATGCTGGGTGGGGAAGCTGGGTTGGCTGGACCCAGACAATGGCTCCAAACCCTGGAAAGGAGGAGCAGAAACACAAGGAGACCACAGGTAGCCGGCTCCTTGGAGGACATCGCAAGGGCTGGTTTAAGTCTCTAGGACAATCATAGAACCCTAGGGAATGTGGGACCCCAATGGTGACTAAAATTTAATCTCACCTTCCTAAGAGCTCAGGGTCAAAGTGAAGTTGATGTCAATAAGATATAAATACGGCAGATATAAGAGATATAAAAACTCAGGGGGCGGCCTGAGCTTCATCTCTCCTTCATTCCTGACACTAAAAATAATGTCCTGCAGGCATTAAAGGGGAACACTTAAGCCCTGTTGCCTTTGGGCTTAATGTGGCTTTGGCATTTCTGCAGTCCCCAAGAGGCCCTCCTGCTTGGTTCTGGGCTGTTCTTCAGGCTACACCAGGAGGAGGAAGGCTGCAGGAGATGCTGTCAGTTCCATGGACAAGAGAAAGCTCCAGAGAGGCACCTTATGGGCACAGCGACCCTCATTCCTCTGTGACAGCCCTGTCAGTGTCGAGTAGTGAGGAAACCAGGTCTAAACCTGGAATGCCAGCCTAAGGGCTCTGCCCAGGGAGTGAAATGAGGAAGAATGTGACGATGACATGTGTAAAGTCTGACCCAGGGAGGAGGCGGGTATCCCAACTCTCCAGGTGGCAATGCATGCTGGGAGGGAAAGGCCTTTCTGGCCAACACCAAGCCCCTGATGAAAAGCAGCATCCGGTACCTCTGAGCTTGAGGAGGGGCCAGGTCCTAAGGTGGGCTCACTCTTTCAGCCCCAGAGATTGTAGAAACCAGAAAAGAATCTAGAAAAACCAACATGAGCTGAGCTCTGCCCCATGTAGACAGTCCACACTCACTCAGGACCCTCCACTGAATACTCATGCTGGTCCCCAAGTTGAAGATGTGGAAATTGAGGCAAAGCAGGGGAAGCCCCAGGCCACTCGGCTATGGTATAAGATTCAAATAAACTGACCTGTGAATATGTCTATAATAAGGGCTTCAAAAAGCAAAAACAGGACATAAAAGCAGTGGAACAATAAGGCAGACCTTGTTTAGATCAACAGATGAGGAAAGAGCCCTGTGGGAAGCTGTGTGACCTGAGACCTGAAGAAAGTGGCCAAGAGGAGAGTGGAGAGAATCATTCCAGTGAGAGGGAACAGCATGTGCAAAGGCCCTGTGCCACAAAAGAACAACATGTCCAACAAATGGAAAGCAGCCAGTGTGTCTGGAGCATTTTGAGAGAGAAGAAAAGGAACTTGCAGATGACAGTAGATCATGTGAGAGCTTACTGGCCATGGAGTGCAGATTTCACCCTACGTGCCAGTCCACTGGAGGCATTATGTGATGAAATGACGTGTTCTGATTTACCCTGACCAGGAGCAGCACAGAGCTTGTCACACACAGGGGGTCGATAAAAGGCTGTGGAACATCTGAATAAACAGTATCAGACTAGATTTCAGGAAAGAGGGAAATTGCTGGATTTAAGAAAGAGAAAGTCAGATTTCAGCCTTTGCCCACGAGAAGAACAAACAGTTTCATCTAATCCAAATGCGCTTTCATGCCTCTCTGCCTAAGCAGCATGCGCGGCCCCTGAAATCCACAGGCACATCATGACAGAATAATTTCAGTGATCATTATCAACTGCCTCTATTTAGAACAGCTCAGAAAATTGTATTAGCACAATCCAATATTTATGAAATGACACTCTGCTGTAATGAGGGACTGAGAAAATTAAGATTAGAAGTTAGTGTCGCGTCTCTGGGGAGAAACAGTGGCTTGAGCAAAAAGCAGCCATCTCACGACTTGGCTCCAAACACTGGTTTTCTGATCTGTACAATGGGAAGGACAGTCGCAAAGGGGAACAGAGCAGAGGCCCAGAGGCCTTTGATCATGTGGGCCATTCATTGCTTTATTACAAAACCACTTGAGTAAGACCATTTGCCTGTCCATCCATGCAGCCATCCAACAAAACGTTGTTCAGCAAACACCTAATGATCAACTGCATTAGACACTGAATACACCAGATTGCCCTAGTCTCCAGTCACGTGGAGCTTCTCATCTGGGGACAAAGCACACCCCAAGCAAATACCACCACCTATGACTCGTGTCATTACAGTGAGAGCTGGTCCAGACTGAGACAGGAAGAAGAGGAGCAGGAGGGCAGGGTGGAGGAAAGCTCCCTGGAGAGGACTCATCTTGTGTGTATGCCTGAGGCAGCAGAGGTGGAACATTCTGGAAACTGACAAACCACTGTGAAGTGAGCACAGGGGAAAGTGGAACTGGCTGAGGGTGGGCGAGGAGGTGGGCTCAGACATCAAGGCCTCAAGGCAGCAACGGGGCTCTCTCTGTTCTTCCTTTCAGAGAACTGGGAAGCCACAGAAGGACTCTCAGTAGAAACTGGATAGAGACCAGGTAGGGAAGAGGTAGCATGCACAGGCCAATATTCCAGAATAATCTCTTGGGCTTCTGGGTAGAGAAGAGATTAAAGTCAAATGGCTAAGTCAAGAAGCCTGTTAGGAAGTTTTCCAGTTACCCAGAAAGGAGCCAGGGGAGCTCTCCTCCAGCACAATGGCAGCAGAGACTTGGAAACACCCAAGAGTGTTGGTTTGAAAAGGGGGAAGAGAGGAGAGAGAGAACTATGACTTCTGGGTTTCTGAATCAGCTGAGTGGGTGAAGCAGGTATTCCCATGACAAGGAACACTGGGGACTAAGCAGACAGGGAAGGGGAAGGGTGGATCAGGAGCTCAGTTTTGAAGATGTTGAGCTCAGAGAGGCTACAAGACTCTGCAGGGCTTCAGGTGGGCTAAAGATGAGCAGAAAGAGCATGCATGTGCACATACACACACATCCCTAAACACACATGCATATACATACACACACATGCATCAACACACACACACACACACTATAGGATCCAGATTTATTCAGCCAATATCAAAGATGGCCAGCAAAGCAGAGAACATGTGACATGTTCAAAGCATAGGTATCTGGGGCTCTTGGTGAAATGAATCTATCATCTAAATCAAGGCACTTTTGAGATTAAAGTCAACATGGTTAAAAATCATAATGGGACAACAGCTACAGAGGTTGTTCCATGTCACCTTAATAACAGGCATCTGTAGTTGTGATAACTCTGCTACACAAAACAAGAAGCTACCAGATCTGAAATTCTCCATTTTGTACTACATCACACCTTCATCCTACCTAAGGCTTACGCTAACACTCAAGGAAAACTTACACAATACATGCCTTTAATAGGAACTATAGAGAGCCAGGCGCTGTGTTGCACACCTGAAATCCCAGCGGCACCGGAGTTTGAGGCAGCAGGATTGCGAGTTCAAAGCCAGCTTCAGCAACTTATTAAGGCCCTAAAGAACTCAGTGAGATCCTGTCTCTAAATAAAAAAATAGAAAAAGGGCTAGGGATGTGACTCAGGGTTAACCCTCTGCCCCGGTTCAATCCCTGGTACAATAAAAAAAAGAACTACCCAACCATCCAGTGGCCTTCTGCTTTGGAGCCAACTCAGTCAACGAGGCCACACCCTCACCTGAACATCTCCGAGCGTCTTCTCTGCCTCCAGCTTAGTGGCATGCTAGAAAACACCCTTGATCAGAGGTGGCCAAGACAACACAGCCATGGATAGTGGGCTATGCAGGTCTAAAGTCCGTAAGAAAGGTGTGGGCTGGAGGTATGAATGTTGGAATCACCAGTGGGCAGACAGTATCAGAAGCCAGGGGAGTAGTGAGGCCCTCTGGAAAGAGCACAGAGCTGCTCAAAGAACACAAATGCTTAAAGGTCAGAGTAAACCAAGGAGACAAAGGAAAGCAAGGGAGAGCTTCAAGAGGGGCTGCTGGAAAGCCAGAATGGTGTGGGCTGGCGGGAACTCTTGGCCCAAAGGACCCACAGAGAGAGGCTGCTCTTCTCCACCTACCAACACAAGTGGGCCAGAGGATGATCTTAACTTTCTCAGAACTACAATTCTTGTTACCTTGTCTCACCAGGTGAACCTCTTCAGGATGTACCTGGCCCAGATGTCCCCCACTCTCCAGGTGTTCTCCCTGAGTATGAAGACACCTCCTCTGGGTATTCCTCCTAAAATGCACCAGCTGTCCCTCTCCTAGGCCTGCCTCTATCCATCAGGAGTTTGCACTGGATTTTTAGCTCCATTAGTTGAGGACAAGCTCGGTGTTCAGGAGGTCAGAACACTGACATCATAGTAATATTCTGTGTAGTTTTCTCTACGTACATGCAACCTGTGTCAATGCATCCTAGAGAAAAGGAGTGACTTCAAATCCCCTCCCCAGATCCCCAGATCTTTCTTCTCCTCAAATCCCAACACCATCATATTCCCAAACAAAATCCAGTGATACCCTAGGAATAGCTAGAGCTTAGAATCTCAAAGGTAAAAGAAATCCTAAAGATCCCTGAATCCAAGTGACGCGTGACTCTCTCTACATCCTGAAGAATTCACTAAGTCTTGGTTGAACTTCTCTAAGGACAGGAAACTGACGACCGTCAGAGTTATCTACAGCCCTCTCAGAAGTTCAATCCATAAGAAATTTCGTCCCCATCACAGCCCAATAAAACTGAATCACATACCTGTAGGCACTGCTGGGTCCAGCATGGGCTTCTCCCATGTGTTAATCTGCTCCCAGGTGAACCCATTGGTCCCCAGGGCCACGCTATATCCACAGTTGCTATAGTGCTCATCAAAGGAACAGCCGCCTGCAGAAAAAAGAGATATTGGTAAATACATCCCAGTGTCTGAGGCTTGGTTCGTTACCCTTGTCTCATCGGTTCTTCATTTACGGCTTTGCATTTTAAACTCTGGAGAAGACCTAAAGAAAAAAAAAGGCAAGCAAATTGGATTTTTATATTTGCTTTGGTGCTCATAGGAAAGGCACTGGCATCTGCAGGCCCCCCTGTTTTAAAAAGTTAATAAGGCTAGTTACATTGATTTCCATCTTCCTTCCTGAGAAAGTAAACAGCAACATCTCATTCTAAGCAGGAAAAATGAATGCCAGGGCATGCCTCTCTAACTGCTCCTTGCAACAGGGAGAGATGTCGAGGCAGCAGGAAGAGCATTAGCTTCAGAGTCTGACAAAGCCGAACCCACACCTCGGCTTTCCAAAGCTGGGTATGCTTGGCCCATGTGCTTACACTGAGCCTCAGTTTCCCTGCTCGTAACATGGAGGGAGATAGCCATCGACTGGATTAACATATGACGTGTAAGTGGCACAGAACACAGTCTTGATGCCCACCTCTTTTTCTGTGAACTCAGTCTTTTCTTCATAGAGTAACAAGCAGATTTGTGAAAATTAGATAATCATACACCAGGAAGATAGTAAAGTTGATGCTGATAACATGCAAAGCTTCTCCTTTCACTTAAAGTTTAAGTCATCCACCATTTGACAATAAGTTGTTTATTCGATATGACAAGGATTCACTAAGCATATGCTTTGGGCCCAAAGTCCCCTCGAGGTGACAGTGAAAGATGTGCGATAGAGAACAGAGGCTCCAGCTAGGCAGTGTGGGTGCCCAGAGCCTGCAACATTCAGCAGGGGGCAGGGGCAGAAGAGGAGGAGAATTAGCAGGACTCAGAAGGGTGCAAGCCCCTCTGCGGACAGAGAACAGGGAGAAGGGCATTCCAGGGGGGCCCACAGGATATGTGAAGGCAGAAGGTGGCAGCAGGAAGGAGTCCCACAGCAGCCTACAGGCTGGTCTCCCACACTACACGCTGTCCCTCTGATGCCTCCTGGATGCTCAGAGACATCATCACATCACCTTCTTCCTCCCTTAAACACCCATTTGTTCCTCACCACACACAGAACAACATCTTCAGTAGACCGTGTCTACGTGTCTCCCACCCCAGACTGATGTGTTGAAACCTAACCCCCAGTGCAATGGTGTTAAGAGGTGGGGCTTTGGGGAGATGATTAGGAGAACCCTCATGAATGGGATCCATGTCCTTATAAAAGAGACTCTAGGGAACTATCTTGCCCCTTCTACCACATAAGGACACAGAGAAGGCACCATCTATGAGAAACATCCTCACTAGATATGAATCTGCTGGAAACTTGATTCTGGACTTCCTAGCCTCGGGAACCATGAGCAATAAATTTCTATTTTTATAAATTTCCCAGTTTAAAGGTATTTTGTTACAGCAGCACAAATGGGCTAGGATAGCATCCAGTGAATCTTGGGCTGGGCAATGGATGGCTAGGCCTATTTTGATGGTGCAGGTGTTTGGGAATTGAGTTCAGAGAATTAAGTTGATCTGCACTAAAAAACAGGAATTGGCGGTGATGGGGGCGTGTTATATAGACAACTAGAGAGGAAGGGAAAGGAAAAGGAGAGAGTAGTCCAAGAAGCAAAACAAAAAGGAAACATTTAGAAGGTGATAGCTGCTGTGGCTTAGAAATGAGGTATCCCCCCAAAAGCTCCCATGTGAAAAATATTCCCAGGTAAAGTGAATAGATCGTGAGAGCCATAACCTAATCAGTCCATCCTAGTTTGAATGGACTAACTGGATGTCAACTGTAAGCAAGTGGGGTGTGGCTGAAGGAGGTGGGTCACTGGGGACACCTTCTGGAAGGGTACATGTTCCTATGTCCCCCCCCTCTGCTGCCCAGCCACCATGAACTGATTAGCTTTCCTCCTGGACACCCTTCAACCATGATGATCCAGTCACCTTGGCCCCAGAGCAATGAAACCTGCCAACCATGGATTGAATCTCTGAAATCATGAACCAAAATAAACTTTTCCTTCTCTAAGTTGTCCTTATCAGATATTTTGGTCATAATAATAAACAGCTGACTAACACACTGGCCAGTGAAAAGTTTCACGGGCAAATAGAGGATAAGAACTGACTGATGCATTGGTAAGGATCAAAATGTCTGTTTACACACTCATCCAGTAACTCAGCAGGGATTTAACTGAGCATTTACTAAAGAACAGACACAATACTAGGCACTGGCTATACAGTGGTTTACAGAAAAGTATGCTCTTGTGATTTATAAGACAGACTGAAAATAAACAAGAGAGGTCATGGATAACTGCACATTCCCGCACATGCTGTGAAGACCGCATCTGAGAGTGGGTGACAGGATCAGTAAGTTGAAGTGCTCTAAGAAGGTTTCTAACCATGGACTGGAAATGGTCCCCTGTCCTCCACTACACCCAACCTCTCAGGGAAGTTGGTTACACACAACAGCCATGTGTCACTGATGCCCTGGGGAACTGAGGGAAGAAACGCAGCAGCCAGTGTGAACTGACAAGGATCAATAGGAAGAGAGTAAATTATAAGGCTAAGAGGGCACGGTGGGAGCACTGATGGGGACACTCCATCCTAGAGGGAATGCAGAAGAGCAGTCTCAAAGGGCAAGGAGTGAGGCAGACGGTGAACCAGCTTCTACTAGAAAGTCATCTTCAGAGGGGGAATAATTCTGGCATGCCACAGGAGTTTAAAAGTACTTGTTGAATGAATGAACCAATAAATGCTAAAGGCATAATCCAGTGCTCTTCCAAGTCCTGAGCTTCACCTACCTAACCCTGCACAATCATAGGTAGGCAGTTACTCCTGACTGCTGATGGGTCTTGCCGTCCTAAGGACCAGGGGCACATCTCTGCTTCACAGACCTTCCCTAGACTACCTTGCTGCCTCCAGCGGCTGAGCTATGATGCTTACTTCATTCTTCAGCAAATGAGAAAATGCTTTCCCCTTACTAAAGTCTGACCTTTGACACTGGGGTTCCAGGCTTCCTCTAGTGAGGACGTCCAAAGGTATAGAAGAGCTCACTGAAAGTAGACTCGAAAGCTGCCTTGCACTCTCTTGAGCCACTATCTCTTTGGGATTTTCAGGCCCTAAAACCATTTCTATCCGATTGTGCAGAATTTGTCATCCCTCTTAGGGACTTCAATGTCCTTCCTAGAGAAGACTTTCTAGACACAGGTGCCTGTCCTGCACTTTATCACACAATTGTCTTAGGGACACATGGTTCATTCTTGGGCTCCAGGCAATGCAGGAAATATGGCTGGGGAATGTAATATCCCTGTGTGCTTTATGGAAATCTGGAACACAGGCCCCATTTTTCTGTGTTAGTCAACTTTTCATTGCTATGACCAAAACACCTGAGAAGAATGACATAGGGGAGGAAAAGTTTATTTAGATCATGGTATCAGAGGTTCAGTTCATGGTTGGCCAACTCCATTGCTCTGGGCTTGAGGTGTGGCCGAACATCATGGCAGAAGGGCAGGGTGGAAGGAAGCTGCTCAGTGCATGACAGCCGGGAAGCAGAGAGCAAGCGAGGTGCCAGGAACAAAATATAAAACCCCAGATCATGCCCCCAGTGACCTACTTCCTCCAACCACGCCCTGTAGTTACTACCCAGTATGGTATTCTTCCCAATTACTAGTCCATCAAATGGATTAATCTAATAATTAGATTACAGCTCCCATAATCAAATCATTTCACCTCTGAACATTGCTTGCCAATCATGAGCTTTGGGATGGGAGGGGATATCTCCTATCCAAAGCATAACAACATTCAAGGGGTGCTGTCTAACTGGTCACTGGTGCAGCTGCAGCAGCCTGATAAATATAGAAGCAGAAAGTACAGCATGGTGACAAAAATCAAATTGAGGACAGGAAAAAAAAGAAAAGCAGGACAGAGGAGGGAGTTACAAATCCGTGCTGCAATTTCCCTCACGCCCATCTTCTAACAGGGGGTGATACGTTTGACTCTGAGCTTCTGACACCTAATATTAAATGGAAAAATTGGCCAGGTACTGGACACTGTGTTCATGCAATAAACGTCAGGTTGCTCAGGAAAATGACAACCAGTCCAAGGGTTTAGATCAGACAAGGCTCCTCTACAGAGACAGTCGTAACAGAAACCTCATATCCAGTAATGAAACAGCATCCCATATCTGAAGCAACATCCACATCAGGAGTGCATAGCCAATTTCATGAAAATGTTTCTTATAATCATTCTCAATATAAGTTGATAGCATCACCCAAACACACACATCAGGAAGAGCAACTCGCCGGGACCCCAAAGACAAAGTTTAGGTACCCACAGCCTGTTAGTCTGGCTTGATTCAGAGGCAAGTGTTAAAAACTATTCAGGAGAGAAAATACACTTCAGTATTTTTCAAGAAGTTACCCCTGGATTTTCTTCCTCTCAATCAACAGATTAAGAAACAGAGTGGTTGTGAGCTCAAGATTGCACAACCTGGCAGCCATTGGCACTGCCAACTGGGCACAATCTCGTAGCCCACATCCCTTTCCACTACTGAGCCATCATTTTCTAGGCTGCAGGGACAAGATGACCACGAGGAAAGCTCCAGTTGTAAGGTCTAAGTGTTCCAGAGACTCAAAAGAAAATGGGCACACTCAGGGATCACAGAGACGCAGAGCCAGGCCACCAGCCCAAGCACTGACTATACCATCAGGGCCACTCAGAGCCATGGAGGGAGAAGAAGAAAGGAAAGCCATGCTGCCCCTGGACCGGAGCATGAATGATTCAAACTCATAACCCTGGATCTCACCACAGAGCCTCTTGTTCTTTCAAAAATTGCTTCTCTCTTGGTACAAGTCTTAGAGGTCGTAATACCTGACCCCAAAACAAAAACAAAAGGCCCAGCCATTGCTGCATGTGTGTTCAAGGCAGGCTACTTAGGGAAGACAGATGTGGAGAGATCTCCTAAGGAAACTCATTGGGATGCTGACCCCATTCAGGTATGAGGAGCAGGTGACCCCATTTAACCAATGTCAACCTTACCATGATCATTTCTGTGGGAAACAAAAACCCTATCTTCTCCCCAGGAGCTGGGCTCAGCCTTCAGAGGGCACAACCTGGTTTGAGGAAGACCATCATAACTGCAAGAGGACAGGGAAGGACAGCCACTGTCTGAGGACCCTGAACAGAAGAGCGGCACCTAAACACAAGAGCTATCTCCCTGGACAGGTTGAGGTCAAAATGTGGCAAAGGCCCCCAGATGCTCTGATGTGAGTCAAACATAAAAAGTCAACAGAGAAATGGGAAACTGTAGCAAGGAAATTGGATTTTGAAAATCCATTTGGATTTGGTAATGTATAGCATATCAGCATCTGTAAGGGAAGCAAAAATAGTGCAGGATACATACTTTAGGATACATTAAAGCATAAATAAAGTTTATAGTGCCAATCAGAATTTTTTTTAAAACATGAGCTCTTCTTCCAAAAATGAGAAAGAAATAGAATTCAATAAAAATACAAATGTGTCTGCCTCTGCATTTTTCAGATATGATCCTGTGTATTCTTGAGCAGAATTAAGTTCAGAAGAGGAACTAAAGATTTGTTGGGATTCTGTGGTGTCGCAGGCGCTGTACTGGAGCTATGTCGGTGTATATGTAAATCCACACACATATGAATGCAGGAAGCTCCCACACAACCCTCTAAGACAGGGACGAGCAAACTTTTTCTGTAAAGGACCAGACATTAAATATTTTCAGCTTTGGGGTCACTTAGTCTCTGTCACACCTAGTCAACTCTGCCACTGTAATGCCTAAACAGCCTTAGATAACAAGCAAGCAAAAGGCATGGTTGTGTTTCAATAAAACTTTATTTACAACAATGGTGGCAAGCCAGATTTTGTCCACGGGGCCTTGGTTTGCCAATTCCTGCTCTAAGAGAAAAGCACTACTCTCTCCATCTTATAGATGGAAACTTGTCACCAGAGCCCTATAAGGGACTTGCCCAGCTGGAGGAAAAGCAAATAATACCACCACCACCACCTTCTTTCATTGACAGCTGAATGTAAGAAGGTATGCCGGTCCTACCTCTACCATCTTTAACCCTCACCACAGGTCCTGCTATTTGGATTGTACCCATCTTACAGATGCAGTAGCACAGACTCAGAGAATTAAGCTCACCCACAGGAGGCAGCAGAGCAAGGGCATTAGCCTGAAGCTGTGGTCCCAAAGCCCAGGTACTCAGCATTGCTCCACCCCTCCCCTTTTAGAATACTTGGTGTTTCACAGACTTTGAGTCTCACTCTGCTGCTTCTAGAACAGAAAGTTGTGTCTTTAATATCGAACACTGGAGCTTAGTGAAAACAGAAAACTGGGCCAAACATTTTTTTGAAAAGCAAAGGGAAAAAAAGTGGCAATTTGCCTTCAGTTGCTCTAGATGGTAGGTACTACTTCCGGCGAAGCTCATAATTTTGACAAACATAATCAGAAACCATGCTGACTTGCCACAAGTGAGGATGAACAGAAACACCCCTCCCCTGGCATATGTAGCTGCAACTGAAAGTCCTAGGGGACCTCTCAGTATCCATCCTCACAGAATTCAGAGGACACCTGCAAATTCAGAGCACCTGAGGTCACATCACCATGTCTCTCCAGCTTCAAGTTCCAAAGATCCAAGAAAACAGGAGCATGCCACACTGTCCTCTACTCAAGAGCCTAGCCCACAGGTTGGGCTTGACCTTTAGTCAATGAAGGGCTAAAAGGAGAGCAGCCAGGCTAGAGCCCACACAGGAGACTCTTGACCATCCTTCTCTTAGGGGCCAAGGTGAACCCAATGGAGGCCTCACAGCAGGGTAGAGATTTAGGGCTTAGAAGTCAGGACCTTTTAAAGAGCATTCAACCTAATCCTTCAAAGTCACAGACTAGATCCAGGGAGAAGGGAAGTTGAAGGATGACTTAGAAGAAACCATCAGACCACCAAGCAAGAAAGAAGAGTGAGGTGAGACCAGGGATAGGCCAAGAAGCCACTAGAGGAGAAATAAGATTATTAGCAATGGGTGTAAAACAAGCAGTGAGACTGCTCAGGATTGAACTGTGAGCAGGCGTGGAGCAGGAATACCAGGGCCAGGGATCATGATTCAATAGCAACGAGATGGAGACAGAAAGCTACTGAGCAGATGCAAATCCCACTAGGGCTGAGCATAACAGCAATAAGCCACACTCAGTGCAGGCACTGAACTGTGTGTCAGGCTCTGTGCTAAGTGTCCGCCAACAGTAACTCCATTCATAACCATGATCGCTCCATGAGATCAATGACCATAAGGCCCCATTTTATGCACAAAGAAACTAAGGCACTGAAAGGTTAAAAAGATATGCCCAAGAGCACACAAATCACAAAGAGGAAAGCCTGTCTTCGAACCCAGACTAGATCACTTTGCACATTGACCCATTATATCAGCTTGCCATGGCAATGAACTGGAAAGACAACCTTGTCCTTGAAAGGAAGAGACTGAGGTGGCCACATGCACTCGCTGATTCAGTCTGCATACACCCTGCCCCCAAATCGCTGCCTGGGGCCAAGATGCCAGTCTGCAGTCTTGGAGTCGAGGCATGGCATAGCCCCTGTGCCTTCAACTCACTGGGGAGGCCAGGGCACGGTGGGAAGTGGAAGAAATGGAGTTGAAAGCTCAAAATCAAGCAGATGTGGAGAGCGCTCCCTTGTGAGCTCTTCAGACTCAAGATATAGCAGGAATAAACGGTCAGAGGGCACAGGCAAGGAAGATAGGGTTAAAATAGTTTTTATTATTGTTTAAGGGGGGGTTGGGATTGTCAAATGTTTTCTGTAAAGGGCTTGACAGTAAATATTCTCAGCCTTGTGGGTTGACTTAGACTGCTCGCACTGCCATTAATAAAACACCACACACAGGGTGACATCAACAGTACACATTTATTTTCTCAGTTTCTGGAGGCCAGGAGTCCTGGACCAAGGTCCAGCAAAGCCAGTTTCTGGGAAGAGCATGCTTCCTGGCTTGCAGATGGCCTCTCCGTGGTGCGCTCATGTGAGCGGAGAATGAGCTCTGGGGTGTCTTCTCAGCCCCATGGAGCGAAGGCCCCACCCCCACACCATGGGACTTTTTTATTTGCACAGCACTGGAGATGCACAGGGGTGCTCTACCACTTAGCTACATCCCAGCCCTTTTGATTTTGTTTTTTTACTCTGAGATAGCTTCTTGCTAAGTTGCTGAAACTATCCTGGAACTTGGAATCCTCCTGCCTCAACCCCCTAAATTGCTAGAATTACAGGTGTGTACCACATGCCTGATCTACCTACCTTTTCATGGGCCCCATCTACTTCCAAATACAGTGATACTGTAGTTAAGGTTTTGACATGTGGATTTCTTTTTTTTTTTTGGTCCACTTTTATTTATTTATTTTTCCATATTTAATTTATTTATTTGTTCTATTTAGGTTTACATGATATCAGAGTGCAATTTGATTCATTGTACAGAGATGGAGGATAACTTACAACCAAAAAAATGAAATGTTATCCTCCATCTGTTGACATGTGAATTTCATAGGGACACAATTCAGCCCCTATCATGGTGTATTAGTTTACTCTGCTGAAGAACAAATTACCATAAACTTAGCATCTTAAAGTACCAATTTATAATGTGCAGTTTCTGTCAGGCAGAAGTTCAGGCAATACTCTTCTTAGGGTCTCACAGGTTGTAATCTAGGTGTCAGCTGAGCTGTGCTTTTTCTAGATCTTGGGGTTCTCTTTAGAGCTTCCATGGTTTTGGAAGAATTCAGTTTCTTATGATTATAGGACTGAAGTCCCTCTTCTTTTGCTGGTTATCACTCAGGGGCTGCTTTAGCCCCTAGGTGCCACTCACAGTTCCCAGCCATGTGTCCCTTCCATGAGCCCTCTGGAATTTCTAACCTCTTCCTCATCCGCTTCAATTAGGTTCATCCAAGAAAATTGCCCTTTTAATGAGCCAAAGCCAATGAATTCTGGAGCTTAGTTATATCTAAAGATGACTTTACCATCTTCACCAACATAACCTGATCAGGGGAGTGAAATTCATTCTGCACACAGCTCTGTACAAGGGGCTGTGATCACACAGGACAAATCAGAAGCCAGGAATCTAGGAGCCATATCAAAATTCTGTCCATCACAGCTGGACATGTGGCCTTTGTCACTGTGGCATGAAAGCAATCATAAACAATGTGGTAAGAATGGGCTTGTGGGCTTGCTTGTGTTCTCAGACCATTTGATTTATTTACATTATGCTTTGAATTTCATGATTTTCACATGTCACAAGAGAGCATTCTTTTGATTTTCCTAACCCTCTAAAAATGTAAAAACACTTTCTTATGTATGTGAAAATCAGCACAGGCCCAGATGTGGCCTGCAGCCAATAGTTTGCTAACTTCAACTCTGGTGACATAAAATGTTCCAATGTTAATTCAGTCTTAACCACAATGTCACATGTCACCATTTAAATGTGTGATGTCATATTTAAATGGTGACGTGACCATGTCATGATTGACACCTCCCTCAGTTGTAGAATGTCTTCTTCCCTTCTCTGGGAAAGGAAGTGGGAATGTGTCTTCCATTCTGATAAGCACTTCACCTACACCACAGCATGTTATTCACAGGTAAGGAGGAGTGCTCCCACTTTACAGATGAGAAAACTGAGGCCAGATCCAGAACCAGATGGAGGACAGAGCCAACACTCCAGTCAAGGACTTGTGCCTTGGCCAGAAAGTCTGAGAACCAAGAAAGCCTCCAAGGTAGAACCAAGCTACAACATCTGTGGGCCAAGGTCAAAACCACAGTGCAGTCCTTTGATTGACAACTATGAAGAAATCAAGAGATGCAATAGCAGAGCGTGGAACCAAGAGCCAGGGCCTATATGACTGCAGGCCCATGATGCCAACCCTGCTCTCTGGACACGTGCATTGTAAAGATAAAGTATCCCGGCCCCAGAATCACTGAGCTCCCTCCCTGGTGCCAACAAATGCTTTGAAGGCAGGGCAGCATCTAAGTGGGGCTTATTAATCACGAGCAGCCTATTGCAGGGAGCTGAGTCTTGCCCCCGGAATGAATGTAAACCAGGCTTGCATAAATTGAATTTCTTCTTTGAATATCTAATTGAATTTGCAAAAGTGTGTGCCAGGGGGGTGTTTAAATAAGTGCACAAATATGATAAGAAGGCCTTCACACCATTATATCTAATTCAGTAGGCAAAAATAATGGCAGGGCACGTTCCAATTAGTGTTTGATTTATTTGCTTTAACAAATCCAATTAGTAGAATGTTTTATAAAGTCATCCAATGTCAGACACTCATGAACTCAACAGATAGAAACAATACTCTTAATAGTAAAAAAAAAAAAAAAAATGTTTTAAAGCTCTTTGAACAGTGAATTTATTTATAAGATGATGTCTCTCTGATGACTTGGACCCTCCCCAAAGACCAAGGAAATGGGTATGATCTGTTCATTTGGTTCTTTCTCTGTGAGATTCTGAATGGCAACTTTGGTTAATGTTGCCCTTTGTATTAAATCCAAGAATGAAAGCAACAGAGGTGGATGTTAGCCAAGGGACTTCAGGGGAGAGTAACGAACTTGCTACTGAGTGTCTTCTGGACCAAAGACAGGATCAGACTTCTGAGGCGTCACAGTGCTGCAGGAAAAGCACAGGGTTATTGGAAACGGTGATGTCTCAGAACCTGATCCCATGCTCTCCTGTCCTGACAGGCTATGGCTTCTCATCAGTGAGGCTGGGGACCTCAGGCACGCTCACCTTGGGTGGGAAGTATTCTCTGCTCAGTGACACATTGCAATTGCACATGGGTGTTTTAAAACAATGGACTCCAGCACCAGCAGCTATCTTTTTAAATTTATTTATGTAGCTGAATGACCTTAGCCAAGTCATCTGACCTCTAGTGCCTCGATTTCCCTGTCTGTAAAACCAGGATGCTAATAGCTTCCACCTCTTGGCATTGTTATGAGGACTGGGTGAACTTTGTATTTGTAAAGTCTTGGAACAGTGCCTGGAACACAGTAGTTGTCAAATAAGTATTTGTTAAATTAATATTTAATGCCAATGTATGAATTCAAAATGGAAAAGATAACTATGTTGTATGTGTTCAGCTTGCAGAATCTCTTAAAACAAACAAAACATTTAAAGAAATGGTATCTGAGTGCATCCACACTTCCTGTTTGGCTCAGCAGCGCCCATGGCAACATGCCATGGCTCTACACAGTGAAATCAGCTTCTTCGCCACTTTGCCACTGACTTTGGGCAAGTCGTGCAGCCTGCAGGGCCAGGGTTCCCTCCAGTGTAACAGAGGCCATGAGTCAAACTGTCTCCTAGAACCCCTTCAGCTTCTGTGTCCTCCTCCTTGGCACCCATTGGTTGGGACACAAAGAGTGGTAGCTGTACCCAGGAAATGAGAGCCTCTGTTCTGCCCAGCTCCTCCAGGTGGACCACAGGCCTTTGTCTGGTCATGTGGGTGTGCAGCAGATTCCTGCCCTCTCATATCTGCAGCCTTCCGGGCCACCATTTGCAGGTGACACTATGAAGTTTTGTGACTGGGGTGGGGGTCGGGAGGGCTGTGACAAAGGAGCCAAGTGTGGGGCCAGCTTCCAGCCTCAACCCACTCAAGGTAGGGTGGGGAGAGGGGCAGGAGGACCACACACAACAGGTGGAGAAGGACCATCCTGGACACCAGCTGCAAAGTCCACCCAGGTTGAAATGCCGCCCTGCCCAACCCAGTAAGTCTTTTTTTCTCAGAAACAGAGTGGGAACAGATACAGGGGTTCTTCTGTCCTCTCGAATATAAAGACAGAAGGGATTACTGGCCCCACTCCTAATTTTACAGGTGGACAAACAGGCAGAAAATGGGCAAGACTACCAAGAGCAGGAGTCTGAGCTGGGACAGAACCCAGCACTCTCAGGTCCAGGCCAGAGTTCCAGCCACTCAGAGGCCAGGAGAGCAGCTTTCATCTTTCCTTACACAATGGTGATGTCTGTTTTAGTTTAATTTTCACAGATCCACAAAGGAAAAGAGATGGTCACCAGTCATACCCACATCTCGGGGGAGGAAAAGTGTTAGATCAGTTGGGAAAAAGTGAGGAAAGGTTTCCCAGACCAAAGAAGGTTTCTGGCAGGACCTGTGACCATCTGAGGGCCCCAGAAGCCCAAGCCCAGCTCTGGGTGGCCCCAGGTCAGACACTCGCAGTTACCCAGCCTGGACCACTCCTGCCTGGGTACGTACCCACCAGATCTCAAATGCCACCTTCCTGGAAAAGATAATGACAACATCCTTCTCCCTCTCCATTTGTTCCCTGTCAGGCCGCCTTGTCTATGCTGACAACATGGTGGCCAACACTCCCTGCCCGCACTCTTCCAGTTGTTTATTTACTCGTCTACTCATTTATTTTGTCTCTCCACTGCTGGTCTAAGGCCAACAGGGTAGGAGATGTGTCTCCATTTTATTCACCAGAGTCCTTGGGACTCATGGAAGAGCTTGAGGGAAACTCAATAAATGCCTCACGAATAAATGGATGAATGGAGTACGGGGAAAGTATCAGAAGGGCAAAACTTGGCAGCAAGGATGGTGTACAGTTGTGTTCTGGCACTTTCTTTGTGACTGTGTGAGAGAAATTCTGAGCCTCCATTTCCTCAGAGGGAACAATTATGAGCATTCATTGAGGGCTTACTATGGACCATGTGCTATGCCGTCATTACCATAGTCTTCTTATCTAGTCCTCCAAGGGCCCTGTGGGATAGGAACTATTACCATCTACACTTTATACACCATAAAACTGAGAGCCAGTTAACTAAATCCACCCAAGTACCACAGCCAGAAAATGACCAGAGAAATGCAGAGCCCCAGAAATGAGGGCCCCAGAAGCCCAAGCCCAGCTCTGGGTGGTCCCAGGTCGGAGCACTCGCAGTTACCCAGCCTGGACCACTCCTGCCTGGGTATGTACCCACCACATCTCAAATGCCACCTTCCTGGAAAAGATAATGACAACATCCTTCTCCCTCTCCATTTGTTGGAAGCAACAAATTTCCTTGCAGATCCACTGACATACACAGATATCTGCCCTGTCCCCTGCCCAAGTTTCATCATTTCCCTACCCTCTCCAGCACTTCCCTGCATCATCTCCATAGCCTCAATTTCTAAGTGCCTGAAATCCTGCCTCAGTTTACCACACCCCCATTGGGCTTCATTCCCATAGCAACAAAACAGGTGATGCCACCCAGGGTCCATATACCATAGAAGATGGGAGATGGGACCTTCAAGGTCAACTTTCCTCAGTTCCTACATCCAAGAAATGAGGACAGTCGTAACACATTCTTCCTAAGTTATCAAGAGAAATAAACACTAGGTAAAACAGCACAGTACCTAGTACACAGCAAGCACTCCATAAATGTCTGCAATGATCTTTCTCTTTATAGAATATGATGAAGACAGACACACACACACACACACACACACACACACACAGAGGAAACGTGGCTTTCTCCAAATTAGGTTGTTTAACACAGAGGTCAGAAAAGTATAACCTGTGAACTAAAACTCCAGTCCTTGTCCTGTTTTTATAAATAAAGTTTTATTGGCATACAACCCCACCCATTTGTTTACATACTGTCTACGGCACCTTTCCAGCTCATCAACAGAGTTGAGCTGCTGTGATGGAGACCATGCAGCTAGTAATAACTAAAATATTTACTATGTGGCCCTTTATGGGAAAAACGTGCTCCTCCTTCCTTTCAAAGGTCTAAAAACAATCTAATAGCCATCATCCAGGCATGTGGGGAAGCACAAGGCTGATGACCAAAGCTTATTTTTGCAGTCCAAAAAGGTGCCAAGGCTGTAAGAACATCTGGTTTTCTAAAATCCTCTTCTTTTCAAAGTGATTTTTTTTAATATAGTTTTTTCAGAGGCAGCAAGATGGAGAGGCAGCCACAGGTTCCAACCTCAGTCAGCAGCCTTCACCTGGCAAGTTGCTCCCTGGGACTCAACTCACTCTCCTGATGGCTCAGGGTTCTGTGGAGTCACATGGTTCAGGTGTGACTCTGCTAGGAACTCTGGAGTCCCAATCCATCCCCTTCAGGCCTCAGCTGTACCAGTGACCTGGCTTTGAGAATCTCAGGAGAAACCTCAGTCATGTGCCCCACCCTGGCCCAGTGAGGAGCAGGAAAGGACCCTGACAAGAGTCACTCCTGGGTTATCAGGAATCCCTAAGAAAGAAAATGGGCCCTAAGCAACTTAACAAGACCGTGTCTCAACATATAAAATAAAAAAGACTGGGGATGTGGTTGAGTGGTTAAGCTCCCCTGGGTTCAATGGAAGGAAGGGAGGGAGGAAGGGAGGGGAGGGAGGGAGGGAGAAAGGGGAAGGGAGCCAGAGAGAGAGAGAGAAAGAGACAGAGGGCAGGGGAGGGAGAGGGAGAATAAGGTGACTCAGGGCACTTAAAGCTTTCTCATTTTCCGCCCTGGGAAAAATCAGCCTTCTGTGCCCACTCTAATTCTGAACAATTAAGTGCCAAGTTTTTTATTAACTGTTACCTTATTTTGCCCTTTAGAACAGCCCTACGAGTTGCTCTTTGAGATTCAACGTGCAATTTTGCAAAATGGGAACCTGAGGTTCAGAGAGGTTAAGTAACTTCCTCAAGGCTATACAGCTTACAAAAAGCAGAGTCAGAATTGGAATTATTTTCAGTTTAACCCCAAAACCACCTCTCTCAATTGTAGCACAATCTTGCATGAAACACCAATAAACTTTTCTAGTCTGGAAATTCTCTCTCGTCCTTATTATCCTCTCTAAATTTATTCCACCCATATCTGAATTTCATTCATTAATGCTGTGTTGACTGTCTCCTGTATGCTTGGCACCTGGGATAAAGCAGGGATTAAGAGCCATGGCCCTTTCTTTCACAGAGCTCACATTTTAGCAGTGAATACTGACAATAACAACCACAGAGAGAAACAAAGCAAGTGAGACGCCCACTTGGGGTGGTAGCCATTCAATCAGTACATTCATAATGTGGGTATGGATCGTGATCCTTATTGGGAAGCTTATTCTTTACCAGGCATCAGGCCAGTCATTCCATGTAATTCTTAATCATGGCAACCACTCTGCTATCCAGGAATTAATTATCACCATTTTGAAGATGAGGAAACTGAGAATTCAGCAAGAATCCAGTCCACATTCCCTATGTTTGTGGATTCTGTTTCCCTTTTCCCGTGGACATCACCTTTCTGCTGGAGAATGCCATGCGCACAGAAACCTAAGAAATATTCAAGACTGGCTGACAGATACAAATTGATGACCTTGGTTTTTATAAGTATATTAACATGTAATTACATAAAGACTAAGGCTCCGTAGACATTGATTATGTGTGATAATAGCATTTGGCATCATATAAATCACCAAACTGGTAATTATATAGATAAAATATTTACTTAGGCCTGAGTATTATCATAAGTACAACTGTCTATGGAAAGCCCCCTCAAAACAGTTCAGCTTTGGGAAATCAGTCTGTGATTGCCAGCTGGGCTTCATCTAATAGGGCCTGTTAAATGTGCATTTAATGCAGGGGGTTTGGTTTTTAAGGACAGAGGATAAAGCTAGGCTGAAGCTTCCATCACCTGGATACTTGGTCCACCCAAAAGGACTGGTAGGTTCGGCATGCTTTGTGGCCTCGGAGATGTGACAGCATCTGTAATGAGAGCTGTATTAGACTGTCTGCCAGTCACACAGCCTGTCCACTCTCCCTCAAATGTTGACACTTTGGTTCTGCGAATGTAAATCTGGCCCAGAAAGAAGCAGATACAAATAAAAAGCAGGCAATCTCCTGGTAATTAAGGAAGTAGTCTTTGATGAACGTTTCAAAAAGAGATCGTAGGGCAGTCGCTAAGGTTCCTAAGCCATAAACAGTACCTAAAAGCTGCCTCATCTCCGCTTCTCTGATGCCTAGGAGTTCATGTTCAGAACATATAAACATGTTTCTCATCTTTGGAACAAGCACTTAGCAATTTCTACCTCCATGAACATTTTTTTAATTTGCAAAGGCCCAAAGCAGATGATCCTAGGAGTGCAGCCCCTGCCAACACGAGTCCACCTCAGGCTAAACCTCTGAAACAGAAATGAACTTCTAACGAAGCTGCCACTTGCTAAATCACAGAACAACTCAGGGCCTGACAGGACAAGAGAGGCAGGTGGTCTTAACGATGGAGGATTTGACTGGGAGCAAGAAGCCCTGCATTAAAGACTCGGCCTTGCCACCAGCTGGCTATGTGACCTTAACAAAGTCACATTCTGTTGAAGACAGATCTGACTGGAAGCTCCTGATCATCTCTGGCAGAACCTCACTGCAATGACTAGGAAACCCAGGAAAAGGTGGTAACTTCTGAAAGGACCGGGAGCAAGCACTCATAATAAAACCACCACTGGCATCTGGAGGAAACTGAAATGGAAGTTACGATGCAAATGGTAGACCACTGCAGAAGCACCCTTATTATAATCTGTGAAGGAAATATGTGAAACCTTGTCTTCCTAGAATTAAGTAGATCGACCATGTATTTCTTCCACACTGTCAATCCCCAAGTTCAAAAATATAGTGCCTCACAAGGACTCACTGGTCTCTACCAAAAGATCTGGCTAGGTCCCAAGTCCCTTCTTTCCTTACAATATACCTACAATCAGAAAACAATCTTTGGGGAAAACAATAGGAATCATTATGAGTAAATTTAAAAAAAAATGAATACAATGGAAATTGAAAAAGAAATCCCTGTGAACATTTGAAGAGAAGACCTCTAAAAATCATCTAATAATACACCCTGAACCATGGTCTAGAGGACATTAAGCATCTTCCACAAGAGGCAGACTCAGTCCTCAGTGAAGCCAGAAGAGAAAGTCACAAAGAGACACTAAGATAAAATGAAAAGGTGACAGGATTAGACGACAGATCTGGGGGCTCATCACGGATCTCAGGGGAAGCAAATATGCACAGAACAGAAACAAAGGCTGCGTTGGCTGGAAAGGGGGTGGTGGCAACGTATCAGGCCCTCCAACCTTAACACTGACCGAAAATGAACAAAAGGAAGCGAAAGTAGCAAAGAAGCCACAGATGTTGACATTTTCGATGTCTTCCTCACTGACTGAGAGGATGCAACACAACCAGAACCCGTCCAAAATGCCAGGAAAGCATACACCACCCACTGTTGAGAGAACTTCACAGTGTGCGGGGACATGAATGAATTCTGGAAAACCCAGTCCTATCTGCCAGTTGGAATGCCAGTGGCTGTGGGCTGGGCACAGGAAGGACACCTGACTTGGTGCCCTGTGCTCCTGCATCAATAGCACTTTAGGTCCTCCTTGGTCTGGTGGTGTTTTCCCTCTAAGCTAGTTCTCCCCAGAGGCTCTGGGGCCTTCTAGCATTTGTAATACCCCCACAACTGGGAGGAGAAGAGCTGGGGTAGAAGGGAAAAGATTAAGAAATAGCAAAGTGATTTTTCAGGTGAGGACCAATAGAAGTCCACAGGACAAATGTAGTTACAAGAACTATACAACTCTCCCCGAGGGCTAACGCGTTCTGAAGCAAGCTGGAAGTTTCTCCGTACCCTACCAAGCACACGTAACTGCAAAGGGCTGGCTGCAGAGAACCCTCCCAGGTCTTCCAGGACTCTGGCCATCAGCAGCAGCCATGCCAGTAAGCTCAAGGTAGATGCAAACCCACATTCCCATGTGCCCGCTCGGAGGGCAGCACCTACTGAGTGAGGGGAATCTTGAAGTCACACTGACCTGGGCTCACAATCTGACCCAGCTTGTGACCATGTGAACCTGGACAAGTCACTCACCCCTGCTCAGTGCCAATTTCTCATCACAGGAAGATAACGATAAGACAGCATTCTAAGCCAGAAGCTTACAGGAATTACATTCTTTAAGGGAAAGAATATAAACTCAGAACAGATACTATATGAAAAGACAAGAAATCACAACGAATAATAAATTTCTAATAAATGAACCACAAACATTGGAATCCAGAAAAAGAACATTTATATTAATTATCCTCCTGACCAAACTTCTCCTTCAACCTTTTTGGATGTTCTTCGGGGGATCACCAGTTAATAACAAGAACTTTGAAATACCATTTCTTATACAGACTTAAAATGTCCCCTCTAGCAGTTTGATTAATATTTGTTTATCATTAATAATATTTTTATAGTATCCTTCAAGTTCACAAGTCATTATTTACAAAGTGTCATGTAAACTTTAGGATTGCAGTCTATCAAATTTCTTTCATATGCTGTAATATTTCAGATCATTTAGAAGTATTCTTGTGCATGGAGCAATCAAACATTCTATGAGCTGATGACATTAGGCATGTTCTGGGAAGTCATTTCCATTTCCATATCAGGGCAGCTAGGAATGGCTAAGTACAGTCTAGGAAACGTACGTGTGTGTGTGTGTGTGTGTGTGTGTGTGTGTGTGTGTGTGTGTGTACAGCCTAAACTTCAACTTCTGCTTATCTACATCTCTAAAATGCTTTGACTATTCCAAAATCCCTTTCACCCCCAAAAGTAGGTTGAAGGAAAAGCATTCATAATGGAATCATACAGCAGTCTTAACCAATTGGTACTAAAATAATCTTACTTTTGATCATTTTGTAAAGTAGATGACTATGCTATCATATTGCTCGGGCCCCTTTCAGGACTTTGGAAGGGCAGTGTGACAGAGGGAGGCCCTGAAGTTTATGCTGCAGCTCCTCCCAAAGCACAGGCTCTGAAATGCCCCTGTAGGATAAACACAGAGGCTGTGACATGTGCCTGTCCCCAGAAGGGACCCCTATCCCTATATGCAATCACACCACATTTCTGACTGAGGCACCATGAACCTGCCCAGCACTTCTCAACCCACTGCACCGCGTAGTCATATATCTCATTTAACAAGAGACCGCAGGCAGGAGATAGGGCAGGCCTCGGAAGGCGAGATTTGTAGCATTCACGAACATTCAGTTACTTTCATACAAACATTTTGGATTTTACCTTGGGGAGAAAAACATGCAACAACTGTGCTAGAAAACATTGCTATTGTCCGTGGCTCCGGAAAAATACTATAATTTAGACATTTGCCCAGTTTTCTAAAGCATGCTGAGGTCAATCAGTATTTTGGAATGTTGTTCATTTTCCCCATTGCCATCTTCTTCTCTCTCAAGCAGCTCCCTCCACAATCACACCTTTGAACCTTTAAGTAGGTATCATAGAGCTGGTTACCATATCCCCTTAATAATCCAGCAGGTTGTGCAGTTAAAGATATTTTTCAAAAGAAGCCCCAGGCCACATCACGTGACTCACTGGGGACCACAGCCCCCTTGATCATTTAGAGGCCTGCCGCGGGCTTGAGAGTCTGCAACTGTTTTGATTCAGACTCAGTAGAATTACCCTAATCTCTTCCTCTGAGTTTTTACATAGATGTCTCACAGCAGGTTTTCTGCAGCCCTGGAGCCTCCTCAAGGCAAGCCCTAGGACGTGAAGCTGTTCCTTGGTCAGAAGGATCTGCAACTTCACTTTCCCAGACCACCAGAAGATCAGTGAGAGGCACAAACTTGGCCTGCAGGTTGCTTCCAGCCTTGGGAGAACTTTTTTTCCCCCCAGTGGTACCCACAAAGGCATCCTAAGAGACCACCGCACAGAGTAAAATTGATGTTGAGGTCGAGGGGATTATGGAACACACTCTTTCAAAGGGCTCACAAGAGAACATTCTCTAAATCACAAGGCTCTTCAACACACACACATACACACACACACACACTCACAGAATTTCTTAGAGGAATTAAAGGAAACAAACGTCCAGAATTAAAAACAAGAGTCGGGTGCATTTTAAGAGTTAAATATGGATGAGCTATTAATTTTTGTTATTAGGAGTTGAGGTTCATAAAATGCATTCATAACTTAACTACATTTTAACAAGTCATAACTATAGATAGATACTAATTAGTAACTATTGTGGTTACCCTGAAGTCACAAATATTCAAGCCATCTACTAACACCATCAGTTGATAACATTATTTTCAGGTTAACTGACATCTGAAAGAGGTATATACATGACATAGGTGCAGCCTATGTAACTTATTTATATGTAAATCTGATGGGCATATGTACATTATTTAGAGTCATCTTACATATTCTAATTGACATGTAAACCTACATCTAAAAATTATATATACATTATAGAGGGGCATCTTACATACACTTATTTATATGTAAATCTATACATATACATAGATATATGCCTGTATATGTCAAGCTTATTAGCTATATTCTAATTGCAAAAGTAATACATTTTTACTGGGAATAATTTGGGAAAAATTTAAGAATACAATCCCTTCTATCCTCACCTCACCTTGATCATATTTGGATCTGTGGCTTTTGAGGGTTATTTTTCTTTCCCCCATTCTAAAAAAATTTAGAACCAGAGTGAACACGAAGATTTGCAATCTGCCTTTAAAGTGCATTGTATATCAGGAATATTTTCCCATTTCACTAAATATTCTTCTAAAAGCTGATATTAAGGGTTGACACCTTATATGCCCTTAATTTATTAAACCAAGTCCTCTCTTAATATTTTTGTTGTTTTCATTTTACTACTTTCATAGAGCAATGAAACAAACCTTAGGACAAATCTGCTTTATTTCCTTAGGATGATTTTCTGAAAGTTTGATTTCTCAGGTCAAAGGCATACATACATAATTTCTTTATATAGTCAAATCAATTCTCTTCCAGAACAGTTGTTGCAATTAACTATATTTATAACATGTAAGACTGCCTAGTTAATTCCCTTGTATCCTCACCAGTACTAAGTGTCCTCACTGATTTTAATCTTTGTCAATTTCATTGGTGAAATGCAGAGGCTCGTTGCTCCAGTTTTAGGTTATCTGAATTGGGTGAGGCTGAATGCTCTTGGTAAGATCCGCTGTCCACTGGCATTCCACTTGCAAATCACCCGTTGATGCCCTTAGTTCATTGTTTGATAGAGCTGTTTTATTCTAATTTATAGGTGTTCTTATATGGTCAAGACATGCATCTATCATATTTCCAATTATAAACATTCTTCTAGTTTAACTTCTTAATTATTTGTAACATATACACATTGTTGAACATAAAGTAAAACCTATAAATAATTTTCCACCATGATAGAACTGCCTACATAGAATATCTGATATGCAAGCATTTGATACTATGGGAGAGATAAATATTCCCCTGTATCATCTTGTGGCTCTCTTGTTACATTATGAGTTCATTTAAATCTCTGATGCATTTAGGAATAATTTAAATGTATGATGTGGCATATATTTTACTTTTAAAAGTACTTTTATTGTTCCAGCATCATTGCATAATCCATTCACTACCCAAGATCTAACCTACCTGAACTGTTTTCATATACCTGGTATTATTTCTGATCCTTCTATTCTGTTCCAGTGTATTGTGTCTAAATATATCGGTATCAACATGTTGCAATTATTATAGATTGGAACATGGCGTAAGTACTGGCAATGTCCTGGATTGGCATGCAAAATAAACAGAGTTGAAATCCTTGTCCCTGCCAGGCATGGTGGTGCATGCCTGTAATCCCAGTGAGTGGGGAGGCTGAGGTAGGAGGATTGTCAAGTTCAAGGCTAGCCTCAGCAACTTAGCCAGGTTCTAAGCAACCTAGCAAGATCTTGTCTCAAAACAAAAAATAAAAAAAGGATGTGGCTCAGTGGTTAAGTGCCTGGGTTCTATCCCTGGTGTCAAAAATAAATAAATCCCTGATCTAACTTTTACTAGCTGGCTAGCCTTGGGAAATTTTACTAAGTCTTTGTGCCTTTAGTTTTTTTTCATCAATAAAAGACAACTAATAATCATCCCTTCTTCATCAAATCATTGTGAAAATTAAAATGAGTTCATAAAGAGAAAGTGGTTAGAATGATGCCTGATACATAGTGCATTGCGTGATAGATATTAGCTATATGTCTATTTCTCAGGGCTGCTATAACCAAGTGCCAGAGATGGGGTGACCTGAACAACAGAAATGTACTGTCTCACAGTTCTGGAGGCTGGAAGTCGAAAAGCAACGCGTCATCAGGGTCAGTTCCTTCGGAGGCTGTGAATGAAGAACTGTCCCAGCTCCTAGTGGCTTGTTGTGGTCTCTGGCATTCCTGGATCCCTGCTTTCTCCTCCTGTGGCACTTTCCTTGCTCTCTGCACATGCTGTGCCTCTGAACTTCCCCCTTCATTTTAAGGACACCAGTCCTACCTACTAGCTTAGGACTCACCATAATGACTTCATCTTAAAGTGGTTAAATCCTCAAAGCCTCAATTTTCAAATAAGGTCACATTCAAATACACTGGGGGTTAGAACTCAATGTGTCTTCTTTTAGGGGACACAAGACAATCCATAATAGTCTTTATTTATTATACCTTTTCAGATATGGAATGATAGGGATTTTGACAACTTTGTCTTAATATTGACTTCAATGTCTTTCTTTTTTTTCATGACAAACATTAAGCTCATGCTTAGATTTAGAAAAGTTCCTCGTTTGCTTAACATTATAAGGATTTATCTTTCAATCTCTAATGGACCAAAGCATTGGGAGTGTTAGGTTGTTTGCTAACTTTTACAATCAGATTGGGTTTTGGATTTTATCAAAAGCCTTTTTGAAGTTATTGAACTAATCATCTGATTGTTCTACATTGACCTATCAAAGTGACATACATTAATTTCTTAATTAATAATTGACCATTTCCTATATTTCCAAACAAATGCTACTATGGAGTGGTATATTATTCCTTTAACATATTACTAGACTAGATTTGTGACTTTTGTTGTTGTGTTTTGTTTTAGATGGTGGCATTCATCTTCATTTGGGTAGTTGTCCTATAAACTCCCTTGACAAATTTCACAACCAGATTGTCTTTGCTTTCTCAGGCAAGGGATTTGTGGATCAACCCCAGTCACAGTATCTCCTAGAAACCACTTGAACGAAGTGTGATGCAGAAAGATGGCATCTTTTCCAGTTCCCAGACCAGTCATTTCAATGTTTTTTTTCCCATGTCAACTCATTTCAAGGAATGCAGAACAATCACCTACCTGTGCTAAAAATCCTCCTGCTTCCCAAAAGTCTGGGCTCTTTGCACATTATTTGTCTGAATCATCCAGGCAAGGCCAGTAGTCTCCAGAGTCCTTGGATCCTTAGACTCCCAATTAAAAAACCAAGCACATGTGCATCCATACAGTGGAATACTACTCAGCAATAAAAAGGAACAAACTATTGATACATGCAATAAGGACAAGTCTGAAATGCTTTATGTTAACTGAAAAGAGCTAGACTCCAAAGACTACAAAATGCCTGATTCCACTTACTGACATTAACAAATGTTCAGACTAAAGGAAGAATAAATGTATCAGTCATTACCAGGAGGTGGCAGGAGGGAAGGGTTTCACCAAACGAGGAACCTGAAGGAATTTGGTTGATAATAGAAAAAATATATTAACATGCATAAGGGGGTATGTGCATGGGGTTTTGCATGAAATGAGACTGAACACGAGATGATAACTGTTGAAGCTGGGCAATGAGGGTTCACTATGTTATTCTATATTTCCTTTGCATATATTTGAAGTCTTAAAAATATATATAGCTAAAAAAAATCAGACACAAAGCACTGAATTTGTGCGAGAAAGAAGCTTGGGAAACAATTTCTGGGCACCCTTTCCTACTCCAATTATCTGAACCCTTGGCCCTCCCTAAATGGCCTAGTTCATGAAAGTAGTATCTGATGACTTAATAAACTGAGAATAAAGAGAAATGAGAGAGATACAATTAAGGAAACAGAGGCAGCTCTAACCTTGGCCACACAAACGAAATGGCTGTGCTAATGTCTTTGTTAATGTCTCATGGTCAGAGCAAAGAGGAAATAGCTCCCAGGATGGCTGCCTGTGCATGTTAGGGCCCCTCTGGGAGCCCCACTGCACCATACAATGTGCTTCAAAATCTGAGCTTCCATTAAAAAGTCTGAGTTTATGGCATAGCTCAGAGGCCCCTGCAGGAAGACCGCTGGGTCTCTCAGAAAGTGCTTAGGCCTAGCCAGGTGATGGGTAAGCCCTGGGGGGGTCCCTGCCCTGACAGTTGACAGCTTAGCTTCAAGGTCCTCTGAAAGCTACCTTCTGATCTGCAAAAGGGCTTTGTGCAGGAAATGGGCTGTGCCTCAGGGCCCAGGCAGGCTGCCCAGCAAGGTCCTGAGCGTAGGTCTGCGAGTGGACCAGACTCGCCCACACGCTTAGCGTAGTAGAGGCAGCTGCTTTTAAAATACTCATCACAACATGTCTGCGATCTTACTGCCACAGACAGATGAATCACTGTGGTTTAAAAGGCCATTTACCAAAGGAAGGTCTCAGCAAAGTTAAACACTTAACCAGTGAAATCTCACTGTCTCCTGCCTTCCCACCAGTCTAGACTGGAAGGGAGCTTACCGATACCCTGGGCCCTGAGAGGCGTGGTCAGGCTGGTGTCCCTGTTCCCATCTCACTGATAAAGAAACTGCCTCCAGAAGTCACACAGCTAGTGACTGGATAACTAGGGTGGAGGACGTCAGAGGTGGTTACCTCTCCATCTTCCTTTACACAGAGGACCTTCCCCTGCTCCACCTCAGGGGATTGAGCTAGAGGAAACCCCTTCAGGACACAGGAATTGCTTCTTCAATTGAGAAATCCTGTCTGTCATTCCTTTGATTACATTTGCTAGTGGTCATCATGTTCAGATGCGACTCTCTGTGTCTACAATGTCCTTGCCAACTTGAGTCCAGGTGCCTGGGTCCCCTGACCTTCTCCTTCATCTCTGTCCAAGTTCTTTCCTCCTTCCAGCTCAGATGTAGTCAAAGCCCACCTGCGCAGAGCAAAGAGCCCATCTCTCTCTCTCTACCCTGGAGTGAGACGTGAGCTTCAACTGTCTGTTCACACAATGAGTGAGTGGGGAGGTGGAGACAAAGCTTGCTGCAGACAGAGTGGAACTTCACAGAGTCCTGTCCTCTGACTAAGCAATCTCCTGTGTTCCAGGAAACAGCTCACTGCCAAGAACCATCTTTCCCCATATGACTCAGATAAGGCTTATTGATGACCTGTTGATTACCTATGACAAAGCCAGACACAGATTCTCCAAACATCCCTTCTTTGTCTCAGAAAAGATTTGCTGAACTGTCTGTTTGCACTAGCCAATCAAGACAAAGCATTCCGAACCTGACCTGATCAAATTTTGTCAGGTTCCTCTCACCCCACCACCCCTTCCAGTGATTGGCTAACTGCAAAGACATTTCTAGTTCCATCAACCAATCAGGCTACCAGCTCACCCCACCCACCCCAACCAGTTCTCCCCATTGCAAAGATCCTCTTCCAATAGCAATAGCTGCTTTTGATACAGTTGTTCCCGATTGTTGTCCAGACATGTAATTTTTTTCTTTGACACTGTCTCCCAATCAGGAGGAAGAGGGACAAACCCAACCTCCACTTGAGACTGACACCCAGTTTACCAGGCCTGCTCCGTCTGGGTTCTAGAAACCACTTGTGTAGATGAAAAGCACAAGGATTTGCTTCCAAGTATTTTGTGCATATGCTCCATCAGTTTGGTCTCTTTGGCTAAAGCAGCAGCCAGCCGAAGCTCAGTGCCCTAAGTATTTAAATCAGCCTGGCGCCCTCCACCAGGCTCTTTGTACTCCCCAACACCAGGAGAGGCCCGCCCAGCACCTGCTGCACCACCCAGACAACTGCCTAGACATAAAACACATCTTTCTCAGTGAAGGACATCATTTCTCCCATTTCTTAGGTCCCGGGGCCTGATACCAGGAGACAAGAAAGCACATGAAAGCCCAGGTCTCTGCTTTGATTCACACCACCAAACATTTCTGGAGAAGTCTCCTTCTCTGCAGGCTGCAGGGGCACCCATCACCTCTCCAGCATATTTAGTGACCAAGTCCCCCCAGGAAAGACATGAAGGGACGCCCTCTGATGTGTTCGAGCAGCTGGAAATTTGAAGGGCCCAGTTTAGGAAGCCTACCTGTGGAGTCTAGGGCGGTAGGAGAGCTAGGTGTGCCCTCTATGCTTTTCCTTCTCAAATCATGTCCTGCCTGCCATGGTTGAGGTTATCTATACCCCCACGATCTGAGATCCCTTTGACAACTTGGAACACCGGGCTACAGATGGATGCCAGTGCGAGGAACAGACCACACCCCAGAAAGAGCAACGGCTGGTCTATGGGCCGCACCAGAAACACCAGCTGGAAAGGTTGAGACCAGGTGGCCAAGCTCTGGAATTCAGTCCTCTGTGCCACAGCTTACGAGCATCACACAAAGGCAGCATAGCAAGCACAGGGACAGCTGGGCACTTAGCATATTGAAAGTCCTATGTGATCAGCAGCATATTCAAAAAAGCCCTCTGGTTGTCCCTGTCACTTGTAATTTAAGGATGAATAAGGTGAATGAGTTGAGTCAGAGGCAAGAAACAAAATAAAAGTGACTGATAGATCTTTACCACACAGTACTACTCAGCGTGAAATATTAACACATGGAACAGGATGGGTAAAGCTTAAAAAGAGTAGACATTGAGTAGACTAAAGCATGAAGTCAAGAACAAAAGACTATACACTCTATCATTCCTATCATTCTTTTTGTATAATTTTGTTGTTGGTGGTGTTACCAGGGATTGAAGCCAGGGGCACTTAACCACTGAGTCACATCCTCGAGCCTTTTTTATTTTTTTTATTTAAAGACAGTTTTGCTGAGTGGCTTAGAACCTAAGTTGCTGAGGCTAGCTTTGAACTTGTGATCCTCCTGCCTCAGCCTCCTGAGCTTCTGGGATTACAGACATGTGCCTGGCTCCTTTTATATATAATTATATATATAACTGGCAAAACTATGGCATCCAAGAGCAGATAAAGGGCAGGGAGGTGGGAGAAGGGTAGGGGGGGTAGGTGCATGATTGAAAACCAAGGAAGGAGAGGAAGATGAAAATTTAGGGTGAGGGTACAATTCCACATCTTCAAGTGATAGTGGTGACCTGATTGTATACAATGATCAAAATTCACTATTCTGTATGCTTAAATGTTATCATGTACAAATAATACCTTACAATGTTGTTTAAAAGTGGAGGTGGGGAGGTTTCTTGGTCAGCCACGGGCAAAAAGATCAGAGAATTTTATTCCAAACCAAAGGCTACTGTGCAATTTGGGTCAGAAGAACACACAATGCAGAAATCACATTTCTCCCTTTCACATTTATGAAAAGGAGAAAGAAAAAAGAAACTGCAACAGGCATTTGAATTTTTCCCTGCTCTAATCAGTGCAGAGAACTGGGTAACAAGTAAGACCAAGAGGGTTTAATTAAACTGAGCAATCATTAAACTGGATTTAAGAGTGCTTGTGTTTGCAAAACAACAAAATATTTACAGACGTTTTCTTCATCCCCTTCATTAGTTTCAGACTCCACAGGAAATATGGAGGTTGAGAACAGGGCCTAATGAGATCGTGTGAATTTTAACTACTGAGGTTACTGTGGCAAAGAGACGGCCTGGGAAAATGCTCTCGACGAAGTGCTAAGTGAGAAAAGCGAAACAAAAAAAATGAGCTGGCTCCAGCATTCCAAGAGGTTAAAAAAAATCAGCACAGGAAGATGGGGCAATATGTACGGGGCACTGGAAATTAAAATATTCTACCAGCGATGATATAAAACAGGTGGGATCAGGGGATTATTTTCATCTTCTCCATTTTCTATAATATCTGAAATATGGTTTTATTACTTCAATTTCTTTCAAAATAGAAAGCTAATTTAGGCCTATAAAAGTCATGAGATGCTCACTATCACTTTGCTGTCCCTTAGAATGAGACAGAACAGGAGTCTGGAGCTGTGGTGTCCAAGCTCATGCCACTGTACTCCAGCCACATTCTCAGTGCCACCCAGGGAGCGAAACTGCTCTTCAGGTCACTGGTGACCTTTTCGCCAGTGGCTGAACCTGCAGGTCAGTCCTCGGCCCGTCACTTGGGTTCCGCGGGCAGTGTTGACAGTTGACCGCTGCCTCCTCCCTCTCTGGGATCCCCTACAGGTTTCTCCTGGCCTGTCCTCCCTCCACACTCTCCACATCCCCTGTGTACCTCTCCCAGCTCTTCCTCATCAGCAGGTACTGGAGTGCTCAGGGCTCCATCCTGGAATTTCTTCTCTCCACCTCCATCCCTGAACATCTCATCCCCGTCCACAACTTGCAATAGCATCCATACACTGACTGCTTCGAGGTTTGCGTCTTTATTCTAGAACCTTCTCCCAGCCTCCAAGACTCATATACCTGTAATTCCCTAATTGACATATCCACCTGGACATCCCACAGACACCTCCAGTCTCAGATGCTCACAGCTGGTATCCCCAGCCTCTCTCAAACCTCCTCCTCTGAACCTTCCCTGTTCTATGCCTTGCAGCTTCTCTTAGCTCTGCCTTCACCACTAGTTGATTCTTTAAATTCTCTTTAGTCACACTCTGCTTTCTGAAGGACCCCACTGTGATATGTACACTTAAATGTACCACCACCCACTTCCTGCTCCACATCCTGGCCAGCCTCTACTGAGGCTAAACACACTGTACATTTAGTGCCTTTGAATCCTCATCATTCTATAGGCAGTCGAAGCCTGAACCACCCCTTGCCAAGGTGTCTTCATGCTTGAGAATGTAATCCAAGTATCAATGCCTCCTCCAGGAAGCCTTCCCTGAGCACTGCTACCCACCCCCAAGTTGGACAGGCATTCAGGCCGTGTGGTCCCCAGCACTTCACTCATGGCTCTTTATTGAGTGGCCGTACATTACACCTGAGTCAAGTAGACGACTCTACCCTCCTTCGTGCTCATCATCATGGCTACCAGTGCCAAGTCATGCCTGTGGGAGAGCCAGTCACACCTGCAGTCTGCTCATCCTGGGGACTGTACCTGGAAAGCGAGAACATTAGTCACAGCCAGGGATTTCTGGATCCACAGGTAATAAAAATAAGCGAAGCCACAGACTGGGCAATACAGAGGGCTAGATTACTCCACAAACCAAACACACACAAATCCTATCTACAGGCATCCCATGGTAGTTTTTAAAGAACGTTGTATACTCAGAAGAGCACACGTCTGTGCATTGGGCCGGGCCCACAGGCCATGAATCTGCAGTGTCTAAGTCAGAGGATATGAAGTGTGTAAAACTTCAGGGACTAATGCTGAATGAAGGCTTCCAGATAGGAAATGCCTACACAGATGACAGATGGGGACCAACATGCATGCACCACTATCTAGGTGACAACACACTTTACGTGTGTGTCTCTCAGTCATCCGAATAATAGCCCCAGGAGGCAAGCTCATTATTATTATTGCTACCTTTGCCTTTGAGAAAGCTGGAGCCTACAGAAAGCAGATGACTTAACAAGGTCAGTCAACAAGGCCCTGAAAGAGCCAGCAGCCTTGGCATCCATTCCAGGCACCCCACGTGCTTTGTCCGCAGCACCCAATATCATCAATGCCCTACCTGTTTCAAGGTGGATAGTGCATTCTGAATATGTGCTGTGGATTCACACAAGAATTTCCACACATGCCCCTTTTATTCCTGCCTTATAATATGCTTTCATTTTTTTTTTCCAGTTACAATCTGTACTATCAAATCCTGAAAGATCTCTGGGCTTAAGACCACACACAGCTAGATGAGAAAGGCCTTGGTATTTGCTTGTAAAGCAGTCTTGTATCCTGATAATGGAAATAGCCACCACCTGGTAAATAGGCTGGGGCACTCGCCAGCATCTGAGGCCACACCTGTGAGCCTTGGGAACAGAGCAACTTAGCAGCCAAAAGTGCTCCAGCAAAGAGCAGAATGGATGAGAAAGAGCCCAGACTTTTCTTACAAACCGCACATGAACATGTCACTCTCTTTATCATGATGGCTTCCATGGGAGTGAATGGCTTCAGATGGTATCCTCAAGGTGAGAAAAGCTGACTTCACACTAACCAGCCCAAATGTGCATTGAACATCACAGCTAGTAAATCACCTGAGCCTCACACCAATCCCATAAAATACCAGCTGTCAACCTCACTGTACAGACAAGGGATGGGGCTCAGAAAGGTAAGGTGAGCTGTTGGGGTTACGTGGAGATATGAGCATAACTGAGCTGGATTCCCATATCCGGGTACTTATGACTTCATCTGTGGTCCTCAGACGTTACTGGTAATGTGAATCACCTGGGAACTTGATAAATACAGATTCTAGGGCTGTGCTCCAGGAACACTGATTTAGCAGTTCAGAGATGGGACCTGAGGAACCAGTTCTGAGAGCCTCCCAGGCAGATCCAGCGCATGTGTCCAGAGGATGAAAATCCCTGTGGTCATACAGTCCTGCCTTTCCCAAGAGAAAAGCGCCTTCCCAAATGGAAACTCTAAAGTCACAAATGATGAGCACTGACCCCCAAAAAGTATCCACGAGCCACAGTTGCACAAGTGCTGGTTCCTAAGCATACTTCCTAGATTCCCTGAGGCCTCTGGCACAAGCTCTGTTAAATCCCAATTACACCTGCACTAATAGTTAATGTTTTTAAATGGCTCACTGTTCCTTAAGTTGTTTTAAAAGGATACTCCACGTCACTCTCCAGAACAGAAACCAGGCTCATTTGCCATCAAAAGATGATGAGGCTCAAAACAAAATCAATGGAAGCAAGAAAAATCAAATCTTGGCTAGATATTATTGCTCACCCTGAGGTTAGCATGCTGAGACCAGCTTTCTCCAAGGTAAAAACAGGCATTAAGTGTTAGAGGAGCAAGGCATGACAGATACCCCAAAACTGAGAGGTTCTCCTTGCATGAGGAGAACTAGAAAGAAATGAGAATAGTTACCTCTGCAATTCACAGATCTTGGACTCCCTGCCCACACACCACCTAAACGTCAAGACCCACCGCAGGCTGCTCTACATCAGGTACAAACAGAGAAATGAAAAGTTGTGCTCCATTTGTATACATTGAATTGAAATGTATTCTGCTGTCATATACACCTAATTATTCATTCATTTAAAACAACAACAACAAAAAAAAACCACCAGTGGCTTCAGGCATTGATTTTCAGACTTGTGGGTGAGTTAGAATCGCCTGGAGAACCAGTCAGGATGCTGGGCCCCTCCCCTTAGCTTTCTGATTCCATAAGTCTGGGATGGGGACTGAGAATTTGCATTTCTAACAATTTCCCAGATGAAGCTGAGGCCTCTAAGTCCAGGATCCATCACTTCACACCAAGATGCTCCTGGGAATCTCCTCCAAGAGGAGCTGGACTCCACCAGCTCCATTTCCTCACACTGTGCATCTGTACCTGCTTGAAGGACCATCCCTTCCTGACCCAGCCTGACCCTGTTAGACATCTGTGAGCTCCTCTGGCCCCACGTGGATGTCAGCTCACCACCCTCATCATCCTCTCCTCCTACCAGGACCTTCTTGGATCCCTGGCACTGACCTTCCACAGTGCACAGACCCAGCAAAGAGCTATGTTGGCCTAGCCCCCAGGCTTGACTCCTCTCCAGTAACTGGCAGGTCCAGGTAGCAAAGAACAAGTATACTTTTGAAGCCACTCATACTGCACTGCATCTGATGTGTCCAGGTGCTTACAGAGGGGATGGAGGATAACATGTTTCATAGGGAACAGAAATCGCCTACTAAAAGCACTTCCCAGCCAGAGTCTGTGCCCAGACTCCGGCTTTGCATCCCAGTGGATGGCATCCCTTAGAAGAGAATCCATGGAGTGTGGCAGAACCACACAGTTTCTGGGGTCTCCACTTCCAGGTTACAATCTCAGCCTGTGCTCACCCCATGTGTCCCAGGACCTGCTTCTGAGCCTCTCCATGTCTCACTGCTTTATGTGCAACAGAGAGGAAATCACACTTACCTGCAGGATTGTTGTGGGATGGAATTAAATAATGTATGTTAAGCCCCAGCAGGAGTGGCACCCAGGCTTACAGTGTGTTCCCAGGAAAGGACTGCAGCTGCCACCAACATAGCCACTACCCCTGTTGACAGAGCAGCCATCAAGGCAGGGGTTACTTCAGCTCTGCTCCAGGCCACCTCTAGACTGCTATTACCCGGGAAAGGATGTCTCCCTGCTGATGCGTGTTGTGCGCACGTGTGTGTGCACGCACACACAAGTATGCATCATTCAAGGTCTCAGCAGCCGCAGGAGCTAAAACAACATGGGTAATGATGAGCAG
Organism: Xerus rutilus; assembly: GCA_028644305.1. Taxonomy (NCBI): domain Eukaryota; kingdom Metazoa; phylum Chordata; class Mammalia; order Rodentia; family Sciuridae; genus Xerus; species Xerus rutilus. Next base: position 165,335,689 of record CM053401.1, read on the forward strand.
GTGGGGTTTTTAAGTTGCAGTACCTTTAAATGCCTGTAATGATAAAGGATAGGAAAACCTGAGAGTCCCATGCATCCAGCATTTCCCACCTGCCCTCAGGAATATGGTGAGGTTTAGCAAATCCAGAGTTAAAGCCACCACCTTGTAAGTTAAACTGAAGAACCAAAGGCTACCAGCATAAACACTGTAAGGAAGGAGAAGAAAGAAGGAGCTGGTGGTGGTGACAGGATGCTGTCCTGTGTTCAGATCAGCTGGAGTCCAGAGCCCAGCACCCCACTCACCGCCAGCATGTATGTACACACATGACAGCCACCAAAGGGTCCCCTTTTCTATAAAACAGGTATGATGCTGAGCTGTCAAGGACATGGAATAAAATTCCAGTAGTTAAAACAAACACTAATTGGGCACGTGTGCTGTGCACAAGCCTCTGTGTTATTTCGCATCATTTTGCAGAGGTTAAGTAACCTGCCCAAGGTCACAAAGCCAACAAAGAGCAGCACCATGATCTGACCCATGCAGCCCACCTCTAAAGGGCATGCTATTAGTCACTAAGTCACTTAGTGCTATTAGTCACTAAGCAGTAGCAAGTAGCACAGTTCCAGGCACATAGCACCAGGATGGGGGCACCAGGGGCAGGGGAGGAAGTGCCTCCCCAAAGCCTCTATGGATGATGAAGACAGAGAACCCACAGACTTGATTGATAGAAACCTAAGCTCACCGTGCAAGGCTGTTTCCCTACCCCAAATTTAAACAGCTGCTCTTTCAATGTAATGGAACACAAATGTCTGAAGAGCTTCGAATTTTAATTATCAAAGTCCTGATGAAAATCGGAATCAACAGCTGCTCCCGGCAAGGCAGCCCTCAGAGATGCCCGGAGTGGGGCAGAGGGAGGGGAAGGGAGGACACAGCCCAGACAGGTTGCGGATGGCTGCAGCTGTCTCGGGAGCAACACCTGCAACTGTGAGCTGGGATGGACAAACCCGGCTATGATGTGGCAAGAGGAGGAGAGAGTCTGGGTGCACCTGTCCTCATGCCATACATCCCCAAATGATGGGGATGTTTTCCCCTTAAGTCAATTCTAAATTCTATGTGCTCTGGCATGTGTCCAGGAGAGTGACAACCTGGAGAGGTGACAGCAGGAGCCCTGCTGTGGTGCTTCTGGTGGGCCAGTATGGTACAGCTGCCCAGGGAGCTAAGGAAGGGTCACCAGGACAGGACGCTGGTGTCAGAGAATGGCCTTCAGCTAACTAAGACAGCGTCTGACAGTGCCTTTGAGGCCACGGCTACAACAATAACTCCTGGACTCCAGGTATCTGAGCCGCTGCCCATGCCTACCTTCTTTTTTTCCAGGTAAGAAACATCCTCCATTCCTGCAAGGATTCTGGGCAGATGCTGTCACTCAACACAAAAAGCAGCAGATGCTGTCAGCCCAACACGAAAAGCCCCTCCCTGACTTCAACACAGAAGAATAAAACATCCTCCTAAAGGGCTGATTTTGCCAGTCCTACCTTTTGATTCTTCCCACATCTAACGCCCTTCCTACCAGTGGCTTGGCTTGGATAGCCTTGCCCTAAGCTGGAAGATGCTAGAATAACAAAATGGCCACGAGAAAGGAATAAACCTCAATTCTCCTTGTGCTATACCCATCAATGTGACAACATGGCTCTGAAGCCAGTACTGCTGGTGGGCATGCATGTTGCTACCGGATTCCCAGGAGGAAACACAGGCCCATGTGTCAGCTCTAACATCCAGAATCTTTGACAGAGTAACTCTCTTCTACAAAGGTATTTTACGACTTACATACAAGGATATTCAGTACATGGTTATTCATAAGAATGTAAAGAAGTTTAAAAAATGTTTAACAATAGGAGTCTAGTTAAATAAGTTGTGATAGTCTTGTGTAGTTGAAGCACATGCTATTATCAATAATTTAGCATTCCAAATAACCCAAAGTGTGAGGACATGTTAATAATACGATGTTAAGTAATAAAGCAGGATATGAAATAATCTATCACACATATAATTATTCCAGTTGTGTTTAAACACATACAGAAGCATAAATCTGAACGGGAAAAAATAAAACTAAAAGGAAGCGCATTAATCACCAATGTTCTTATGGATGGGTTTTATTTTTTTCTGTGTGATTTTTCTATTGTTTTCTACATGAAAATAGGCACTGTGTATAAACTTCTACATTTTTAAAATAAAACTGTCTAAAAGAATAATTAAGGAGGATGTTTGCATATTGAATGTCCCCTGAAGGTCTATGTGTTAGAGGCTTGGTCCTCAGCTTGGTGCTATTGGGAGATGGTGGAAGTTTTAAGAGGTGGGGCTTAGGGGGAGGTCTTTAGGCTTTTGGGATGGGCCCTTGAATGGGACTATAGGACCCTGGACTGCTCCTTGCTCTCTTTACTTCTTGATCATGATACGAGCTGTTTTGCTCTGTCACACACTTTACCATGATGTGCTACCTTGCCACGGGCCCAAAGTGAAAGAAATCTCCAAAACTGTGAGCCAAAATAAACCTTTTCTTTGTATGAGTCGATTATCTCAGGTATTTCATTACAGTGATGGAAAGCTGACTCACACAGAAGCATAGAGAGCTTAGGGAGGGAGAGAAGTTGCTTTGACTTGACAGGACTCAAAGCCCATGTTGGACAAAGCTTTCTTTATTCTCACTACCCTTAGAGACAAAATGATGGGGATGTTTTCCCCTTAAGTCAATTCTAAAAAATGATAATTGGTCTGATGTTTGTGGGAATACAAGTGTCCTCAGCTCCTGCAAGCATATATCAGAGAAAGCCACTCAGGAACCCATTCCTGAACAGACCCCTCAAGGATTAGCAGTTGCCATGACAATGTGTTAGCAAACCATTTATCAAGTACTTGAAACTTCTCCTCCACTATTGATTATGAATATTATGAATACTGGAATGGTCCGTGTAACTCCTAACTGTGGGTTCTGTTTCCATCTTAGTGCCTGATCTAATTGCAAAATGGTCCCCAATTGGGAAGCCTGCCTTTAGGTCGCTGCTTTTAGTACCCATTGGTACCCATTCTGGAAAGCAGTCATTGAAGACAAGTTTAAGCATCATCTCCCTGCATTTGTTTCTGATAAAGCAGGGAAGGGGACAGGAACCAGGCATGAAGGGTGCTCGGTGATGGCAGGAAGGGCGAACTCTGCTTTTGGAGCTCCTGTTTCATCTGACACCAGCTGCAATCTCAATGCAATAAAAAACCACCCCGCTGCTCTCCTGGGTCCCCCTCCTGATGCCAGTGTCACATCAGGTAAAGCGCTCCATTCCTATCACTGCAAGTCAACCTTCTAGTAAACTTGGGCCAAACTCCTTTCTCATTTTATAAACTCTTCTCCAAGAAGCCAGGATCAGCTTATCGGTAAACCTGGAAAGCTTGGCTGGAAGAACCAGCCACGTGCCCTGGGTCTTCAGCTCCCTGCCAGTCACTCAACAGATCTCCTCTGAGAGCACTCACAACAGAAGGGTGCCAGGTGAGGTCCCCATCCAACTGCCCATCCGGGTCCTCTACCCTCAAACATAATTCCTATGGTTCACCCTCTCCACTCTGAAGCAAAGCTTGCACTGCAGGAACAAAATTTACCTTCCCGAAAGTGGCATGATTTAGCTGCCAAATAAATGAGCTGGGCTTATGATAATGCTTGTGCTGGATCTAAAACATGGATGCTTAAAAAAGAGAAAAAAAATCCTCATCTCTTTGCTGTTTGGATGAGCCAGCCCTCTCCCCCTACCCACTCCTCCTTGCCCACCACCATCAATGGCCCTAGTATATAATCATCAGGTCTCAGACCAGGAGAAGGAATCAGGAGTTGGACTTGGAGAAGAGCAGAGTTCTGGGCTGAATCATGTCCCCTCAAGTGTGTGGACTGAAGCCTAACCCTCAATGGAGCTGTATTTGCAGATGGGGCTTTTGGAAGGTTTTCAAGGTTAAATGAGAACAAAAGGGTGGGGTCCTAATGCAATAGGATCAGTAGCCTTACAGGTAGAAGGAGAGAGACATCTGTCACTCTGCATACACACACCTAGGAAAGGCCACCTGAGGCCCCAATGAGGTGGTAGCCATCTACAAGGCAGGAAGAGAACCTCCTTCAGACACAATTCACCAGAACTGTGATATGGGACTTGTGGCCTCCAGAACACTGAGAAAATACATACATGTTGCTTAAGACACCCAGTCTATGTATCTTGTTATGGCAGCTCAGAGTAGGACAGGCAGATAGCGGCGGGAGGGAGAGGGGCAGACATCGCTGCTTCCTAAAAGCTAAAACGCAGAAGAGAAGTGGACCCCGAGGAGAGCAAATTTGTAAGGAATCTGTTCTGCTTGAAATGAAGGAGAACCTTTAGAAAGGTCAGAACAGGCTTCTGGTGGGGACGGGGCTTGGGGGGTTGGTAACATGTACTACTGCACCAGGTGGGAATCTGACAAGAGGACCCAGTGTAAGTGCTTAACAAATATTTATTGAAGGACTGATAGGTTTTCCTTTTACTTGGGAGCCAGGCACACTCAGGATTCGCAGCTATTTAGCACAAGGAGGTGGCTGCCAGACAAACTGCTGATACTCACAAGCCAGCGCCTTGAAGTGACAGAAAGGTCATGACCAGCGGTCGTCATTTTGGCTCTATAGCACTGAAAACGCACCCTGCCTACATTTTTCCTGACTGCACCCATCCCAGTTTTCACATTCAGACTGGAAACTACTGACCAAGGCCACAGTGGCTTCCTCGCCCCACATAGGCCTGGCTTGGGCACAAATCCTTCTGAGTTCATCATCTCAGAGGGCAAGAAACCTCACATGGACCCTGGACAAGGAGCAGCTCAGCGGGGCACATGTCTGGCCAGGATCTGGCGGCCTCTAAGGCTGTGTGGGACGGTCTTGGACCTTTAAAAGGTGGCCAGAGCCTGTCTCAGATAAAGAGGATGAGGGCGGGGGGGCAGACAAAGGAGCTCAAAAACTCCTGATGACATCAGTTTCTGAATGTCTGGCTGAGAAGCAAGTGGTGGCAAGGAGGGGAGCCTTGTGCCTCCTGCCCTGGCCCCCACGTTGTGCCATACAGCCAGGGCAGTGTAGCTTATCCCTATGTCCCAGGACTTTCCCAGTTCCCGCACCCCAGTGACCAGGACAGGTGGTTATCAACATACACTTGGGCGGAGGCCTCACTGCATTTTGGAGAAGGGGCTTGAAACTCTCATGTCTGCTCCCAGACACCTACGTTGTTTTTGAAATGACTGCCCCTCCTGCATGCTGTCCCTACAGGTGCCTGTGGCCACCTGGAAACAGCTGCAGTGAATGCCCAGGGAGTACAAGCCAACCATCCCATGGCAAACAAGGTTCAGAGAGGCACAAAGACAAGTGTCCATCCATAGGCCCCTGTGCTCACCTCCTCCAATCTCTCCTCTACACTGGACCTAAGGGTGACTCTTCTAAACCTCAAACCTGTCCAGCTGCCCCTATATGGATCCTGCCTGGGCTCCCTGTTGCCACAGGGATTCAATCTAAGCTTTAGCCCAACCCTCAAGGCCTTCCTAGACCAGCCTCATCATCCCTTGGATCTTTCTTGTGGTGCATAGCAGCCTTGATGAACTTTTCAATTAATTCTCCAATTCAGCCAAACCAACTCCAACCTCTGGGCCTTTGCACAGGCTGAGCTTCATCCCAGAATGCCCTCTGTTCCCCTAGACCTTTATCCTGCCACCTCTCAACCCAATTTATTTGCCTGCTCAGTAAAGCTTTCATTTTTCCCCCCTTGAGGCCCTCACTGTACTGTGTTGTGAAGAGGTTTGTCCCCAACCTCTCAGTTCCACATACTCTTTGCTACAAGGACTGGATCTTATTTGACTATATTCTTTTAGCCCCAGCATGGTGCTGGGAGCAAAGCAGGAAAGCAGTGTATGCTAGTTGATTGACTGATTGATTGCCTAAACTTTACCTCCCCAAACCCTTCCATGGGAGAATCTATTTTCCTCAAAGTTTTCAGCCATGACAAATGACAGACAAGATGCCTCTCTGAATTTCCAAACACTTATCTCAAAGCTTTCCATTTCGTGTACCAGCTTATGCCGCCAATAAGATGGGTCGCAGTGATGTTTCTGTCAAAGCGCCCCTCTTTTTGCTGATTTACTTTAAAATGCAACACGGTGACTTCAAGTTTGAAGAAGAATGCAGCCGCATCTTCAGCCTGTCCTCAAACATCTATCACCAGCCGGCTGAGGAGATGTGACTGTCGCGTTCCCAGCCCGACAAGATGATTTTTCTCAGCCACAATACAAGCCCAGTGAGCCGTACGATCATGGTGAATTCCCTATCAGCGCAACATCCTCCACAATTTTTCAGAGAATATGATTCTATCTGAAAATAAGTGCAACAGTCTGGAACACATTTTTCCCCAGTGCCTAACTTTTAGCTTCCTATAAATACTAGACAGCCTTCCAGGCAGTGACATACCTCGGAATTATCGAACAAACCTCGCCAAAGGCTTTGCCTTGCGCTGTGTCAGAGGCACCGAGAATTTACACATCTTACTAGAGCATTGCTACCAGAGTCTCAGGCAGTTTTCTGGGCCTAAAGTTGGGTCAAATACCTATGCCAGTAAAGACTTAAATGAGAGAGAAAAAGAGAAAGTGAGAAAGTGAGAAAGAGAGATTAAATGAATGAATGTACTTGTAACTTGGAGAAGAAACAGGAGGTAGAATTCAACTCCTCTAACAAAAATACAGTTTCCAACAGGCAAAGAAAAAAATTAGGAGTATATTAGTTACCAAAACTTAGCAGTTTAATACAACACTCATTTATTATCTCACATTGTCTGGGAGACAGGAGTCCAGGTAGAGTTTAGCCAGGTCCTCCGTTTCGGTGTCTCCTAAGGCTGTAATTAAGACATAGGCCAGTTGCACCTTAGGCGTGCCAGGGACGGTTCTGCTTCTAAGCTCACTCCCATGGTTGTTGGCAGGATTCAGTCTCTCGTGGGCTGGAAGATGGAGGCTTGGTTTCTTAATGAGCTGTTGGTCAGAGGCCTCTCTGGGTTCTTTGCTTTGGGGGCCTCTTTAAAAAGTACCTCACAGCCTGCCATCTTACATTAGAGTAAGAAAGCAAGAAGGCAGCAGAACATGCCCACACCGATTGAGGGCTCACAAGACAGACGTCCCCAGTCTATAACCTCAGCTTAGAAGTGACATCTCTTCACTTTATTATTGTCATATTTATTATTGATTGTCAAGTCTGGAGTGTGGTCCAGTCTACACTCAAAGGGAAGGAATTACACAAGGGCATGCAAATCAGGAGAGAGGGATTATTGGGAACCAGGTTGTCTTCATCAGGGATCTCTAGAGGAACAGAACCCGTAATTATAAAAACGGTTGATTAGATTGGTTTACGTTATCAGAGGCTGGATAGCCCCCCCAACAGCCATCTGCAGGCTGAAGAGCCAGGGAAACCAGTAGCTATTCAGTTCAAGAAGCTGGATCCTTGGGAAAACAAGGATCAATGACGCGGTCCCAGCCAGAAGCTGAAGGCCTGGAAGCTCCCTGGAGAGCCGCTGGTCTAAGTCCATGCTGAAAGGCCAAGGAGGCTAGAGTCTGATGTCCACAGACAATTCCAGCAGCATAAGAGGCCCCTGCTCAGAAAGAGTCAGTCCAGCTTGCCCTCCTGGCAGCTTTTGTTCTATCTACCCTTGTCCTATGCAGGCCCCACACTATAGAATGGTGCTGCCCACATTCAGGGCAGGTCTGGCCCCTCAGTTTGCTGTCCCCCATGCCAGTGGTCTCTGGAGAGACCCTTACAGACACACCCATAAATGTGCTTCATGACTTTCCTGGGCCTCTCTCAATCCAGTCAAGTTGACAATCAAGACTAACCAGCATGGGTGTCCAGACCTCCTTCTACAGAAATGCCCAATAGAATTCCAGAAGAGCGGGTTGGGGTGCAGCATGGTGGCAGAGCTCTTGGCTCCCAGGCACAAGGCCCTGGGTTTGATCCCCATCACCACAAAACAAAACAAAAACTCCCAGAAAAGTATCATTGGAGTCTCTTGCCAAAGACCTGAAAAGTGAAACTTTTCAAATAGCTGTTCATTGATTTTCAACATGAGGTAAGAGGGATGTGGAAGTTAGACACCTTAAGGCCTCTGAGGCATTTGTATGCTGAATGAGATGGGAGCTACAGGAGGGCCAGGGACAGAGAAGTGACACACTGTCCCACATTGTGACAGGCTTTCTCTGAATGTTGGGTGTGAAGCATTTGAGTGGCATGGCCAGGACAGGAAGGAGGAGCTCAGCCAGGAGGCTATAGCTCTTATTGAGCTGAGGGCCCATGTGCCCCACCGGGGAGGCAGAGGTGGACACGAGCAGACAGAATTCTGGAAAGGCCAAGGATTTGTCAATGGGTTGGATGTGGAGTATGATCAAAGGAAAGAAATCAGTGATGGCTCTAGGGTTTTGGCCTGAGTAACTGGATGAAATTGCACATTAAGGGAAGAGTGAGTTTAAACATATAGACCAAGAGCTCACCTTTGGAAGTGGTAGAAAACTAGGGTGAGCACTGGACTTTGATGCAAACAGAGTGTGAGTCTTGGTCTGCATCTGGGTGATGGTGGGGCAAGGTCCATGCGGCAGGCTTGACTGTGCCTCCTCACTGCACCTGCAGCCGGACTCCTCAGTCACCCTCACACCTGGCCTACAGCTCCACCTGGTGCTGTGAGCTCCCCAGCCTTCCAAGCTAATGCATGATAACCCAACGTCTTGTTGCATCATTAATGGAAAAAAACATTATAAGACACAGATTTACAACCAGCATTTGGTATGCATCTATTATGTGCCAGGCACTGCTCATATATTATTCGCATATATACACAGGTGCTGGGCTCACAGGGTCTCCAGTGATAGGAAAGCTGTGCCTCTCAGGTTTCTTGGCAAATAGGTTGTGGTCATCTCTATAAGAGTGCCTAGGTTTCTCTGTATTAAGCATCTCAGAAATGGGGGCCAAGTCTGGTCCTCTCTTTATTTCTGCAGCTACTCTGAGCAACACAGCCTGTGCCTGTATCCTTTCAATAACAAGAACCTCGCTAGCCTGTGCCATCATCAGAGTTGTTGCTAGGAAGTACTCGCTCCCGTTATGTGAACCCAAATCTGATTCTATCATTTCCTTCACTGGCTCCAGTTCACCTTCTGGAGACACCAGATAAAGTTTCTCTCCAAGATTTCAGAGAGTTGACGGCAGCTCTTAAATCTTCATTTGTTGCCAATGATAATAGAACCAGTTAAAATCTAGACCACGCTTTAGGAGTCTCACTTGATATAAGTGTTTTCACAAACATTATCCCATTTACCATCCCTAATAGCTAAAGAGTAATTGCCAAATATTATTATTTTGCCATCAATACTAAATGCAATAACAGAAAAACCCTTGCTTACTTTTATGGTAATTTCACTCTGGATTATCATCCCCATTCTGCAAAGGAGGACCTTGAGGCTTGGAGAGATTGTCACTTCAAGACTGCTTTGAAGTAACTCGTGATAAAACAAATTCTCAAAAATGGCCAAGTCGCAACTTATACAGATATAAAATGTGTTAAAGATTTTATTACATCATTAATCACTGAAGATTAAGATAAGTAGTTCAAAAGAGAACCCAATGGGCAGGTGCATCTCTGGATCAGAAATATTTATGATATTTATTTATGTGCAAATAGAAGTTAAAATTTTTAGGGGGAAAATGTTGGGTGGAGCAGATGAACCTCAACTGGGCAGCAGAGAAGGCATATATCTATCAGGTATCTATGATTCACAGAGTCGGAAACTAGATCCCATAAAATCAAAATCAAATACACAGAAAGGGTGGGCTCTGGAGTCTGCAGTGAGTCAGCATTGAACATCATGTCCCATTGATTGAAGCATGAAAGCTTTTTGCTGTGATAGCATAGCTACAGTCAGTATAGCATTCCTCATGACCTTTCCCCTCCATCACAGGGCCCGCTAAGGAAGCTGATTCAAGCATTCATGGACTTTTATTAAGGCCCAATCGTAGGACAGTTAGGCCTTCAATTGCTGGAAGCGTATGAGAGAAGAGCAGAGAAAGGCAGTGAGGAAGCCAGGGTCCTGAGCACAGAGTCCCTGCCCCTCTCTATGTCATTAACAGCCCATCCCTCTTCTTCCCCTTGCCTACTTCTCATTCAATAGGAGCCGCGCTGGGGAGATGTAGCCTTCCTCCCCTCCCAGGCTCATTAGAGACTGCTCCATTGTGCTATGAAAGGAGGCAAGGGGGTTACCCGTGTTTTTTGGCTTTACCAAAAAGTCTATAGTGTTTCAATAGCCTCTTTGTTCTCTCTCTCAATAGTTCCTGTGTCTTAAGAAATTACAAATTTTCATTCTTCCTATTGCATTAGTAGTTTGAAAAAAAGAAAAGAAAAGAAAGAAACCAATTAAAAAATAAAGTTCTTAGGCTTAAGAATGGCGTTTATAATAACTTCACAGGTCGAACCTGCACTTACTGCCAGCAGTTTAAACAGAAGGTTCCTTGAGAGGTGAGCAATAAAGAAGCCATTTAGTACTTGATCTCCAGAGATGCTTTTATCAACTCGCCTGCCCCTTAACCAGCACTGGTTCCTGTATAATCCGTAGAAAAAGGAGACACACCAACCAGCTCTCCCATTTACATGGGTCAGGCCTCTGATTAAATGAATTTTTCCCAAATGGCAGTACTTAGCATATTCTGATGGCACGTGCTTAAATATTTCATCAATTTCAATGGGATGTCAATTTCTCCTGCCAAGCAAGGTGGCCTTGGAGGCTAATCTGGGGTAAGGAAAGGGAGTCGATTCCAAAGTAGAATGACTCTGAATATATAAGGCTTTAAATCCAGGTGTTGTCCAACCATCTCCTTCCATTTCCGCCCACGTGTCTCCAACACTGGTTCAGACACTGGAAAAACATGGACTCTACATTTTTGCTTCACTGAGCAATGGAGCCCATTTTCCTTCCCCCTTTCCCCCTCTCCTCCTTCCCTTCTTGAGAACGGGGTTTGCCTTGTTAATCTCTGTATTGAGAGACTCCCTGGCTAAGACAATGTTTAATCAAACCAAAGCAAATCCACGGACTCATTTTTTCATTCTCTCATCTAATATTTACTTGATAGCTACCGTGTGCCAGGTTCTTGACTAAGAGTGAGGTCCATGATGTGAATCAAACAAGGTTTTGGCCTTCAATGGGCTTAGAGTTTAATAAGAAAGAAAGGAAATGTATGAATAAGTGAACAGATGGTGGTGTTAATAAATAATTGCATTATGTGCAGAAATAAGGCTCAAAGCAAAAAGTGAGGATAAAGTAAGAGCAGTAGAGGTGAGAGCAGAGAGAACTCACCTCACTTTCCTGCATCCTTACAGTAAATACTCACAAAATACTTCCTTATCCACTCAGAAAATAAGTACTTGGACAGATGAAAAGCCACTACTCAATCACTCTCTGAAGGGCAATGGATAAGAACACACTAGCATTTATTATGTGTATATTGTGTGCCAGCTCTGGTGTGAGGGTTATAATATATAATTATTTGATTTAATCTTTAAAATATAATTTCCCCCAAGGACAGTTCTTATTACTTCATTCCTACCAGTGGGAACACTGATGCTCTCAGTCATTAAAGCACCTTACCCAAGATCACTGATCTACAAAATGGTGGAGCCAAGATTTGAATCCAGGTTCCTCCACCTCTAAAACACACTAACTCTGGACTGAGGCATCATGCCAGATACTTCAGGGAAATGTGAAATGGTCAGAGAGCAGTCTTTGATGTTGTCAAAGAGATCACAAGCTCACTGGGGAAACAGGATATATGCACATGGCCATAACCAAGGCAAAGAGGAGACATAAAAAGAGATGGGCTGGAATGACCAGTGCAGCAACATGAAAGGGTGAAACGGGCCCGTAAAGACAGGAAAGGCTGGACACCAGAGAGGCGGCTGAAGGAGAGTGGGAGTCTACTTTTACATTGGTGTGTCCAGAGTGTGTTAGGCATACAAGAGATGGAAAGACACACGTGACCTTTGCCCTTGGATGAAAGAACAAGGCTCACACCTCACTAGGCCACAAGGAAATCAGATCTCCATCTCCAAGTATAGAGGACCACAAAGATGCTCAGAAAACGAGAACTCCACCCTGTGATTTTATCCTCTCATTGAGCTAGGTCCATGTCACCATCACCAAAAAAAAAAATGGATTTCCGTTGGGGGAGAGGTTCTACCTTGGCTTCATTAAATTTTACAAATTTTATCAATATTCCTAGATAAACTACAATCTCATTGAAATAAAAGTTCAGAGAAGTGCTCAAAGCTCACTTAGATGGGAAGAACTTAGCCTATCAGAGCCCCAGCCTCCTCATCAGCAAATCACACTGGCAAATAGAAGGTAACCAAAGTTACTGTGAAGAACTCAAGATGAGAAAGTCACTGTTAAGATTGCAAGGTGTCATCTGGTGAAGGACTTTGCAAAGGCCAAGCCCACACCAGGTGCTCAATAAAGATCAGTTTCCATCTTCCTCCCATTGACCCTTCTTTTTCTCTTGAAGGTACCTGGCCACCAGAAACCCTGCAATTCCTTGCTTCTTCTCTGTCCCCTTCTTGACGCACATATTCACTGGGTCACAGGTCCTGCCAATGTCATCACTCACGGCACCATTTACATTCATTCTCAGGACCCCTGACCTGATTCAACTGCTACGGCTTCTTACCCAGCCCCCGTGCTTCCTGTCCTTCTGAGCCCCAGATCATTCTCCAAAACACTTTTGAAAGATGTCACTCCCTGAGACAGCAGAAGAGAGATGGGACTTAAACTTCACAAGGTGCTCTCAGGTGCGCTGGTTGGTTGTGAACTCCTTGAGATTAGAGAAGGAAGTGTTAGCAATATAGGAACGTCTTTTAGGAAATCACAAAACATCAACCAATTCCAAGGAGAAATAGTGGAGAGGAGGCTACATGATGTTGGGCATGGCATGCCTAAGCAGCGTCACCTTCCATGGCCCAGGGAGTGTCCCAGGAGCGGTCATACCAAAACAATGGAGAAGTCAATCTTCTCTTCAGAAACAACAAAACACAACCCACTCCAAGGAGCAAGAGCAAGAGTAAAAGATCAAGGTGAGCAGGAGAAACACTCAGGCTGCAGAAACACGTGGCCATGGCTGGAATGAAATAGGGGGACCACCGCCTATCACTGCCTACTGCCTTGCCTGGTACTTAGGAGGGGCTCAACAAACTTAATGCATGAATGAACAAATAATCTCATTTCCCCACTGTACCAACGAAATGACTATTTGCCAGCGTAAACTATGACTAGATACTGTGGAAGGCGCTGTGTGTATACAAATATGCATAATATTGTATATGATGTATATTATATATAATGTTCATATTATATACAAATACATTTATGTCTTTACATTATATAAAATATTAAAGATGCATATTGTTATATTAAAGATTCATATAATTGTTTATCTATTTATATAATTTATAATTATAACTAGAATATAATAAACATGTTATATATGGTATTTATAATTATATGAAGCATAAATGTCTACATTTATCACACTGATCTAAACCTCACAGGTTCCCGTGAGATAGGCACTGTCATTACCATTTTGCAGATGAGGACACTGAAGCACAGGGAAATTAAAAATTTTCCAAGGTCACACAGCTAACAAATGACTACTGTTTGACTTCTGCCACCACTAATCATTGCTCATGGAGAGCTGACTCAGATCTGGGACTAAACACAAGTGTTCGAGGCTCCTTGCAGAGAAACACACCTGGGATATAGTACGTCACACCAGACTCACTTCTTTACCCCTGCCTGTGCCCAGCCCACTTGGGTCTGAGCCTGGGGATGACAAGCAGGCCACCGCAGGCCTCATCCTGGCCGCTGGCGGGAGCGCTCCCTGCCCAGCTCCTGAGGAGGAGCGAAGCGTCCATGCCGTCTCTCCTGGGACTAATCTGCCATGAAGCAGAGAAAAAGCTTCACTGATCACTTGCAATGAAACGTGAAAGAAACAAAACCACAGCGATGTTCCTGCTCCCAGTGTCCACGGGTCAGGACCTGTCCCATCAGGGCCTCAGTGTGCTTGCTCCCCACAGCATGGGCCTCTCCTCGTGACAAGGGTCCCTGCATTGTGGGCTGCACCCAGGGCTCTGTGGCCTGGAGCTGGGCCAGCTGACACTCTGTCCAGAGGGGCTATTAAGTTGACATTCACATAACATAACATAGTCACTTTAAAATGAGAAATTCAGTAGCATTTAGTACATTTGGAGCAACTACCTTCTTTACTTAGGTCCAAAACATTTTCATCCCCCCCCAAAAAAGACCCCATATACCATTAAGCAATCAGTACCCATTCCCCCTCCCCACCCCTGGCCGCCACTAATCTGCTTTCTGTCGCTATGGGTTTTCTTATTCTGGACATTGCCTATGTGACTCTGTGTCCAGCTCCTTTTACTTCCCACAATGTTCTAAAGGCTCATCCACCTTATTGCATGGGTCACTATGTCCATAGGGGTTTTGGCCATTGGCTACTTAGAGATGACAAGTTAGGGAGGGTCACTGATGGGCAGTACAGAGCCGACAACCAGTCTTTTCTTAATCTACCAGAACTAGGAGGGCTGAAGGAATCAGAACTGTATGTCCTGGAAACCTTCTCCATCTGCAGGAAATGGGCAGCCTCTGGAGTCAATGAATCACTCTGGGGTGTGTCACAGGAAGGGCAGGGCCCTCATTTACACCAAACCCATTAGGGACACCAGAGTCCAGCCCTACCAGCCCTGGACCAGCACTCACAAAGAGAAAAGAAAAACATTAGCATATATGTACCTGTATATTTTTGCTAAAGAAAACCAAACTCAGCAACCAACAACAGGCCATGCCAAGAGTTTAAGTGGTGCTGTATTTCAGCTTTAAATACAGCAGATTGTGGTCTGACCTCACTATGGCATCAGCAAGGGGCATTACAGGCATGACAGAGGGTCAGAATGTTATCAGTTCCTTAGACAAGGGGCCTGAGATGTGACTATAAATACAACTGCAGGTCCTGCAGCAAAACCCCACTGCATTCTGGAGGAAAAATCAGACTCAATTACTGTATACACTGAACTTGTACAGTTCTGGCTCTCCTCTTCCCTTCTTCCTCTGCTCATCATGGTGACATCCCTTTGTCACAGTGTAGAACTTAAAACAGTTTCTCAACCTCTGCATTGTGGACATTTTGAGTGGGGTACCCCTGTGGGGGTGTCATCCTGTGAATTGTAGGATATCTGGCAACATCCCTGGTCTCCATCCACAAGATTCCAGCAACATCTCTCCCCCGGTCAAGGTAGCCAGAAATATCTCCATACTGTGCCAAATGTCACCTGATAGTGGGGGTACAGGAGTGTTGCAAAATGGACCCTGTCTGAGAACCACTGATTTAGACTCAGGTCAAAGAGAACAGCTACAGAGAAGTTTCTAACTGGGGTTGCCCAAGACTTACAGGTATGGGATCTTGAGCTGTGCTTCCAAAATTAGGTTAATTATAATCAACTCTCAATTATCCAGGGGCCAATTATTCATATTACCCCAAACTACCTACATTCCGCCCAACCCTCCATTCACAAGCAGCTGGCAATCAGAAAGGAGGAGGAATTTAGAATCGAGCCTGCAGACTCATGAGAAGGTGGGATTGTTTATTTTGTTACGTTTAGGAGGGAGACTTGAGCACATTAAAACATGTCCTCGTTGCCCCTCGCTATGTTTAATGCCACCCTGTCTCCTCTGATTCCTGGCAACAGAAACGCCACAGAGAAGGGGCAGGGAGAGCACCCCTCCTCTTTGGATGAAGCAGTTCCCTCTGCTCTCTTTGGACAGGGGAAATTCTCCTGTCAACTTCCCCCCTCCTAGCACCTGCCTGTATCTCCTTCAGGCAACAGACCAGTAGAGGGGTCTCTGGAGGACCAGACTCAACACACTTGCATAATATTTGAAGGAAAAGAATAACAACATAGCCTAGAGACAGCTCTGCTGTCGTATTAAAACATTAGAAGATAAAAAGTAAGATGAAACATCTCCCTGACCGCCCATCTACTGTAGCCCTGGGTCCCTCTCTACCCTCCAGGACAGCCAAGCTTCCTGCAAGGGCTTCCCACCACGTCACTTTCCACTCACTGCCCACTTGGTGCACCTGGCCATACCCCACAACTCTGCCTGAAAGTCTCTCTCCAAGCTCACCAAGGAGTGACCCCTTGTTGCTGAATCTAATGGCCACCCTTCATCCTTATCTAGGATGTGAGACCCACAAGGGCAGGGAAGTTTGGTTTCACTCTGGTGTCCCTGTGACGGGCACATAAAGGTGTTCATAAATTTGTTAAATGAGTGAGTGAATGGGCGGCTCTTCCTCGGCTTCTGAGAGGCATTTTCCTTCTTGAAATGTATCCTTTCTTTGGTTTCCAGAAGGCTACATACTGCTGGTTTTTCTCCTACCTCCCCAAGGACTTCTGGCTTCTTATTTTATTTACATCTATTCATTGTACATCGCAGTGGGTTCAGTGTGATATTTCCATACATGTGCAGAGTGCACTGATCCAATCCAACCTCCCTTTTTCCACCCTTCTCCCTACCCTATTTCCCTCCCAACTTCTACTAGTAACTAATCTACTCAAATGTCTTGCAGGTACCACTTCCCTGGCATGCCCATCGGACATTCTTCAGGGTCCTTCTCTGGCTGCTTCTCTTCTCACTCAACAACACTCTCCCCAGACCCTCTCTCTAAACCCCTTGGCCTCAGTTACCACCCTGAGAGGGCAGTTTGTTTGGGCTGCCCTACGTCCATCATTCGTCTGTGAGAACATCTGGGGCATGCTCTGGGGAACCAGCCCTCCCCACCCCAGCCTGCCTCCAGAGTGGACATTAACTCCAGGTTGGCCAATCAGAGCCTCACCTGCCCCTGGCCTGAGCGACAGGCTCAGGAATGGTCACAAGGCCCCAGATGAGCCAATACAAGTCTGGCCCAGGCTCTACATGGTTGGTGATGAGCAGTTCTCTTGTTCTCCACTGAGCTCAGGGGCATAGGGAGGTGGCCATCTTGCCTTCCTATGGGGAAACCATGCCTAGTTCAGTCAGTTCACAGAGGTGTGAAGCAAAGAGATGAGGAGCCCAGAGTTGATAATTTCCTGTGGGCTTCTAGATTCAGTTATGCTTAAAAAACCCAATATTTGGAGTTTTCAATTATATAACCCAATAAATGTCCCTTTTGCTCATGCCAGTTTGAGTTGGAGTCTGCCATATACAACCAGCAGCTCCAGATAGAGCAATGACTGCCACAGCCACGCCCAGGCCTGACTCAACTCTCACCTTCAGACTACATACCCAGTTGTCCAGGAATGTACGTATGCCTCTGCCACATGGCCACACTGCTAGGAATATATTCCCTATAGCAAAATCTTGCCTGTCACAGGGCTGACTTCCTCTCCACTAAGACCCCACCTCACCTATGCAAGGAGAAGTGGTACAGTTCCCCTCTGAAATGTCTGCCCTCTGTCTTTTCCTTCCGAGACCATGTATGCTATTCCTTTGCTGAGAAGTGGGACCTCTTCCTCCTTTCTCCTTGCAGCTGATCTGACTTTCCTTAGTTGCTTCTTTTTTCCAATAAAATATAGTGGTAGTGATGCTCTGGGACTTCTCAGGTGAGGTCATAAAAGGCCTCGCTGCATCCACTGCCAGGAAAGAAGTGACACTCTCCAGAGGAAGCCATCATGTAAGGAAGCCCAAGCCACAGGAAACAACCTTTGGAGGGACAGTGTGATGCCAGCTGCCTCCACCTATTACTAGGTGCCAGCCATGGGCACAAAGGAGTCTTTCTTGGACACTCTATCTCCACAAAAAGCCATATGGGGAAGTAAGTCTCTAGTGATATGGATTCTGAGCTGTTCCAGCCATCTTTGCCTTCAACCAGCCCAGATGAGGCCCTGAACCTTACAGAGCAGAGACAAACCTCTCCAATCACCTGCCCTGATCCAATGACGTGCAGTATCACAAACATCTAAAACAGCTGTTGGTTTGTACTGCCAGGCTTTGGAGTCATCTGCCAAGTGGCAAACTGGTACCTGAACCACTTGGCTACTGCATATCCTTGCCAAACCATCCCTGAGATCCAGCATCAGGTCCCTCTCCCTAAGGTAGCCCTGGCCAGGAAAACCTGCCCCTTAGAACTGAAATGAAGTTGTAGGTTTGCCTGTCTTCCTCCGTTTCCACTCAGCAGACTCCTCCAGGGCTCAGCACAACGTTTGGTGCTGAGACATCAGTATGTATCTGAGAACAAATGAACGGAAGACGGGAAGGAGGGCTGTGTGCCTCTGACCTCCGCGAGCATGCTCCACAGCCCCAGAACTCGCCGTGGCCCTGGGGCTCAGTGGAGGCCAGGCAGCACTGCAAGTGTTACTGTAATCATCCTGACAAGTTCCAAGCCTGGTTATCATTAACCATCCCCAGGAGAGCTAGTTAGCTAGCAAAGAAGAAAGCCCCCTCCTCGAGGTTGGGAGCACCGATGCCCTGACGGCACTTGGCTTCACACTGAACTCCCAGCACCTTCTCACAGAGCTGATCTGTCTATAAAATTGGTGGTTTCTATAGAAACAGAAGCGTGGTAGTGAAGCGGAGGGAATCGTACATTCTGTCAGCGTACGGAGATCAATCCTGTTCTTCTACAGGGCCAGGACTCTTTCACGCTTTATTTCTGAGCATCTCCACTTTCATTTCCATCCAGCCATCTCATCTCATATTTATGAGGCTCCTGCACCGGTAATCCCGTTCCTTCTTGCCTAGCTGCCTTTGTTAACTATGACCACAGGCAGAAGTCGGTGGAAGTGGTGTGGAATTCCTGGCATCCCCTAGTGGCATCAGTAATGCCAAACCCAACCTTAGAGGCAGAACTGGGATCTCTGGTGATGCCTGCAAAGGTGGATACAAGGTGAGGTCCACAACCCCCCGACTGGACACTATAAAAATCAACTCTGTGATTGGGCACTTGTTTTACATGCCTCTACCTCAGCTTTAGACAGTCCTCAAGCTCTGAAATGTTAATATGCTGTCAGTCTCTGACCTGTACCCCAAAGTGGAAGTGGCTTCCTAAGAGGCAAGAAATTAGAACTTAGCTTGTATATGAATTATTCGTGCCATCTCTGATCATCTATGGAGAAAATTAGAGAAGGCACAGGTTGCATTTTAATATTTTAGATGAAGGTTCAAATTTTGAGACACATGTTAACTCATGAGAAGTGTCAGCTTTTATCTTGCTTCACTCTTAAAATAAGAAATAATACAATGTTTTCTTTATCAAAGAACGCTTTTTTATAACACTTAATTTGAATCTGACCTAATAGCACTAGATGTGTTTTGCCTTTTTCTTATTCTGATAAATGGCAGGTTGGATGGATAGGAATAAAAGATAGATGGATGGAGATAAATTATACATGTGTGAATAGATGATGGATAGAGGAAGATGGATGGATGATGCATGGATGGTGGGTGGGTGAGTGAATGGGTAGAAATTAATTATGCATGTGTAGATAAGTGATGTATGGATAGATGGGGAGGAAGTGAAGAGAGGAATGTATGGACTGGTAGATGAGGGAAGGAGCAAGGAGGAAAGGGATGAGTGGTCAGGTAAATAGATTGATGGGTGAATGGATGGATAGAAGTTAATTATGGATGTGCAGATGAGTGATGGGTGGGTCTATGGGAAAGGAAGGAATGGGTGGATGTGTGGGCAAATGGACAGAATGGTGAATAGAAAGGGGTGAGTAGGCAGGTAAATGTGTCAATGGGTAGATGGGTGGATGGTAACTAGCAAATCATCCATTGGAATTATTTTCTAAACTAAACCTAACCATATATCCATCAATTCATTCCCAGCTGCTTTGAGCAGCACCTACCGTGAACTAGGCACGGATGCTAAGCACCGAGAACAGAGTGGTGGATGTTTGAGATAAGGTCCCAGCCCTTGAGTTGCTAAGATTTCACTATCTTTAGACTCATAAATGAATTTAAGGAAACAAAATGAGGTGCAAGGAGAGGCGTCCACGGTCCATTGCCGTGGTCCAGGGGAGAGTTGATGGTAGCCTGGCTGAGGACGATGGCAGTGGATTTAGGAAGGCAGAAGTGGATTTGAGATTAATCAGCAGGCCTTGATGACTGACTGGGCCACAAGGCCCCGAGTCTAAATCTCAGTCAACCACTCCCCTGCTGTGCCTCAATCTCCTCAGCTGCAGATCATGGGTAATTACACCTGTCTCCCAGAGCTACTTGGGGAATAAAAAAGATAAAAGAGCCAGACCTAAGAGACTGGCCAAGAGAATGTTTTTGATACCCAACCTCCATCATGAGGGAAAACACCAAACCCCAGTCCCACCCCCATGAGCCACAAGGACATGAGAAGCTATTGGGGTTAAGAGGAACCAGAAGGTCAAGACAGACTCAAGGACACAGTAGGGCAGGGTCTCCCAGCCACACTGTGACCAGCCTACTCCCTCTCCTCTCCGAAGGATTCAATCAGCAGACCATGAGCCTACCCCACAGAGGGCTGAGTCCTCAGGTCACGCCACCTTTCGTGACCTGCAAAGCCACTGCAAAGTCTGGGCTCCAGCCATCCTGCCCAGGCAAACACTCAGAGCAACTACTGTGGAGCCAGAACCACGAGGCTGCAGGGACCAAGCATCTGACACACATGCTGCTCCATCAGAACCACCCCATGCCCGTGTAGCCACAAAGCACGGGAGCAAAAGCAACACAGCCAGACATCCATCTAGGTGGAACAGAAAAGGAGCAAAACAGGTCACAGGCCCAGCTGCACCGTCTGGGCGACATCTTCATTCTTTTTTTTTTTTTTTTTTTTGGTACTGAGGATTTAACTCAGAGGCACTCGACCACTAAGCCACATCCCCAGCCCTATTTTGTGTTTTATGTAGAGACAGGGTCTGAGTTGCTTAGCATCTCACCCTTGCTGAGCTGGCTTTGAACTCACGATTCTCCTGTTTCAGCGACATCTCAAATCTGAGCCTTGCTAATTTTGTCACCCCTGGCAACTGCTTACCTTCTACGTGTTTAGCTTCTTCATCTGCACAATGGGGCTAATAAGTACTTAGGGGATGACTGAGGTGTTCACACATGCAAAGCAGTTGCTCCGAATCTAATTATCACCAAGCACTAATATGCTCTGGCTACCTCGCAGAGTACATAAATATGTACTGGGTCCACATGACAACCCTGAGAATGGGTGAAAGAGCAAGGATTTGGAAATAGATCTCCTAGTTCCTTGCTGTGTGACCTGGAGCAGACACTGGACTTCTCTGAGCTCTCTTTTCTCATCTTGAAAATGGGTTCAAAAGCAGTAACAGAAGCACCTAGTCATGGCAGGGTGAATTTGTGATGGTTGATTGTTTTTGTTTTGTTGTTGTTTTGTTTGCAGTGCTGGGGACTGAACCCAGGGCCTGGTACATGCTAGGCAAGCACTCTACCACTGAGCCACATCCCCAGACCTTTTTTCAATTTTGTTTTGAGAGAGAGTATCATTAAGTCACCAAGGCTGGCCTCAAACTTGCAATCTGCCTTAGCCTCCAGAGTAGCTGGGACTATGGGCTTATACCACCACACCAGGGGAGAGGGTGAGTTTTCATGTGAAAAAAAAAAATGCATGGGCCAGACGGAGTCCCTTTGTGGACACAGATCTGAACCTAGCAAGTCATTACTTGATGCTTTCTCATCCTTAGAGGTCCCTTCTCCACCAGACTTTCTTTTTTTAACCTCACTCTGCAAAACCTGCAAGGAAAGCTGGACCAAGCTGACCCAAAAGAGACTGCAGGAAGGTGGCAGGGGACAGGGCCACACTTACAGTTGGTACATACACAGCAAGGCAGGCAGGACCCCCTCCAGTGTGTGCACAAGAAGACTGAGGCCCAGAGAAGTTAAGAAACTGACTCAAGTTCACACAGCTCAGTAACTAAGCTTAAGGCATAGTTGAGTCCACTTCCCAAGATGCCCAATGCCACCCTGCAGGGGGGTCCTGCAGGATAAAGCAAGGGGGAGTCTGCAGTGAACTACAGCTTGTTACGGTCTGTTGAAGGAGAGTTCGAATAACCTCTGCCCCAGGAAGAAGTGGCTTGTCCCCTCCACCTGCAGGTGACACTGTAGAATAGTCTACCATAGTCCTAAAAGAACCCCAACCCTGGGACTCAGAAGAGTCATCAACTAAGGCCACCCACCCTGTGGGGAGGCCGAGCCCTCCACCTCAAGCAAAAGCAGCAAAACAATTCCCCTGTGTCCCCAGGGCAGACCCCAGGTGGCTGTGCCTCTCTGGACAGGGCTTTCTCAATCTTGGTGCTCATGGCACTTTGGACCAGATCATTCTTAGTTGCGCTGGTTCCTGTGGTGTGCTGGATGTTGGGCAGCATCCTTGCCCTCTCCTCGCTAGATGCCATTAGTACCCCTCCCAGCTGTGACAGCCAAATCACCTGCAGAATTGCCAAATACCCCCAAGGGGAAAATCTCCCCTGGTTGAGAGTTCCTTCCCTAGAGGAATGTACCACACCCTAAGAGATAAAAGGTGGACCTGAGAGATGTCACAGGGCAAGAGGTGTCTCCGAGGCTTCTCCCAAGAACGGCTGGACCATGGTATGGTTGGAGACTGGACCCCAGGCCTGCCTTCTTGATTCCATCTGTCAGAGCTGACTGGTCTGAGTAGGACTAACTTAATGAATCCCACTTACAAGAGACTGAAGTATAACCCGGATTCCAAGGTGCTGATTTCCCAGGAGAAACAGACCTTGCAATCAGAAGAGATTTTCATAGTATCTGGTGAGCACCTTCTTCCCTAGAGAGAACTATGGGAAAGTAAAATCATAATGAGACCACTGCTTCATGAGCAGAACTCGAGGGGCGAATTGACTGAAAACATGGGGGAGCACTCCTGGGTGCACTCTCCTTCCCCTGGTTCAGGAAGGGAGTGAGCATCATGACACACTGCCCCATGGACTTCTGCATCTCCAGAGGGTAAGTGACCACCTAGTGATATGTCCAAGTTTGTCTACAAAACAGCCCTGCCACTCTGTGAATTCCAGAAAGATGTGTGCTCCATGTCATCCAAATCTTCAGCAACACATGGGTTCATATAAGATGCATACCATCTGCAGACACCTCTGCAAGAATCAATGGAGTGTGGAGGAGAGGGGAAGAAAGGAAGTCAAAGAGATTTCTGTTGTACCAGAAAATAATATGAACTCCAGAAAGTCTACCCAGAATCCGGCCATTGTGCAGCCAGGTACTTAGGCTCGCCAAGATGCTGGGGACCCATTTCCTTCTGCATCCCCTTAGTCCAAGGAGAAGAGGGGAGAGGGGAAGATTTATACACAAGCTTATCCTCTATGAACAATGTGAGTTTAACAGATGCTGCTAGCCTCTCCCCTCTTAGTGATTCACAACTCATACCACCATATCAGCATAAATCATATTAATGATGATCCTGTACATGTATTGAGTTTTTACTGTGTACTAGACACTATCCCACTTGCTTATCTGTTTTAACACTATCAGTTCTTACCACAACCCTATGAGGCACAGAGACATTAGATAATTTGGCTACTCTAGGTTATTGACCAGTTGGTGAAGACACAGGAAACAAAATAAGGTGAATCCTAACCAGTCTTGTGTTAAAAGCCTGTGGTCCTAGAATTCCCACACTTGTTTTTCTGTGTGTTTGTTGTGATGAGCAACATCTTTCAATAGGCTTTGGAACTCATTCTGGAAAGCACAGTTCTAAATAATGCAAGCCCAGATCACCAAACTAACTGCACACCTGAGATTTTCCAAAACTGACCCAGATGTCATAACTGAAAAGCATATCAATAACTTCCATGATGATGATTAATTCCTCTTTATGACAATATTACCCTTCTTTTTTACACTTATTATTTCATAAGCTTCAATGTTTCCCTAGGAGGAAAGAATTAAGGTTGCTGTCCCATGTATCAGATGGAAATGGTTAGACTCTAAGATTAGCTGCTTTAACCCCCATCCAGGCACCCAGGGTGGCAGCACAGGAAGACAGACCAAGCAGAGCATCCTCGCTGTGAGGGGCCAGGGCAGCCATGGGGAGGGAAAAGAAATGACACAGATGTCAAACAAATCCAAGATGGTGCATCTCCAAACCGGCCATGGCTTCTTGAGAAAGCACAGCCAGTTGCTTGGACAGGCAGCTGCGTGGAACCTCTGCCTCTGAACCCTCCTTCAGGAGAAGATGAGAAAGGAGTTTGTTGCCTTGTCTCCTGGCCCTCAGGCCAGAGTTCACATCACATGCTAATTTTCTTGCATGTACAGGTTGTGATATTCTGCATGTACCTGGAAAAATGGGATCACCGGCCATGGCACAGGCCTCTCCAAGCCCTGTCTGTGTAAACTTAAGCACCAAACATGGATTCCACCATGGCAGGTACAATGGAGACTCTACCCAAACCTGGCCTTTTCCCCACAGGGAGGAGACACAGATATTAGCTGCTAAGGGTGATACATCGAGCAAGAAGTCAAAGGCCAAGGGACAGGCAGGAACTAAAAAACCTAGGAGACACATACACTGGGTCCAGGACACCTGCTTCTTTGGATCCACAGTGATGGGTCCTCATTCAGTAGAACCAAGCATCCCAGCACCCAAGGCACCTGAATCAACCAATCAACTACAAGAAAAGGTAGATTCCCAGGCCACCCCCCATCCCTACAGGGGCAGTTTCACCAGGGGACTCAACCAGAGAATCCGCGTATTTCTAACAAGCTCCCTTAGTGACTTTGTGCACCCTAAATTTCAGAAACAGCCAGGTCAGCATCATGAGCCACCCCGAGCAACCCTAAACTCCCCAACTCATTTCATGGGGGAAAAATCGAAACCCAGGAATGATTAACTACAGATCAATAAAATAGAACCATGAATCATATGAAAGGTAACACACAGCATGCCAACATAGTCAGGGGCCCGGTACTGGACTGGCTACTTGCTTGTCCACACCTAGAAACATAGGTCTGCCGCGTTGGAAAAGGAGTTAATTTTTCATATAGCTGTAGGAAAAGCAAATTTGTTTTTAATATCATACTCCACATCGATTTGATACTTGGTTTCTTTCTGAGAGACACAAGACTCAGTCTTGGTTGGCCCTGTCCTGTACTGGTGAAGGGTGCCAAACCATGTTTCCACTTGAGTTCCCTGAGGCATTGAGCTGACATTGGATGCTATTTAATGGAGACAAATGACTCAAAGGGAGGTAAGGCATGGAATAGGGGGTGCCATGTCTGCAAGCGACACCTGTCACTTCTAAAGATTTTCATTAATTTTCCTAGCGCCTACTGTTCCTGTGTAATGTATCCAACTCTAGAAATTTTTTTAACACACTCAGATTTAATTTCCTTTTTCATTAATTAATTTTTGTATTAATCTCATCCATTAGAGTCTAATACCTCTCAATTATACACTATAAGCTCAGAGGAAACTTGGTAATTGAGACTGTCCCAGGATTCCAGGAGCTCCCTGCTCAGAATGTCTGCCTTAATTAGGTTTTCATTAATTACTTTTTTTTATCAATTAATATTTTGTACTTTGGGCCCAATACTTGTAATCTCCACATCACATGCCCTTAAATGACACCTCATTTATTGTAATCAGTCAAGCAAGGGGCCCAAAAAGAGTTGAGGAGGAGGAGAAGCCGACGGGCTGTGTGTCTCACATACAAATTACATGTCACACTTTGGGGGGTGGGTTTCATCCCCAACTGTGTACCTGGAGAGTACAAGCAAACTAGGGAAGGGACAGGGGAGCAGACAGGAGAACAGCCCCATCACCATGGCGGATGTTGGGCTTGGGCATTTGTCTCCCCCGCCTGTTCTCTGCATCTCCTCCCTGCCTCTTTGCTAAGGAACACATCATTTATCATCTATACTGAGACATTCTTGAGATAGCAAAGGACTGTTATTAATGTTTATGCTGAGGAACAACAGGCACAAACCAGCACTGTCCCCAGCACACCAAGATGTATGATCACCCTCCACCCCTGTGCCAGCCCCGGCTTCCTACGGTTGTTTACTTAGAAGCTTCCTTTGGAAAGAGAACCACCTCTTCCAGGTGGCAACTCTGCGTCTGCTGCCTCCTCGAGAGCAGTATTTCCCTGGAAAACCAAAACACACTGACTGCTGGTGTGAAGCTGACGGGGTCTCTACCTCCTACCCGCTCTCCATGTCCCACTTTCCTTCTGCAGTGACATAAGAGCATTCACCCAGGATCTTCCTCCACCTCGTATCTCTCACCATTTCCCAACTGTAAATTTTACAGAATGTTCTGAATTGTCCTCAGGGTCTTAGCTGAATGGGTGGCCTAATGGATCAAAGTAAACTAACGCTGGACTGCCCAGAGTTAGACTTGCCAGCAGGGCATCTTTGAGCAGGGTCGTTCCATTCTCTCTGCACAGATATCTCATCTTTAAAATGGAGATAAAACAGTACCTACTTCACAAGCCTCTGATGAGGGTGAGATGAATTGATACGTGGAACGTCCTCAGAACAATCCTGCATCACGGAAAGGATTATGTAAGCAGTGTACTTGCCGACTTAGAAAAATAATCATAAAAAATGTTAAACGATGACAAGTAAAAGAAATAACTAATTCCTAACCCTAAACCAACTAACTCAAGAAGACAAGACAAGAAACCCAGATTTGACTGAGCATAACTTCCTGGGCTAAGATGATAATTTAAATGCATTACCTCATTTAATTCCCACAGCAGCCCTAGAAGGTAGGCTTTCCTGTCATCCCCATGTGACACAGGAAAGGACAAAGCAAAATGAAATCCCTGCAGGACGAGGCCTAGGTGGTACAACTGGGAGAAACAAAACAGCAGCAAAGCTCGAGGTGTTGGGCCAACTTCCCTTTCCGCTTGAACCTCCTCATTTCTAGCTTCCAGGAACATCTACTCCCTGAGGGCTTTGCTCTTTGCGTTAAAGCCAGGACCCACTCACAAGCCATTTCTTGGCTCTGTGAATGACCCACCGTGGCTGGAACTTGCAGAAAGATCCCCCAAATCCTGAGGGAGAGTCCAAAAGGAAACAAGCACAGGAGGTAGGGAACTGGTCCAGCTGACAGTGTACAGAGATGGCTCTTCCATGGAGAACTCACTCCCTGTTACAGGCCTCCGGCCTATCCCATCCTATGCCCTCACTGCTGGGGCACCACTGTCAGCCCCAAAGGCTACCCCATTCCCCAAGCCCCTAGGATCTTCCACCATCCACTAACAAAGAGTGTCTGGGTCTCAGGCCAGCATGTCTATACCTTGACCAACCCACTCATCACATACTAGAAGCACTCTCACATATAGTCACAACCAGATGAAAGCCAATTTTAATACATGCTTTGGTAGATGTCTTAGTCCATTCCTGCCATTACAGGAGACCTTAGACTATGTAATTTATGAATCATAGAAATCTTATTTCTCCTCACTCTGGAGGCTGCAAAGTCCACAATCGAGGCATCAATTGATGCACTGTCTGGTGAGGGCTATTATCCACTTCCAAAATGGTGCCCTCTTACATAGCAGAGCAGAAGGACCAAACAAGCTCCCTTGAAACCTTTATTTCATTCATTCATTTGGGTGCTGGGGATGAAACTCAGGGTCTCACACATGCTCTGCAAGTACTCTACTACTGAGCTTCATCCTCAGCTCTCAGACCTTTTTACAAGGGGATTATGTCCCTTGTGAAGGTAATGCCCTTATGACCTAATGACCTCTTAGAGGCCCCACCTCTTAATACTACTGTACTGAGGATTAAATTTCAACATAAATTTTGGAGGGAACCAAACATTCAAATCTTCCCAACAGGGATAAGCAAACTATCTCAGAGTCAAGTGAACAGAAGTATCCCTTCTTCAGATATTCTACAGAATGCACCTGACATGGCCTCCTCCCCCAATATCAGGAACACATGTAATAATGTGCATGTATATGTGAACACCCATGTAGGCACACATGCATACGTGTGCGTGCACACACACATATATACCTTAAACAACTTCCTATACAACCAGCAGCTGCCATTATAACCCAAGATGTCACACACAGCCCCTGAGCAGAGGACAAACAGCATCCCAAACAATTCATTTCCCTGTTATGGGAGAACATATAAGGACAGGTAGAACTGTCTTGATTAATAAATCACTAGAAATGCAAAGTATAACCAATATGGGGTCTAGAAAGATATTTTTTTAAATTAAACAAGAGAGAATGAGAAATGGCAGAGAAAATATATTTTTCTAAAGTGATTTATTGCATGAAATGCCATTAAATTTTAGACTATCTCCTTTGTGTTCTCTATAAATTCAAGAAAACCTGGTTTCTATAACAAAGTATTTTTTTAAATGGGTAAACAGAGATGAAAAAGAGATCTGGCTTAAGAAGCTAGAAAAAATTCAAAGATAGGTAATTAAACCGAAGAAAGCATGTTTGGAATTCAATAATTGATAAGAGAATTTTAATGTCCTTAAAAAGCCGTAGGGAGCAGAGCTGTGGAATATGGAAGAAGAAATATGCAGAATAAAACTATCCAGAGATGAAGAAGAAGAGAGGCTGCAGGGAAGATCATGCCAGAGCTGCTGGTTCTCTAGGAACGTACAGCCTTATTTTATCCACCATTCAAAATAGACCTCTGCAGTATGGTACCCTTACTTGGAAATGCTGGATATTTATGTTATGATATACAATTGAGTGCTTGTTGGATATGGAAAATGAGATGTCCCTGTGAAGAAAGATCCTAGTTATATTTGGCTAGAAGGAAGTGCAGGAGTCCTGGACTAGAAGAGAAGGTTAACACAACATTTATCCATATAACTGACCAGCCATGGAGATGAGCAGAGATGTGCACTTACATGCCTTTGGGACAGGGGACAGGGAGGATCAGCTCAGCTGCCTGCCTAAGGGACAGGGGTGGTGAGAGGGACCCTGAGCACCCCAGGGAAGTGTACTGTGGTTAGCTGAGTAACAGCCCCCTAGAAACAGCCACATGCTCATCCTCAGAACCTAAGAACATGTCACTTCATGTGGCAAAAGGGATTCTGCAGCCATGATTAAGTTAAGGATCCTGAGACAATGAGATTATCCTGGAGTCTATGGTGGGCCCAATGCAATTCCAGGGCCCTTATAAGGAAAAAAAAAGGGGAGTCAGAGGAGATGTGCTGACAGCAGAGATGGGAAAGCATAGGGCTATGGGCCCAGGAATGCAGGTGGCCTCTAGACCCTGAAGGAGGCAAGGAAACATTCTCCTCTGAAGATTCCAGAAAGAGCACAGTCCCACTGACGCTTTGACTTTAAATTTCAGCCCTTCGGTGCTGGAAGATAATAAATCCGTGCTACTGTTTTAGGCCACTAAATTTGTGATAATTTGTTACAGCAGCAATAGGAAACTAATGCAGATGCTTTATTAAAAAGAGATGCAGAATTAACTCTCAGCTTCTACATGTTATGCCTGACTACAGGGCTGACACTTTCCTATCATTAGTAGAAGTGCCAACCTCAAATACACTAATGCATGTAGAATTTCCATAGAGTTGAAGGAGCAGGGAATCATGGCACACTAGCGAGCCTGTTACCATAGCACCAGAGCAGAGAGAAAGCCCCTCAATGATAAAATGATAAGAAAATTAGAAAGAGGACAAGAGACATGTATTGCATGGATAATGAGAATTCTTAAACAACAGATTAGAACAGGTAAAATTAGCTATATGAAAGTTCCTAAACATCTGGATAATATTTTTCTACAATTCAAAGAAGAAAAAGCAAGATATATACATGAGTAAACATTTAGGTAGGTAAAGAACTGATCTCAGACTTCTCCTCTGCAGTACTAGACTGCAACAGCAAATGATTAAATAGAGACAGAGTTTCGAGCATTCTTTGATCATGCTCAGAAGAAACAAAGATATTTATGAAAGCAAAAAGAGTCAGAAGCAGTGCCACCACCATCTATTGCTAAGTACTCAAAGGAACACCCCAACCAAATGGGTTAGTTTTTGATAACTAAGGAGGGGTAGGTAGATCATCAAAGGCCTGACACTGAGAACCTAAAAAAGCTAAATATGAATCTTCTTAAAAACAGATGTAAGGGGCTGGGGTTGTGGCTCAGTGGTAAAGCACTTGCCTAACATGTGTGAGACATTGGGTTCGATCCTCAGCACCATATAAAAATAAGTAAACAAAATAAAGGCATTGTGTCCATCTACAACTAAAAAATTTTTTTTTTTAAAATATAGATGTAAGTCAACAAAATATAAATGCAATTAAAAGGTCTTTTTAAAAAATGTATACACATATTAGGGAAAGCAGTATGGAGATTTCCTCAGAAAACTTGGAATGGGACCACCATTTGACCCAGCTATACTACTTCTCGGTTTATACCCCAAGGACTTAAGATCAGCATATTATAGTAATGCAGCCACATCAATGTTTACAGCAGTTCAACTCACAAGAGCTAAACTATGGAACCAATCTACATGCCCTTCAACAGATGAATGGATAAAGAAAATGTGATACATACATACACACACACGCACATACATATACTCATACACACACACAATGGAATGTTACTCAGCCTTAAAGAAGAATGAAATTATGGCATTTGATGTAAATGAATGGAGCTGGAGAATATCATGCTTAGAGAAATAAGCCAATCCAGAAAAACCAAAGGTCAAATATTTTCTCTGATATATGGATGCTAATTCACAATAAGCGGGGGTTAGGGGGCTAAGGAAGAATAAAGTATTAGGCAGAGAGGAGTGAAGGGAGGGGAGGGGATGTGGGGGTAGGAAGGATATTAAAATGAATCAGACATTATTACCCTATGGACATATACAACTGTACAACTGATGGAATTCTACATCATGTACAACCAAAAGAATGAGAAATTACTCCATTATATATGATGTATCAAAGTGTATTCCACAGTCATGTATAACTAATTAGAACAAATAAAAATATATTTAAAAAGATATATACATATATAATTTTAAATATGAATGATTACATTAGAAATGTGGATAAAAATTCCATTCTATTCCATCAATAATTGAAGCAATAAATGAAAACTATGTAACAGTATATAAAACTATGCTCCTTACTCTACCATGCACACAGGAAAGCCAATACAACATTTTTTAAAAGCAAGTAGAAATAAGTTTTAGGGGGGAAAAAACTAAATTTAAATGTGTTTAAGGCATTTAAATGTATTCCACAGTAAAAGGAACAGCAGGCTCCAATGAGAATACCGAATTACTAAACTAGAAAGAGGAAACTCCTTCTATAAGGGCCAGGTAGTCAATATTTTAGGCATTTGGGCTACACACAGTTACCACTGGGAATCCTTGCTTTATTTTGTTTTGCA
Source organism: Xerus rutilus (assembly GCA_028644305.1). Classification (NCBI taxonomy): domain Eukaryota; kingdom Metazoa; phylum Chordata; class Mammalia; order Rodentia; family Sciuridae; genus Xerus; species Xerus rutilus. The sequence continues at coordinate 165,367,183 of CM053401.1, forward strand.
ACCCTTTAAGAAAGTAGAAGCCAATCTTAGCCTGGCACTGTCAGAACCAGGCTGCAGGTTGTCAACTCTGCACTAGAAGGGGGGCAGGAGAAGATGCACTTAAAAACAAAAACAGAAAATACAAAGCATTAAGCGAGGATGCATAAAATTGGACAAGATACAGCAGTTACGCCGTTTCATAAACACAGCTTCAACCTCCCTAGTTGAAGACAGTTTGACTCACACACTGAGCCAGAACCTGGGTATATCTAAACACTTTCCATAAGACACAATCTTAGGTAATTAGATTTCAAAAAGGTTAAGTTTGAAAGAATGAGCAAGGTTAATAGGCAAATGTCAATAGAAAAAAAATGCAGGTGTACCAATACCCATATCAAAGGAGAATTCAAAGACAAGGCATTAAACAGTGTAAAGAAATCCACTTTACCTTGATAAAAGGTAGAATTCACAAGAAATCTTAACTCTCATGACCTTTTCATAGCAAGTCAAACTGCATTGAAATATATAAAGCAGATGCTTAGAAATTAAGAAGTCGGCAAAAACACAATAATCATCTGGGAACTGAACACACCTCTCTAAGTTCTTGACACATGAAAAAGAGAAAATTTAAATAAGGAAGCCAGAGCTAATGTAATTAACAACATGGATTTAAAACATGCATACCAAACTGTTTTTCCCTGAAGAGAACTCTTTTTTATCCTGTACTTTGAGTGTTTTTAAGTGAACTTTTTAAATAATGGTAACAAAAAAAAGAAACTCAACAGAAAATTTTTAAAATTTTATAAGTTATACTATCTGATCATAAGGACAAAGGTCAAAAAACATTTAACCACTTGTAAGTTTACATGGGGAAAAAAGTGTGATACATTGCTATTCATTTTACAAAGATTTCTGTCATAACCATTTTACCAAAATTGACTAAAAAATAACAATTATAAATCTTGAAACCTACGTGATGTAAATATAAAAATTTAAAAATTAAGAAATCAAGTACTATCATACATGAAAAAATATGTCACCAAGTAAATTTTATTCCAAAACTGAAAGATTTTAGCCTTAATAAGTTCAATTAATATATTTCATCAAGGAGAAATATATATTCAAATTTGAAATCATATATCTGTTGATATATAGATGCCAAAATGATGCCAAATGATATATAGATGATATACAGATGACAAATATGTTTGGTTAGGATATTCATTTTTTATTTAAATTCTTAGAAAAATAGTTTATCATGAAAGTGATTAGGAAAGTCAAAGTAATTAACAGAAAAATAACCATAACTGTATACTCAAATTCAATATGATATCCATCATAAAAATGAGTAATTCAGCATTTTCATATAACTCACCAACCAATAGAAAAATATAAAGCCAGGAAAGATGTCCCCTTCCCATTCACTAGATGTACAGTGGCCACTCAGTATCCCTGGGCACTGCTTACAGGAACCCCCATAGATACCAAAATCCACAGCTGTTCAAGTCCCTCCTCGAAAATGGTGTAGTATTTACATATAACCCGCACACAGCCTCCTGTGTGCTTTAAATCATCTCTCGATCACTGATAGTTAATATAATGTAAATGATTTGCAAATAGTTGTCAGACTGTATTGTCCAGGGAATGATAAGAAAAACAAGCCTGTCCATGTTTAGTGCAGATGCATTTGTTTTTACAATATTTTCAATCTGTAGTTGACTGAATCTACAGATGTAGGAACTACACACATGAAAGGTTAACTCTAACACAAACACACACACACAATGACATAATTAGACACTCCTATAGAGACAGGTGTGCTTATAAATGTTTCACAACAGGCTCTCTGGGAAAGAAAGCCCTGTCTTAGAGCATTTGCTGGCTTCTGTGACTTGAGTATGACTTGTGACTTGAGTATGACTTATTTCAAATCATGACTTATTTCAAATGACCAACATGGTAAGAACTCAGAAGAGAGATGCCATGGTGTATCATTATGCAGTGGCTCCTTGCCCTACAACAGGGTTGGATCCCGATGAAGCTGTCAGAAGTTGGAAATATCATTGAGCCTAAAATGCATTTAATACACCTCATCACTGAGCATCAGAGCTCAGCCGCACAGCGCTGTGGACTATCAGCTGTTCACTCTGTGCCGTGTGGCCGACTGCAAGCCCAGCATCTCAAGAGAGCATAACATACATGTGACTGGCCCAAGGAAAGATCAGAATTCCAAGGTGAAAGTACAGTTTCTACCAAATATAATAGCACTTTCACATCATTAAAGGGTCAGAAAGCCCTAAGTCAAACCGTAAGTCAAAACCCGTCTGTCTACCGTTCCCACTGTAGAGCTAGCTACACAGCAAACATGAATGACTTCAAAAGCACAGGTAATAATAAAATATAGTAAAATAATTAGGAAGTCAAGAGTTTTGAATACTTATAACCTTTGTTTAAATAAAATTTAGAAAGTTGTAGATTCATATAAGTTTTAAGAATGTCTAATGACCAATGTATAGAAGTTCTTTTTTTTTTTTTTATTTATTTTTTAGTTGTAGGTGACAGAATATCTTTATTTTATTTTTTTATGTGGTGCTGAGGATCGAACCCAGTACCTTATGGGTGCTAGACGAGCACACTACCACTGCGCCATAATCCCAGCCCCTGTATAGAAGTTCTTAACGTTTAATAACCAGCTCTTGGAAGCAGGAAATCTTAAACATATATGCTAATTTAACTTTCTGCGCTGTCAATGAAGGGGGAAGCCTGACAAAGCAGTCCTAAATTTGATCTATAAAAGTAAATATGCAAGAAAATCTAGGAAAATTCTACATAGACAATAATATCCAGGGGCACTTGGCCTATAAAGTATCACAGTACTAAAACGTTCAGCAAAGTGTGGTGAAGACAGAAGCCTGGTCTCAGTCTCATGGGATAGGAAGCTACCCAAACAAGTCATTCTGACTCCCTGTGTCAAACCTCATGATGGAAACAGCCAAGAGGACATGGGGAACTGAGGAACCTGGGAATAACCCAGAAAGAAAGTGGCTCTAAATAAACAGGTTTGCCTTTTGGGGTCTTTTGAATCTTTCGTGAAATTGCCTTCTAGAAAGCTCATACAGTTCCCGCCATCAGCACATGCAAGACTGTCGATTTCTTAACACGCTTGCCAGCATTGGGCATATAAGGTAAAAAACAGCCCTTTTGTTATTAATTTTCACATCCCCTCTCTAAAAGCCTAAAGCAGTTCCTGCCCCAGGGGGTTCCTCTCTGGAATCTTCCACCTGAGAAACAAAGCCTAACCGCTCAGGTTAGCACATCAAAAAGAAGACCGCTGCTGCTTACCTGCCCCCAATTTTAAAGTGACCAATCCGTAGCTCGCCACGCAGTTTTTGTAGTGAGCCCTATAAAATCCCTCCCGCGTCTCCCCTCGCTCTCTTTTCCCCTTTCCTTTGCCTGGGCGCCCACTCCCCTGAATAAAGGATTTCCTGGCTGCACAGAGGTGTCCGTGTCTGGCTGGCCGATACTCCAACAGGGTATTATGCTAGTTTTACATTTTATCTTTCCTAGTTGGACAAGTGAAATGGTAGCTCATCTTCATTAACCTGCCTCAGATCTGATGAAGGGCTGGGGGTAGTCCATAGAGGTACTGGCTATTTCTATGTTCACTTTTATGGAAGTCCATCTCGCTTTGTATCCCCTTGGGACTATCTAATCATAGCCCTGGAAGTACCATGTCACACAGCTCTCAGGGCTGTGAGTAGGTTGTTTTCCCCCACAAGACTGCAACTAGGAAGCAGAGACTGTGTCTATTTTATCCCAGTGTCTGTGGCAGCCAGCACTACCCATATGACAGTACATGTTCCGCAAACATTTGCCCAATGAAGAAGATGCTGGGCCAGGTGGTGGCTGCATCTGAACCTTGTGGTACAAGGCTGCCTTCCCAGCAACACGGAGTTCTGCCAACATGGTTAAGGACAAGTCCGTACAAACAAGGAGAAACGCAAAAAGAGAGCGAAGCTGTGGTTCATTCGAACATTATGTGATCATTAGGCTGAGAAAAGTTTGTCAAACTCTGGGAGAATTTTCTTCTGAAAATACATTTCGCTTAAGAGACTGTTGCAAGGTACCTGTGGAACTGTCAGAGAAAATTAGATTCTGTGCAAATAACAGTCACTTGAATCTCTGCTTTAGTTCTAAGAGTTCCCTTGCTCTCATTTCCATTTGTTGTGTCTTGATAACACCTTTAAGAGAAGCACTTGGTCTGGTATTATCTACTCAAGAGACTCAGGGAAGGTCTTGCGGGGAGGTGACATGACACTTGAGCACATCGTGGTTTATATAAGTCTGTGGGGACATTTGTCCAAGAGCTCAGTCCTTCCCTGCACAGCTTCTTTAAAGCACCCCGAGAACAGGACCTGCCCCACCCATTCTGTAGCCACAGTGGGTCCCTAGAGGTTATATCCACCTTACAGCCTGGTTCACCCAGGAGGGCCCTAAGTCCAGTGACAGATATTGTTATAAAAAAAACAAAGAGGAGACCCAGCGTTTTAGTTGGCTTTTCTGTCACTGTGATCAAAAGACCTGACAAAAACAATTAGAGGAGGAAAAGTTTATTTTAGCTTGTGGTTTCAGAGGTTTGGTCTGTGGTCGGCCGACTCTATTGCTCTGGGCTCAAGATGAGGCAGGACATCATCGCAGGATGGAATGGAGGAGGAAAGCGAGCAGTTCAGGACACGGCAACCCAGAAGCAGGGAAGGCTCTGCTCACCAGGAAAAAATATCAACACCAAAGGCACACCCACGATGACACCCGACCTGCCTCCAGCCACTACCCAGTCAATCCGTATCAGTGGCTTAATCCGCTGATTAGTTACAGCTCTCATAACATAATCATCTTTCCTCTGAACATTCTTGCAGTCTCACACATGAGCGTTTTGGGGGACACCTCATCACTAAACCCTAACACCTAGACACGTGGAAAGGATGGCCGCATGAAGACCAAGCCAGCCACAAGGAATGCCAACGGCCACCAGAAGCTGGAAGAAGAGACAGATGTTTCTAGAGCCTTCAGGGGACCTGCTGATACTGTGATTCCAAATCTTGGCCTCCAGAACTGTGGAAGAACAAAGTTCCACTTTTCTAAGCCACTAGGAACAGACATCTAGTAATACCGTGGCCACTTTTGTTCACCAGCCCTGAATACCTTTGTGGCATCTGTGGTCCCCTAACCACCCATGCCACTTCCTCCTCCCTTCCTCAGATGTCTGTCAAACCATTTTGGCAGCCTCTTTGTGTTGTGGACCTCCCTGCCTTCAGCTTTGCCTCCTCCAACATACACCCTTCATCACCAGATGTCAGGGAGAACCTCAAAAAACTCACACCAAAGAATGCATGCTCCTGCCTGAAACCTGTCATCAGGCGCTGGCAACCCAACCATAGACATCAGGATAAAACCCAGGAAGCTGGCTCTGTGCCTTCAGACTCCTAACACCTGGCCCCAACTTGTGCCTCGCACTGCCTATCTGCCAAGACAAAAACCACTACAGGCCCTCTGCCCCAGCCAGCGTGACATCCAGCCCTCTGAACATGCGAGGCTGGTGCCAGCTGTCCTTCACTGGGTGTGTCCTACCCCTTTCAAGTTTTTGCTCCGGTGCTATTGATTTGTGAGGACTTGCTTTAGCTCTTCTACCTTTCCAGCCACCCCCAAAAGAACAGAGATCTCGCCTCTCATGTCCCCACTCTGCAACCTGCTCCTGATTGGAGGCACCAACCACACCTGATTACACTCATCTGTGAACTTGCCCATCTCCCCTTACCTGGCTCACCTTTGTATCCCAGAACCTAGCCTAATACCTGGCACCCAGCAGGTGGATATGGGAGACACGGACGGATGGACGGACGGACAGATGGACGAGTGGGTAGGTAGGTGAAGGCCTTATGTATGGATGTCCACACAACCCAGCAAGGTTCCTAGTAAACTAATCAATGGATGACATCTCAAGAAGGGTGTCGGGATGCAGGAGGAACAGCTGAGCCCTGTGCAAATGAATCCCATGCAGCAAATCAACAGCCAGCTCCAAGTTAAAACTTCCCAACAAGACGGCACTTCCTGGAGCTCCTAGCTAATCACCACTTTTATATGCATCATCACTTCCTGATCCCAATGGCCTACTGACATCAGGAGTCACAATCATCTCTACTCCTGAGGCGGCTCAGGGAACATGTGGACATGAGTTGAGGTTCCCCAGTGAGCAACAGGCCAGGGTCCGCGACCATCCAACTGCCCTGTCTGTCCATCACGAGTCTTATGACCCCCCCCACCCTCCAGGACTGCTCCTTGGGATCCCCCTCCCTGGGGTCTCTGAGTCTCTAAGGGTCCATCCAGCACTTAGAGACAGGAGTGGTGTGTGGATGTCTCACTGTGCCCATGTGGAACCCGAAAGTACACACCGCTTGCCTGGAAATGACTGACGGGATGGAAACTGACAAGCCATCATCTGCTCGTGGTGTCCCTGACGACTGGGTAACGTGAAGACTGTGTTGATTCCTGCTAGACGGAAGATGATGTCACTTATCGTTAATGGAGTGTCACCTGTGTGCTTGCCTAAAGGGAAATGCTCTTTTCGTTGTTGTGGTTGTTCTCAATTTTCTGCTCATTTTACAGCCATAAAAAAAAGAAAGGAACAAAGAAAGAAAGAAAAGGAAGACTGTACCTAGGGGTAGAATCTTGCTCATTTATTTTTTCTCTTCTGGAACAGCCAGGAGCTAGTTAGAACCTGGGTACAGGGCTCAACAGCCAGGTACTCAGGGCTCCAGATCACAACTTCAAGCATGAGGCCCGAGACTCCAGCCAGGACCACGCTCTGGGACAGCTACACCCATCTCTGCCCAACTAGAGTGATTTGAAAATCTATTCACAAATCATAATGGGTAATACTGTCGAGCACTTTGCTATGTAGTATGGAAAGTACTAAGTGACATTTTACTTCCACATGAGACATAAAATCATCCTAGGACATGGGTATACATCCATAAGCCCTGATCTAAGTATTCCAAATCCTCAAAAGCTTTGAAAATTAAAAAGTATTTTTCAAAAGTCTGGTACAAACTTAGTTGGTGCTAAGACTTGAGCTAAACCAATGAGTTTTTACTATCTCCTCCTCATAGTGTGAATATCCAGGCTTTGGGCTACAAAACTATCAATATGCTTAATTTGAGGGTGCTACCCCAGCTCTGCTTGAATTGCTATGTCCTATATTTCCTTCCTTAAAAAAAAATCAAGTAAATCTGAATTCAAAAACATATTTGACCCCAAAGAGGGCAAGCAAGGGGTTGAGATCTTGTTCAACCTATTCTATAAATGAAGAACAAGCTCAGAGAAGCTAAACAACTTGCCTGAGGTCACACAGCTCAAAAGCAGCAACTGAAGGTATGCACAGAGGCAGCCTGGCTGCTGACCTGGTGGGGTTAACCACTAAGCTTTGCTCTCTTCAACAAATGCCCCTTCTGGCTGGTCTCCAGACTCATCCTTTAAGCTCAGCAGCTCAATCCTTGCTTGTTCTTAAGCAGGAAGTCTTGATGTGCCTTATTTAGCAGTCAAAATGCAAAACCATAGTGAAAAATGCTTTCTTAAAGCTAATCTTGGGAAATGAACCTGTGTTTCAAATGCAACAAAAACACTGGTCATAGTTAGGGGCTACCTGTCAATGATCAGGATCCAGACTTGAGTTTTTATACCAAAAAGCAAAGGAAGACATCTACCAATTTTCTGTTGGTCAGCCAACACCAAATTAACACATTTTCTCATATTGTGGCAGTCAGATCCTATAGCCAGACAACTTGTATTGAAATCCTGGGTCAGCGAATTCATAGTTGTGTAACACTGGGCAAGTTATACAACCTCTCTGTGCCTTATCTGGAGGTAATAGTACCTACTTTAAGAGCTGCCATAAGAATTAAATGAGTCTACACTTGGAATAAATCAAGTCCTATATTCACTTTGCTTGATGCGTTAATTAGCTTTCCATTACTGTAACAAAATACCTGAGGACAATCCACTTCAGAAGAGGAACAGTTTATTTTGACTCATAGTTTCAAAGGTTTCAGTACATGATCAGTTGGCCCTGGTGCTTTGGGAGATGGCCAGGCAGCAGACTGTGGCAGGAAACATGTTGCAGAACAACCTGCTCACCTCATGGCATTTGGGAATCAAAGGGAATGGAAGGAACTGAAGTCCCAATAGTCCCTCCAAGGGCATGTCCCCAGTGACCTAACTTCCTATATTTATATAGGACATAGCAAGGGATACTTGCCCAAACCACAGTATTTTGTAAGTAGGTAGATGACAGATAAATGATACAGGATAGATGGATAGAATTCACTTCATATTTTAGCTTCTCTGAAATTGGGGCCATTCTTGCCACTAATGTGTACTTTTTGGGGGGAAGGGAATACCGGGAATTGAACTCATGAGCACTCAACCACTGAACCACATCCGCAGCCCTATTTTTTGTTTTATTTAGAGACCGCATCTCAGTTGCTTAGCACCTCACCTTTGCTGAGGCTGGCTTTGAACTTGTGATCCTCCTGCCTCAGCCTCCCGGAACTGCTGAGATTACAGGCATGCGCCACCATGCCCAGCATTGATGTATAATTCTAAAGTAACATTTCTGTTGCCGTTCCCAGAAAGTGGCAGCTTATCCTGTGGTGCCTCAGTTTTCTTTATGGCATCTTGAGATTAAGGGAAAATAGTACATATTTCTGGAATAATTGGATGTATTCTTTTCTTTGGTCTTAAGAGAAGAAACTGAGACAACAAGTTACAGAGTCAAGCTGTGCTTGCAGGTGCAGGTGGTGTCTCCACGTGGAGGTCACACTTTTCCATCCAGGCAGAGGCCACCGAGTGTTCCAGCTACAGGGAAGAGTTATTTTATTTGCATTTCAAAACCCTAACAAATGGCTGCAATCCACTACTTGGGATTTTTCCTAATTAGTTTTAGTCTGTGTTTCTGTCACCTTCAGGAGGAAGGGAAGGATTTTAACCTTCAAAATTAGCAGAAATACATGTCAAAAGGCATTTCAAAGAGTCAAAGTGTGTTTGGAACCTAATTGCTCAATCTGAGACGGTTGTCTGAGGGTGTTTTATTTCACTCCTCAGAGAAGCAAATCCCCACCCCTTGAGAAAACTAGCCTCAAAATTCAAAGTTTCCCCAAATCGCATACCTGAGAAAAATGTTAACACAGATTTACCCATAAAGGCAAAGAAATAAAACCGAGAGAATGAATCGTAAATCAGATGTCTTTCCCTGATGCCTTCCTACTGTACTTGGAATAAAATACAACTTCCCTCCCCTGGTTTTCTCAGCCTCTCCCCATGTTTTTCCTTCCATGTTCCCCCCTCACAAACTACACTCCAAAAATACCTTTTTGTTTTCCCTGCAGACATGTCACATTCCTACGTCTGGTACTTTGCACTGGCTACTTCTCCTGTCTAGAAAGATCAGCCCCAAACCCAGGACTTGCAGGCTCAGTTGTACAGGATGTCCACTAGGCAAGTTGGCCACGGCATAGGGTATATTTCTCTAATTCAGACAAAGGAAACATAAGGGCTGGCAGCAGCCTTATTTCCTTATGATGATTCATTTCTCTTAAAGCAATATTAATTGAGCACCTGCTGTGAGTCAGGTGCTGTTCTAGGCACCAAAAACACAGCCTTGAACAGGTAAGTTTTTTGCCTTTGGGAAGCTCCCATACCAGAGAGCTAGGATATTTATTTTGTTATGGAAATCGAAGCCATCCTTACTAGCCCTCAGCATAAAGAATTGGCTTGGGTTGGGGAGGGGAGGCAGGATATTCCATGCCAAGGGAACCCAAGTGTTAACTCTTGCAGAGCCCCAGGGGAGTGAACAGTCTCTGTGTTCTGGAATAGGGAAGTTGAAGTAATGATAAAGAAGGGGAGAGAGAGACAAGGCTGGATGGGCAGGAAGGGCCCAGTGACATGAGACCCAGGAAGTCAAAATAAAGAGTTTGGTTTTATTCCAAGTGAGCTATAAAAATTTTGAGGTTTTAAGCAGGGAGGAACATGAGCTGGTGTCTATTTTGGAAAGATCACTTGAGATAAACTTCCTCAACAATGGAAATGTCCTGTATCTGCACTGTCAGGCACAGGAGCCACCTGCCACATGCGGCCATCGTGCCCCAGAAATACAGCTGGTGTGACCAAGAAGCTGAACAACTAATTCTGCACTCTAATTGTGGCTGGAGATGGAGAGGAGAAGACCTAGGCTGGGAGATTCTTTCAGGGAACAGCCAGGAGGGTGTGGTGAGAGGGGGAAAATGAAGAATCCACGATGACACCTAGATTTTCTGGTTTCAGCAAGCAAATGGCTGGTGGCGCCATCTTGTTATGGGAGAGACCGATGGAGAAGCAAGGCTTGGGAAGGAAACAAAAGCTCCACAGTAAAAACATGGGCTCCTCCCCAAGCCTTCACATGGTAGGTTCATTCCTGACATCTGGGCCTCAAATGTCAGCTCAAGCATCAGCTCCTGTGGGGGGACTATGGACATCTCTATCACTGCTTTCTTCCCACCTCTTTGGGACTCCCTCTGATATTGCCCTGGCATTTTCTGACCTGCACGTATTTGCAATGACTTGACCACTAATCTGCTGCCCCTTCCTCTCCAAACTGCAGGCTCTCTTCATATAACAGCCTCACCCTCAAACCCAGGGCATGCCAGCCCCGCTTGCCTGCACAAGCGGGGCTTGTGGGGCCTTCTGGGACACAGCAGGTTCCTGTATTAAGCTAATTAAACAAACAGATAAATACCTTTATCTTGCCAACCAAACATGGCTGAAGCCTCAAAGGGTAGGTGCCTTGTTTGAATTTTACACAACATAAAATAAGAGAAAGCAAAGTGTGCTGGCTCACACACCTGCCCCAGGTATAAACGAATAAATTCTGTTTGGAATTATTTACCAGGACTCTGTTTATTCCGAAAACTGAGTATAATTTCCAGGTAATGAGCTGCATCATCTGACAGGTGCAAAAGCAATATGCTAATAGGGATGAGGATTCCCAGCACTGGGGTCCCCTTGCTCTCCAAGGTGCCAGAGGGAAGAGCTGAGGGCGTTTGAAATGAAAGCAGAGTGACCCTGGGCTGCTGGTTTTGAAGTTCAGAGAATCCTTAAGTATTATCTCTCTTTCCTTAGGAATAATGCATCGCCATCACCCACCAATGTCCTCAAATAGCAGCAAATTTGAATTCAGTTGCATGATCCTGAGAAAGTTGATTTGTGGCTCTGGTCACCTCTACGCATTTTCTCACCAACTGCAGCTAAGCCATGTCACCTCCAAATTTTTAAGCTCCAGAGTAGATCTTTCCATTATTTCACATCAGCAAAGTCCAGCAGGAGTTTCTCATAACTTGGTTATCATTTCCCACCTTCTCCCTTGAAGACTGAATCCTCCCTGCAAATACATCACCAACACACACACACTCTTACAATTCTTCACCCAAAGATACACGCAGAGATTTTCTACAGCTTCTTCCACTCTACACGGCCTCATCGTCCTGAGAGCACATTTTCTTCTCTTTATAGGCTCCTGAAATGAGATCCTTCCCACTAAAAGCAATCCTAAGCACTGGGTGACCAACTCCAGAAAATTAGTACAAGTTCCATTAAGACTAGAGAAAGAGGAGACACATCTGTTCCCATTTTGATCGCTTTCACATTACCCACAAAACAGAGCGCACGCACCCTTGTTCACTGGTCCCAAGCCTAACAAAAATTAAAACAAAAGCTATTCCCCACCCCAGTTCCCAAGGTCACTCCAAGTCAGGAATGCACCATTCCCCTCCCTTTGCAATGACTTATCAGGGCTTCGGTACCATCTTTAGATTTCCAGTGGAAATTACGGACTACATTGTATTCAAAAAATAACTAGAATGCATTAAAGATTTAGCCATGAGTCATTACAGACATTGAACCAGAGTATCATTCTGCAGCCCTGAGCTTGATATATAGACATTCTGAACAAGAAGATAATTTGTGGAATATCTGATACTGAAACAAAAGATAAAAAACAAAATTATCAGACATGAAAAACAATATTGTTTCCCATTGACTTGAAAATAACCAGAATGAATAATTGTCTATCTAATAGCTACAGAATGGAATATCATGCAGCAATTTGAAGCCATTTTAACAAAAAGTCTTTAATAACATGAGAAAAATGCAGATTATATGGTTCAACGAATAAAGCAAGATGCATGACAATACATACAGCACAATTTCAATTACATAAAAATTGCACAACCTTAAAAGGAGACACATGAAAATTCTACCAATGGTTATCTGTGGGTAATCAGAAAATATATAGATTTTTGCTTTTATAGTCTTTCTACTTCCTATGTTTTCTAGACTTTGTGTACTAGGTACATATTTGCTGAAAAAATCTAACTTGTCCATCTTTAAGACATATCTAAAATTTATAAACTTCCTTTATTTTGGGAACATGTTTTCTGTCAAAAACTTCTGTCTTACAAACCTTTGTAGCATCGTGATGCTTAGAGAATTGCCACCCTGCCTACATTCACCCCCAACCTTGAGAGCGGGCTAGGGGTTGGAACAACACTGCTTCTAGAATCAACAGCTGGGTAGGGAGTCTGACAGCCTGGCTGTTTCTTAGGGAGCCCAAGAAAATCAGCACAAAAGCGAAAGCACCCAAATCTATCAACCCAATTTTTAAAAAAAGGAAATGACTTAGATATGAGCTTATCACATGCATCCTCTTCTCCCCCACATGCAAAATTCTGCTAGACTAACATTATCATGCTTAGTTTCACAGATGAGAAAATGGGTTAACAGAGAGGCAGACACCTTGCTCAAGTCACAGGTCAATCCCACATCAATATCCAGATACAAATCCACATCTGTGGATGCCAATGAGCAGACTCTCAGCATTACACCACTCAACATCTTTCACCTAAACAGCGATGGACAGATCTGTGTCAAGAGATGCAAAGCCCCACATATAACCACCATTTGGACGCACCTTTTCAGGGCCTCCTGCAAAAGGAACCCTAAGTCTAAGGATTTCATGAACATGAGCAGCTAAGTTTGTCTTATCCCCTCAAACCCTAAAAGAGACACATGGTTTAAATGAATTGTAGAAAACTTATGAGATGCACCTGCTTAGACCACCACTTCCTAAACATGAAATTACTGAGTTAAAGACATGAAGATGCTTAGAGGTTTTTTTTAATTAAGAATTTTTTAAAATTTTCTTTAATTAGTTATACCTGACAGTAGAATGCACTTTGAGACATCATATATAATTGGAGTACAATTTCTCATTCTGCTGGTACATGATGGAGAATTCCACGGGTTGTACAGTTCTATATGCACATAGGGTAATAATGTCTGATTCATTACACTATTTCTTCCTACCCTCACACCTTCTCCCCTCCCTTCACTCCCCTCTACCTAATCTGAAGTAACTAATTCTTCCCTAGCCACCCTCCATTGTGAATTAGCATCTGCATGTCAGGGAAAACATTTGATTTTTGGTTTTGGGGGATTTGCTTATTTCGATTTGCATGATATTCTCCAGCTCCATTTACCAGCAAATGCCATAATTTCATTTTTCTTTAAGGCTGAGTAATATTCCATCACATATATACTTTTTTATCCATTCTTATGTTGAAGGGCTGGTTCCACAGTTTAGCGATTGTGAACTGAGCTGCTATAAACATTGATGTGGCTTCATCTATGTATTATACTGATTTTAAGTCCTTTGGGTATAAACTGAGAAGTGAGATAGCTGGGTCAAATGGTGGTTCCATTCTTAGTTTTCTGAGGCATCTCCATACCACTTTCCATGATGATTGCAACAATTTGCATTACCACCAGCAATGTATGAGTTTAACTTTTTTCCCCATATCCTCGCCAACATTTATTGTTTGTATTCTTGATAATTGCCACTCTGACTGGGGTGCGAGGAAATCTTAGAGGATTTTGATTTGCATTTCTCTAATTGCTAAAGATGTTGAACATTTTTTCATGTATTTATTGATAGGTTGTATTTCTCCTTCTGTGTCTGTTCAGTTCCTTAGCCCATTTATTGATTGGGTTATTTGTTTTATTGGTGTTAAGTTTTTTGAGTTCTTTATATATCCTAGAGATTAGTGCTGTATCTGAGATACACGTGGTAAAGATTTTCTCCCATTCTGTAGGCTCTCTTCACATTACTGATTGTTTCCTTTGCTGAGCAGCTTTTTAGTTTGATACCATCCCATTTGTTGATTCTTGATATTATTTCTTGTGCTTTAGGAGTCTTGTCAAGGAAGTCAGATCCCAAGCTGACATGGTGAACATTTGCTCCTACTTTTTCTTCTATTAGGTGCAGGGTCTCTGGTCTAGTGCCTACGTCTTTGATCCACTTTGAGCTGAGTCTCATGCATGGTGAGAGAGAGGGGTTTAATTTCATTTTGCTGCATATGGATTTCCAGTTTTCCTAGCACCATTTGTTGAATAGGCTATCTCTTCTCCAATGCATGTTTTTGGTGCCTTTGTGTAGTATGAGGTAACTGTAGTTATGTGGGTTTCTATGTCTTCTATTCTGTCCATGGGTGTATGTGTCTGTTTTGGTGCCAATACAATGCCATTTTTGTTACTATGGGTTTGTAGTATAGTTTCAGGTGTGGTATTATGTTTCCTGCTTCACTCTTTTAATATTTTACTTGTAGATGAACAATGCACTTTATTTTTATATGGTGCCGAGGATGAAACTCAGTGCCTCACATGTGCCAGGTGAGCACTCTACCACTGAGCTACAACCCCAGCTCCTTCTTCACGTTTCTTGGTAAGGATTTCTTTGGCTATTCTGGAGATTTTTTCAAATGAATTTCATGATTGCTTTTTCTAGTTCTAAGAAGAATGTTGTTGGGATTTTAATTGGAATTGCATTAAATCTGTATAATGCTTTTGGTAGTATGGCCATTGATAATATTAATTCTGCCTATCCAGGAGCATGGTAGGTCTTTCCATATTCTAAGGTCTTCTTCAATTTTTTAGTATTCTGTAGTTTTTTTTGTGTTTTTTTTTTTTGCCTCGTTAGATTGATTCCCAACTATTTTTTTTGAAGCTATTGTGAATGGGGTACTTTTCCTAATTTCTCCTTCAGTAGATTTGTTACTGATGTGTAGGAATGAGTTTGATTTACGGGTGTTGATTTTATAGCCTGTTACTTTGCTGAATTCATTTATGAGTTTTAGAAGTCTTCTGGTGGCATGTTTTGGCTCTTCTACATACAGAATCACGTCATTGGTGAAATGTGATAGTTTGAGTTCATTTTTTCCTATTTGTATCCCTTTAATTTCTTTCTCTTATCTAACTGCTCTGGCTAGAGTTTCAAGGATGATGTGGAATATAAGTGGTGAAAGAGGGCATCCTTGTCTTATTCCAATTTTTAGAGCAAATGCTTTCAATTTTTCTACATTTAGAATGTTGACCTTGACTTTAGTATGTATACCTTTTACGATGTTGAGGTACGTTCCTATTATCCCTAATTTTTCTAGTATTTTGAACATGAAGGGGTGCTATTTTGTCAAATGCTTTTTCTGCATCTATTGAGATGATCATATGATTTTTGTTTTTAAGTCTATTAATGTGATGGATTATGAGAGGCTTCTGATATATCCTCCCAAACTTCAAAGATTATATGAGTTTTTCCATGAACATAGTATGCAAACAATTGTTTAGTTACTACCCCTGGAATTGATGATTTTAAAGAACAATTTGGTAAGAGAAAGAGGGAACAAAAAATGGAAGAATCTATACCCCGGCTTTTGAAGGGTAATGTATGATATAATCTGAATATGCCCAATTTTTTTTTTTTAACACACAACAAGGCTAGCCAGCCAGCCAGCCAGCCTAATTTAGACCTCATTTGGGAAAATAAGTGTCTGTGATTAAACAAGAAAAAATCAGAACAAGCACAAAATCACTGGCTAGACTTCAAAGATCAATCAATACCCTGGGTTCCAAATTCAAAATTCCAGACAAATCAATGGAGAAAATGGAGGACTCTGGCTAACATTTACTGAGAGTATATTCAGCACCGCACTCTTTCCCTACATTCTGAATTTTCTATTAGAATAATCTTGTGAGAACCTAGGTTTACCCCCTCACTCGACAAACAGGAAAGGAGGAAGAAGGTGTCAAAATGTCAACAAGGGCAACCAGTTCATAAATGCTTAGACTGGTCCAGCCTTACTTCTTGATTCATTCTCCCTATGTTTTTGTAAGAGTATCTTATTTCCATATCACTTATTAGAATCTGATTTTAAAAGTAGTATTTATTATAAATGGTAAATATGAAAAATACTTGGGGAATTTCTTTAAAGAAATTAAGAATTGTCCATCAGTGCCACAAAGAGACAGCAATTGTGAACACATCTTTACCCCATTTTACATATTTACGTATGATTTAAATAAAATAGATTACATATAAAGATTAATTTACTAATTTTAAGTTAAACCAACATGAGACTTTTCATACGGCATTTATTATTTGAAATTGTCGTTATTTTTATATCTGCAAATAATTCCATAAAATGAAAGCCACATAACTACTTTAGCCATTCTTTTAGACATTTATATTTGTTTCCCTCATTTTGGCATCCCAAATAATGTGATCTCATTTTAGATTACCTTTTATAAGCATCACTAATTGTTTCCATGAAATAATAAATTTCTGGGAATGGAGTCACAAGGTTAAAGGGTATATACATTTTTAGATTCTAAAACTGCACACGGTCACAATAATATTTCAGCCAGCAACGGACTGCAAAATATACAGTGGTGGTTCCATAATATTATGATAGAACTGAAAAATTCCTACCACCTAGGGATATCATAGCCAACACAGCATCATAGCAGAATGCATAACTCATATGCCTGTGCTGATGCTGGTATACACAAACCTACCATGCTGCCAGTCATAAAATTAGAGTACATACAACTCTACATAACACCTACTGTCGATAAGGGTAACAAACAGCCATGTTACTGGGTGATGTATTCACTATACTTTTTTCAGTAGTGTCTATTCCTTTTGCCTATAAGATAAAGTGTACTATAAAATGGTATGCCACATTTATCCCCACCACCTACCACATCTCACATTTGCTGCTCCTTCCTGATTGCATCAAGAGGCCACAGCAAGTGACTGGCCTATGCCATCCACATGGGAGTCCCCTTTAAGCTGTCCACATGATGAATTTCTCAGAATGTGCACCACTGTTAAGCAATGCAGGCCCGTATTAACTCCAGAAAGACTGACGGAATTTACTATGTTTTGAAAATCACATCACCTCACCCCTGCCAATATCAGTGTTTAGACGGTTGTCAATGTAAATGGAGGAAAAAATGATACCCCTTTCTTAAATTTATATTCCAGTTGTAAAGCTGATTGTTTTTTCCAATTTTTATTGACTATGGCTATTTTTCTACATGAATTGTCTACTCGTGCCCCTTTTTCACTCTTCTAGGAAGACACTGATCATTTGTTGTTTATTAGTGCTCTTTATATACTACTAATCGCTGACTATTGTGCATCTTAGATGTTGAAAATATTTTCCTCCGTTTGGTCTTTTTGTGATTGTATTTTTACTTACCAACATTTATGACTTTTATGTAACCAAATCCATCATCCTGTACCCATATAATTTATTTGTTGGTTTATATTTGAAAAGCCCCTGCTCCCCCTGACATCAAATGAATATCCACCGATATTTTCTTAAACTCTTTGTCTTTCCCACTGTACCATGTTGATTCTTATTTTATATGGGTGAAACAATAACTGAAATATCTTTAAGGTTTCAAAAAAACACAAAAGTAAATCCATCCGAGAAGACATATTCATGGGCAGATAAATTATGGATGATTCTGCCCCTTTTGTAATCTCAAGGATGACAACCACTGAGTGCATCAAACGCCCTTAGAAGAGAGCCCTAAATCCCCTTATCCCAGGTCTCCAGTCTAGGCCTTGTGGGGCTGCTAATATTGTGATTCCTCCAAAGGAGATTTTAAATTTTGGTCCAACGGTGAGTGACTGTAAAAGCAGGTAGCTACTGTCTCCCAATCTCAAGTCAGCCAGGTATTCCCAGAACATCCACCCTGTGTCCAACCCCAAATCTCAGTGGAGGGGCCAGAGATCACACAGGTATGCCTGGAGGAGTCTTTCCACATTCTAGAAGCTGGAGAACTTTCAAGTCTGCCTGGAGGGGTCTTCCTGAGAAAAAGCAATTAAAATTCACATCACAAAAGAAATGAGGCTTTTTTTATTCTAAACTGCAAAACGGTGGTGTGGTTAATCAGAGCAATTATAAATGGTAACATCATTATTCAAGCTTCTATTTCCAAACGAAGTCATTTAAATGAATACATTTTCTGCCTTGGAGCAGTAGCTGCCAGTGAGCCTTTAAAAAGAAAGGAGGGGAGCAGGGACAAGAAAAACAGTAGAAACCGTGGATGCAAAGCCCCCCCAAGAATCAGGTAGAAAGAACTCAGCATCAGAAATCAGGAGTTGGGATCCCTTAGAGCAGCCCTTGATCCAAAGAAGTCTCATTCTGTGACCCTGGACAAGACCTCGGTTCCCACTGGTACAGCCAAGGGAATAGAAAAACTTGTATTCATGAGCCCCTTCTGGCTCTGACATTGTGGATCTAGAATTCTACAGTTTATTTTAAGATCTAGTTTTTCTATACATTGCATCTGTAATTTTATAGGATCCATCCTTGTGTTAAATACATTCTATTATTCAAATAAGACGACAAATTCTTCAGACACTGTCCAAGCTGCCTCTAAATGGAGGCAAACTCTCCTGCCTAAAACTGCAGTCTGTGTTGTAGGGTCACATGAATCACAGAGGAGGGAGTACATGGTGTTGGTACAGATGGGTTCAAACCCGGGTGACCTCAGTTTCTGACCAAGATGGCTTTAACATTCCCATCCATTTAACTCAATTTCAAATAGATTTCTTCCTGACCATTGGCTCCTGCCTCTCTTTTCTCAAAGCATGTACTTTAGAAAACTAGTAATTGCAAATTCTGTATCTTTGACATATATGCAAATCTCTTGATCTCTAACCAGTTTTGCAACCCAAGAAATGTCTTTCTCTAAGACCTAGGAAGGATCTATTTGAATTGTGAGCATCTCCATCTCCCAGTCACCGTGGGAGGGTAGGAGCCTTACTCCAATGCCTTGCTCCAACTTTAAAACTATCAGCTGTCATAAAGATGTAAGGAAGTTTATTTTTCCTTTGGCAAGGCCAATTAGCAACACAGGTGACCTGAGAATTCCACCTCTTAAAAATGTTCCAGCCCTTTGTTTTAGCAGAGTTGAGTTGAGTCTCTCTCCTATTATAATTAGTCTTTTGGGGGGGAGGGATACTAGGGACTGAACTCAGGGGTGCTTTAGCACCAACCCACATCCCTAGCCCTTTTTTATTTTTTATTTTGAGACAGGATCTCACTGAGTTGCTAAGAGTTTTGCTAGATTGCTGAGGCTGGCCTCAAACTTAGTATCTTCCTCCTCAGCCTCCCAAGTTGCTGGGACTAGAGGCATGCACCACAGCACCTGGCTGCGATAGTCCTGAATTACATCATTCTTCCTTCTTTAAATTCATCTGGTACAATTTTTCCACAGACAGTTCCAAATGTGTGAATGTACCTCCCTCAACTTCCTTGAACCTCAAGCTCCCTATCTACGAAAAGCAAAAAATAAAATCCTCAAGTCCTATTTTAAGGAGCGTTGAGATCTTTCAAGGAATGAATCAGATCATGCCTATAACCACCTGCCTTGGGCAGAGGGGCATATTGTTCCAACATCTTCCTCCCTGTGACCACACTCTGGGGTCATCCCTTCCCACACTGGCATGGGCTCCGCAGTGTGAATTGCTTTGGCCAATAAAACATTAACAAGCATTCCACAGGCAGAGGCTTTACAAAGGGCTTGTGTGTTGTGCTTGCCCTCGGGTTGCCCTTGGAGGCCTGATGAACCTGAGCTAGTCTGCTAGAGTCTGGGAACCCACAGAGAGGAGAACCAAGACAGCCCACATGAGAGCCACAGATGGGAGGGAGCGTTTCAGAGAGCCTGGCGGAGACCAAACAAGCTGACCAGTCCACAGGTCAAACTATCCCACAGAGTTGTAAGGTAAGTTTGTTGTGTTACAAAAAATTACTGAACTCTATCAGGCACTGAATTTGTGTTCCTTTTCTTTTTCCCTTCCTTGTCTTAGGATGGCTTTTGGTGGTGGCTCAAAAGCCTGGAGCACTTGTAAGCAAGACAGGCACGACCTCGGCAGGACACTGCTCCCTGTACACGGTGCTCTTCCTAGTTGCCTCCGGTCCAGAGGCAGCGTTAGACTCACAGGAAGAGGCTACAAGCAGCAGGGGTCACCAAGGCCTTCAACTCTTCTGAAGGGAGATGTGATTTTCTATCAACTTTAGGCAGCATCACCAATCTGTGGGGTTCCTGCTTTGGGCTCAGGCACCCCTGGAGGACACTGGGTCCTTCATGGGCTAAACATCTTTCCTTAGATGGACCTTGAGATGCCCCCCATGAGTTTCCACCACCGGGCCATCGATGCCCAGGAATACCCAACTCACTCATATGTACCCAGCAGCACAACTCGGCAGGCACCGGGGATGGGAGAGCAGGGTGAAAGAGCCACTCATCTGTCCTCGGGGAGCTCACAGCGTGGTGTGGGAGGCAGACACATGGAGCAGACAAACAGTAACACAGATACATCACATGACAGAGCACAGAGGAAATCAGCAGAGCTTGGCAGAATGCGGCTGAGCTAGGGACCAGGAGCTCAGGCTGCCAGGATGAAGAGAAAGCCTCTCCAAGGTGAGATTTGCAATTGGAAGAAACAGGTCATTCAAAAAACTGAAGAGAAAAAAAAAAATAGGGCAAACAGAATACAGGAAGGCCCTGAAGCAGCAAGCACCTTGGAGAATTCAGAAGATGGCCGGTGCAGACAGATTCCGATGAACAAGAAACACAGAGGTGGAGAGGAGGCCATGCCAGTGAGCAGGGTCAGCTCTGGCCCGCTTAGCTTCGCTAACATGAGTGACCTCCATCCTTTCTGTCCTCTCTCACACTGCCTCCTGGAGACACGCTCCAGCTTATCGCCACCACTCTTACCATGCAGAGGTTAGGGATGTGATGACCAGAGAGGCCATTCCTCTGTACCAGGCACAGGGTAGATCTCGTAACTTTTGAAGGAGATACAATCAGTGCCTCCCACATCCCAGACAGTAGGTGACCTGTCCAAGATCGCACAGCAGGCAAGGGAGCCAGCCAGCACCAGGGACTTGTTTATGCAGGTTTGGTCTACAGGCAGGTTCTGGGGGTTCCTTGGAGGCGTGGGTCCTTCGCTCCCTGGTCTTGTCTCTTCTGTTCTTGTTTATGTCAAGCTTGCCCAAACAGGGTTTAGTGAGGACTGTTACTCATTCCTGGAGCCCAAAAGGAGGCCTGTACCCATCTCCCCTTAGGCCACAGTATAGCCTGCCCAGGCCATGCTGAATCTCAGCGTTAGAAATACCAATGGAGGTGAGCTGAGAACGAAGGCGGAGCTCCTGTTACTTTAGTGACGTTTCTCGGCCAGTCATGGAGCTAAGCTTCCTGGCCCTCTATCTACACCATCATGCTGCGTAATCTTTTCCACTGACCCCAGAGAGCTGAGTGACTTTCCAAGGTCACAGAGCTCACTACCAAAGGCAGAGCCACAGCAGGAGTCCTGGCACCTCCAGCTGCTCTGCCTCCCTGGCAGAGTCCTCCATGAAAGGGACATCTCCATGCTGTGCATGACACATTCCTGCAGCAGCTACTTGCTGGGTCCTGGCCTCATCCTGGGATCTGGGGATGCCCAGATGATACTCTGAGGACAAGTACAGTCCTGCCCACAACACCCTAGAAAAAGGGCGGAGGTCTCAAGACCCTGGGAGCTGCTGCCAGCTGGCTTGCCCTTGCACGTGAGGGCCATAATTCAGTCCAGTTTCCTGCCTTGCTTCCCCCACAGCCTGATTTTTGGTTTCTTGGATTTATTCTGTTTTCCTATTTAACATGGGAGGTATGTCCCTGGGCCCACCAGCCCCATTTCCAGCTACCATGGGTCCCAAACTGCCCTCCAATACCACCACCCCATTCGCCCAATCAAATGGTTGCACTTTGTTCTCAGCCCTTGGGCCTAGAGCTGACTGGGCAAGTCAAGCACATCCAGCTGGGGTTTATCTGCAGCACACACCCCATTCTCATCCAACCACATGCACACGGGCTCACCTGCACCATATCCAAACATACTAACAGACGTGTACTTTCCCACATGTGCACCAGCACATAGCTCCTGGGTACAAGCAAGAAGATATGTTCATACATTTGTGCACATAAGTATACAAACATGCTTGTATATGCGCTCACACATACACACACCCTTCAATTCACAAATGACTGCTTCCATGCCACAAAAGGCACCCAGAAGCCAAGGCAAGACTGGAATTGACAGATCATATAAAGAGACAGACAGAAAAAGTCCTAAGCACGCTAGTTAAAAGGCTTTGCTATTGTCTATCACACAGAGGCTTGTAAAAAGCCTGCATTATCTCTGACACAAATACAGCTCTCCTCCTTCGGTAGAAGGATTCCAATAAAGATAAGAGCTTTCTCATTATTCTAATGCGGAACAAAAACAATCTCCCATTCTAAAATCAGCATGCCGAAATAAAATATCTTTAATTAACACTACAACTCCCCACCCCGACCCCACAAATCTAAACTCACTCAACTGTCCCTCAGCACGTTTTCTTGAGCAACTACTATGTGCTTCCAGGCACGTCACATTATTACAATAACCACCCAGGTAGGGATCATTATTCATACTTTTACAGATAAGAAAATAGGCTCACAGAAGGTCTTCAACTTGAACAAGTATTATTAGTAGAGGAAGAACCTAAGTCCTTCTAACACCAAAGTCCATTCTCCTGTGGAATATCAAGCAGAATAAGTTAAAGATAGACTCAGTGCCTGAGAACCATCCATAGCTAAGGATGTTAATGAACACTACATGGGAACAGAGCCTGTGAGTGATCAGTACAGAGGATGGCAGGATGGCCTACAGCCCTGGGAGACCTGATGAGTGAGTATATTGTCAGAAGAGATGGAGGAAGACAGCAGTAAATTCAGGCAAGAGAAATGAGGGACATTAAGACACGAAGGACAAGGAAATAGAACTCACTTGGGAGCCAGCACAGGAGGGACCTGGAGATAGTGGAATGAATGTGAGATCGGGGGTCGGGTCCCCAAGCAGCAGTTTGCAAGCCTAGATTTCCGAGCCAAGATTCCTGTTCATAAAGAGTTTACCTTTGTACCTTGGTGTGGTGGGACACAGATCAAAGACAATAAATATGATTTTAAAAAGTAAGTTATATGCAATAAAAGTGGTAAATATTGTGGGGAAGAGAAAGCACATACTGACCAGGGGCAAGGGCGCAGAGGGTCATGATTTTAAGCAGGATGATCAGCCTTGGTCTCAATGGGAGTGAGTCCCACAGATGTCAGAGGAAGCAGCCAAGGGTGCTGTAGGCATCCCAACAGGCAGTGCCAGGGCTCTAAGGCAGGACGTGTCTCATCATTCAGCCCCAAGGAAGAGGTAGCTAAAGCCAAGTGACTAGAGGGAGAGAAGATGTGAGGTCCACATTCATTCCTGGGAACCCTGAAAGGTGGAACCACAGAGGAAGAAGATTAACACGATGATACAGGAAGGGGCCAGGCTCATAGGCCCTTGTTCATTCATCTGCATAAATCATTCATTCCACATACTAAGCAGAGGGGCAAAGAGGGTGTATTAATATGGTATTCAACTAATACTTGGCATCGGTGTGAAGATCTGACATGACGCCAGCCAACATTTCATTGCACATATTCTCCTCCCTGAGGCCACAGGAAGCAAGAGGACCCTCAAGCCACATTTCATTTTCAATCACAAGCACTTCAAAGAGTGCCCCTGGGTGCGAGAGCACAGACTCCACAGTGTCCCCACTCCCTCTGCGCCTCGCTGAGGAGCATCCACTCTTCCCAAAGCTAACTAACTTCCTGCTACCTCCCCCGACCCATTTCAGGACAACTCCTGGCATCTGATGAAAATGGACCAAAATATTCTGGCATCTTCCTCCAACCTGCTCATCCTGAGTCAGTGGTTCCCCTCTGCAGCATCCCCTTGAATCCAATCCCAACGTTCCCCTTGGAATCAACTCAAGAAGCAGTTTCTGGATGGGGTCATGTCTACTTCTGCGGGTTCAGATAAGGTCAGCACATGCAGCTGGAGATCCCCGACTCAAGGCAATGCTGGTGACTATGCTAAAGAGAACAACAGCCAACAGTCATCAGCCCCACCATGTGCCACTCCTGTGATAAATGGTTTCATGAGACACCAATAAGGCAGAATATTTACATCCCATTTTGCAGATACAGAAACCAAAGCATAAGCGATAAGTAGCCTCCGTGTACAACTGTGCAGACACCTAACTCTACCTGAGCCTTAGAAATAGAGTGAGCAGTGAGGACTTCTTTGAGTGCCCACGGCTGGGGACAGACCGTCCTCTAGGAGAGTGTGAACCAGTCCATCCTCAGCAGCCTCCACAGCCATGAAGGCCACATCTCTGAATCAGGCTAGGCCAGGTGAGCATGGACCACACTGCTGCCTCAGCTGCTCCAATCCTCACATGGTCCTGGGACCGCAGGAGGATTCAAGAGGCCATAAAGTTCAGGGTTGTTGGAGCAGCCAGCATCTCTCTCCTGGACCACTCCATCAGCCTCCTCCCTGCCTCCCTCTGCCACCGTCCATCCATCCTTCTGGCCACCAGGGAACTCTTCCCAAAACTCCCAGAAGGTCTTGCCACTTCCCTGCTGGAAACCTCCTCTTCAGCTTCCCTGTGTACTGTCTACACTGCCCCATACAGAATCCACCAGCCTTATGTAGCAATTCAAATTTAAATCCACTGACATGAAATAAAATGAAAAATTCAGTTCATCACACACAAGAGCCTCATTTTGAGTACGCAACAGATAGAGAATGCTACCCTGACCACAGAAGGTTCTGCGTGACACCTGGCTTAGACGGGGCCTCAGCAGCCTGTGCGGTCTGGCCCCTGTTCACCTCCCCAGCCTCCTCTGGATGAACACTGTCACACTTATGCTCCAGTGGCCTGCCTTGCTCCAGTTCCTCAAACACTGCCCACCTCAGGGCAGCCTCACACTCTGTCCACCCCTCCCCTACCGTCTCCTCAGCCAACTCCTCCACATGCTGCAGGAGTCGCTGCCAACTTCTCTTCCCTGACACCCCCAAACCAAACCTAAATTCACAGAGACATTCATAAATTACAGTAATTATTATAATCTCTCATCACTGCCTGACTGTCCTTTCGTGGCACTTATTAAGTTTGTTCCATCTGAAGGCAGCATCCTCTGAAGTCTCACAGATATGCTTACTGGCTGGAGGTCACACGGACCTCTTCA
This sequence comes from Xerus rutilus, assembly GCA_028644305.1. Classification (NCBI taxonomy): domain Eukaryota; kingdom Metazoa; phylum Chordata; class Mammalia; order Rodentia; family Sciuridae; genus Xerus; species Xerus rutilus. The sequence goes on from CM053401.1 coordinate 165,392,743, forward strand.
CAGGACTGCTCAGCATGGCAGCTGCCTTCCCTCAGAACGAGGGTTCCAACAGAGCGGCACCAAGGTGGGACCTGCAGTATCTTTATTACAACCTGATCCTGGAACAAATCATTGCTTCCGCTGATTTCCGTTGGTCTCACCTATAACCTGGAACGACTTGGGAAGAATTTCTTGGGGTAGGAGAACAAGGAGGTGGGATCTTTAGGGACATCTTGGAGATGAGCTCCAAGTAACTGCAAGTGACTCTCTGTCCTGCTTGTCACCGTGCCCCCAGAGTGTGAGCACAGAGTAATTCCTCCATAAATATCACTGAAACAGAGAAGGACAGGGTGCCCTTCTCCCCTGATGGGCCTCACTATCCTCACCAACAAAACCAGGAGGCAGGTCCCCAGATATATGACGTTCCTTCCCAATCACAATACCCTTTGGTCCATTTGGATGGTATAGTCTGTGTTTGTCTTTGCTCTTAAACTGGTAACATTTAAATGAGGAGGTGTGGATCTATGTTCCATGGGGCTGCTTTCTCAGGGACAAGGCTTGGGGTGGTGGGATACAGACAGGTTTCTCCCGCTTTGACTCTGTTCAAGTCCAGGGTTCCCAGCCCCCACAGGACCAAGCAACTCTCCATTATATCTCATGGAAACTGACAGGTTCATGACAGCCAATGAAATTACACACCTCATGCAGCAGAGAACCGCACACTCACCCAGGACCAGTAGAACCATTGACTTTTTATAAGATGCTTCTCCCAGGCAGTGAAACAGGAGAGACACTGGCTGCAAGAAATGACAGCTCCTAGTCAGAACATGAGATTGGGTCAGTCACTTGCAGCAGAGATGAGCCCAAGTCTCAATCCCAGAGGCACAGAGTCAACTGGCGGGACATACTTGGAATGAGGGCAACCATCTGATGAGGTGACATTGTGCCTTGTGACTTGAAATTGTCAACATCTGTGAGCAGCATGGTCCTAGACTGGTACCAGTTCCCTTATATGAAGCACCTGATTCTTGTAACATCGTCTAGATGGTAAGTCCACAACTATCAATCATCATGAGGTCTCAGGACAGCATCACCTAGCATCTGGCACAAGCAGGTGCCCAGTAAGTGTTGCATAAATGAATAAGTGAGTAAATAGGCAGATGCCATGAGATGGGCAGTATTATGTCCAATTTACAGAATAAAAAACTTAGCTTTCTATATTTACTCAAAGTCATGTGGACTGTGTTGAGTACAGAGTGGCTTTGCATCTTCGTCTGTCTGATCTCAACTCCCAGACCTTTCCCCTGTGATACTAAATCCTTAAATATTTTGCGCAGGGGTACAAGCACAACTTCCCCCTGATAGCATGATGCCCCCTCCACTGTACAGTAGTGGGATTGATTTGGGGAGGCCCTACCACTAGGCTACATCTCTAACCCTTTTTTTAATTTTATTTAAGATAAGGTTGCCAAAGTTGGCCTTGAACATGCAATCCTCCTGCCTCAGCCTTCCAAGTGGCCAGGATTCCAGGGAGCACCACTGCACCCAGAAAAAGCATAGTTCTTAATGAGAGTCTCAGAAATATTCTAGAACAGTGAGAGATAAGGAAACCTGGCCTTGCAGTTGTTTGTCAGGTATACGGCACACACCTAGGGCCTTCCTGAATCAGAGCAGGTAAGCTGGACGCAGGCTTTCCCAATGAGGTGGAAGAGGGTTGTCTAGCTAAAACCAAGGGAGCAGGGAGTGTGTCACCCTAGAAAGAATATTGGCTTATCATGACACAAAACTCTACCAGCTCCCACAGATCAACTCCTATTCTTACCACAATGATGCTCCATCAGCTTCCCATCCAGAAACACTTAGCTCTACTTCCTAACCACCCCTCCCCCCTTCCAGACCACAGAGGAGAGCATGGATTTCCACATTTTGTGATTCTGCTCTCACTCTTCATTTATCTTAAGCATAATTTCAACTAGAAAAATGGATGAGAAATGGGAATTTTGACATGTATATCTGAAATCACCGAGAATTTGAAAAGTGACCAGAGAAGGACAAAACATTTAAATCACAGAAGTCCTGCTATGGTTGAATTGTTCCTAGATGCCCACAACCACCGCCAGCCCTCGTGGTGAAGACAGTGTGTAGCAGAAACCAAGCTACAAGAGTGGGAAGCACTTAGGGGCTTGGCTTACCAGCAAGGACTCATTACTGGTTACACTAGAAACAACAACCAAAAAACGTGCATAAACATCATGATACTCATGCATGAAATATCACCTAATGAAGGCATCACTGTTCCAAAGAGATATTAAAAAGTATGCAATTTTAAAACACTTTAAAGAAAATATAATTTTGACTAATTTAGAACAGGGTTGGATTAACTGCAGCCAGTCATCTGTTTTTGTAAATAAAGTTTTATTCGAAAAAAGTATTAGAAGGATATTTGTTAGCTGGCTCTGTAGAGAAATGTTTGCCAACCCTTGATGTACACACTTCATTGACGTTTTACTCAGTGTTATCTATAATGTTGGTACTTACGAAAACATCACTTAAAGCATCCATTTGATAAGTGACTGACAGTAAAACCATCTACTACATGAGACTTGGGTTTAGGTTTGTTAAAAGGCAGAAAAGTGTTTCATTTTTTTTAAATGTATGAACTTACAACCAAACGAGCCCAAAGCAATAATGAACCAAACTTCAGAGAGCTACAGCATATATTTACAAAGGCCACAGTAAACCTGGAAACTTCTGCATTCCCTGATATGATCTCTCCCCGAAGAGTATGTTCAACCATTCCACAAGAATGGTGAAAATGACGACTCTTGGAGAAGGACAGCAGATAGTCACCTGACTATTTTTAAACAAACACAGTAAATTGAGAAATGACTTTGAAAACAGGTATTGTCATGGTTTTAGAACTCTAAATCAAAAGTCTTATTTCTCTTCATAGAAAGGATAAAGCAATAACACAAAGAAAGGTCAAATCTAAATAAGGAGAACTAATTCATTACTCACCCTAAAGAAAAGGGAGCTTGCAACGTTAAGATGATTTAGCAGATACTGTTTCACAATTGAGAAACAATTTTGTGAAGTGGGCAGGGGTGGATTTCTCTCATAGGAGGAAAGGCATAAAGATGACCTGGCAGAAATACAGGGCATTAAATTAGAAAACGCAAGATGAACAGGGAACTTTCCATTGGTTAGACCCTGGGGAGGAAAAAAAAAAAAGGAAAGAAAGCAGGCAGATGTGGAGATGGCTTGCACTCTGTTGTTCTTTTAAAGGTATGTTTTATTCTTAATTGACAATTTATGGGGTATGATCTGATATTTCAATATATGTATACATTCTGGAATGATCAATTTAGGGTACCTAGTATAACCATCAACTCGAATATTTATCATTTCTTTGTGATGAGAACATTTAAAATTTTTGCTCAGCTATTTTTAAATATACATTATTTTTAACTATAGTCACTAAACTTTTAACTACAAAAATGAGGAAGGCTGAAAGCAGTAGGAATTTCACCAAGTAGAGTTCAAGATCTTAGTTACATTTATACTGCAAAATTCCATCCCCAACAGGCTGGAAATGAGGCTCCTCTCCCAGGCTAATGAAATAATCATAAAGGTCAGCCACCCCCTGACTGCATTCTGGGGTCTGCAAACTTTTCTGTAAAGCAATAGATAGCAAATAGTTTCGGGTCCTGAGGATACACAGTATCTAATGCTGCTATCCACCTCTGCTGTGCGGCACAAAAGCAGCCAGACAATACATAGTTTAATGAACATGGCTGTGTTCCAATGTGTGTGTGTGCGTGCGCACACACGCTGGAGTGAAAGCTGAGTGTCTGATTCCACATATACAAAGTGCCTTAAATAAGCAAATTCAGAAAGCTAGAAAGCAGCATGGTGGTTGCCAGATTGGTGGGGGGACAGGGGACTTAGTGTTTAATGGGTACAATTTCTCTGAGAATAATGAAAAAGTCCAGAAAATGGATAGTGATGATGGTTGCATGATATTGTGAATGTTCTTAACGCCACTTAACTGTACACTTAAGTGGTTAAAAGTTCTTTTATGTCCATTTGGCCCCTATTAAAAATATATATATTTTAAGATGTAAGCGTATGTTTCCTTGCAGCAAACATGTGCCTGATCATTGAGATCCCAGTGGTATATTCCCCCTGATAGAGGGCAAAGTCTCATGGAATGGCCTTAAAACCAGGTTCAAACAACCTTTATCTGCAAAAATGTCTTAGAATTGCTAGCAGGTTGAAAAGTTTTCCAAAAGTGATCAAGAAACTTTTAATGCTACTAAACGTGTTTTTTTTTTCATGTTGGGATAAATGAGAACCAAAATCATTCATTCTTTCATGGCTTTCTATTTACTCAGAGTAACATGTGGCATGATTTTGCTGGAGATTATGTTAAAATATTTAAGATATAACATTGAGCAATATAAAAAAACACCTGTTCAATCTGGCCCCAGATTGTAGTTTGTCCTCCCCTGAAGTAGTTGACCCCTTGGAGGTTAGTTGGGGGCAGGGTTTCTGTGGCTCATCAAGATGAGGTCCTGTGGGGAGGGACTTGAGGTCTTGATAAAAGGTGGGCATTGAGCCTGTACATTTGTGGAGCTGCCCCAGGGATTCTCCATGAGTTGCTCTGGGTCACCATTCCACTCACCAATGCCCATCACTGGAAAACCGAAGAACAGGAGGAAATCCATCTGTTGGTGCTTTGTATAAACTGGCCTAGAATCCAAGGAACTGAGTAGCCCTCCATACTTTCTTCTTGCCAGCAGGAGGAGCAGCAGCAGAAACGGAGTATTTCTGCCCAGCAATCCAAGCAAAACAAACAAAAACAAAACCTCTTGGTGTTTTAATAGCATGTGTCAAGATGGTTAAGCCAAAATAGAAATGGAAGTTTTAGATGCTTAGAGTTCATTAGGAGAGCTATTCCAGTTACCTGCTGCTATGCAGCTAGTTACCCCAGAATTAGTTAAGACAATTGTAATAACTATTGATTGTCTCTCATGGTCTCTATTCATCATGAATTTGAGAACAGCTTGACTGGGCAGTTCTGGATAAGGGTCACCTGTGTGATTGTGGTCATTAGGTACTAGAGTAGCCAAGGGCCAGTGGGCATCTCTTACTCTTCAATGAGGTCTCAGGCCACTTTGGATGGTCTTTCCATGTGGACTAGTTTGGGCTTCCGCAGAGTATGGCTGCTGTACACATGTTATAAGGTAGCCCAGAGCTCCCAAAGTGAGTGTCCCAAGAAAGAAAAGAGCAAAAGTTGTGTAGCATCTTCTCCAGCCTGTCGTTGGAAGTCACACTGTACCACTTCCACTACATTGTCTTGTCAAGGCAGTCACAAGATTCAAGGGAATTGACACAGACTGACCACTGAATGGGGACACAATAGGATTCTGGAGAAGCAGGATAGGAACTACTGGCATGGATTTCTGAAAATGTATACAATCAGTCACAGGAACCAAAATTTCAGGATTTTCGTTTACCTGCATATTGTGTGAGTCAGCTTTCCATTACTGTAACAAATGCCCAAGATAACCAGCTTTTGAGGAGAAAAGGTTCATTTTGCCTCAGGGTTTTGGATGTTACAATCCACAATTGCATCAACCTATTGCTTTTAGGCCTCTGGTAGGGGGACAAGGCAGGAAACTGTCCACCCATAGACAGGAAGTGAAAGAGAGGAAGTGGCAAGAGCTGGAGTTCTACTACCCGCTTCAGTGGTACGTCCCCAAAGACCTGAACATGTCCTCCTAAGCTCTACCTCTTAAAGGTTCCTTCATCTTCCAGTATTACCACGCTGAGGACCAAATGGGCCACTGGGAGACATTTCCAATCCAAACTATACCACCTAACAATACAATTAAAGTATTCTTGATAAAACTCTAGGTCCTCTTTCATTACCCACAAACTTCCTTAACCAACATGTCCCAGAATGGTAAACCACACCGTATGACATAACCTGACTTCTCATCATCAATATCCACCAATGTCAACCAAAAGTATTTTAAGATATTTGTGACAGAGGTAATGCTATGCATTTACCAAATCCAGTTCCACTGGCCTCTTCCAGGGCATCCAAGACCACCTACCACCTCCCCCTGTGCCTCTCCTACAAGTCTGTCAGGACCAAATGACTGGGTTCTGGTCAATTGGATGAGCTGTAAAACTACTTCCAAGCCTGACCATAAAACCCAGCACAATATAGTATGAGCTAATACTTTCCTCCTTCCATGCTGACCTCAAAGGCCACATGCCAGTGTCACAAAAGAGAAGGGCCCAGAATCACCAATTGGAGGAGCTACGGAACCCACACTAAAATGTGTCCTGAATCAGAGATTATGTTTAAATCACTTTTGTGTGAGTGTGTGTGTGTGTATTTGAAGCCATTGAGAATTTTATCTCTCCTGCTCCAGGAGTGAGCTACAAATTAAGAAACCCAACCCTGGGGTGCTACCCGAATTGAGGACAATACGACCTTGTGTTGTGCAGCTGTCTCTTGCCTTACAGGACTACTAGATGCCAGGCACATCCCCCAATCAAAGCAGCCATTCAAATTTTGGAGTTTGTTATTGCAGGATAACTGAGACTAGCCTGACTAACAATATTATGTTAAAACCAACATGAATATATTTATGAAGAGAATTTAAAATTCACATTAATTTTTAAGTTAAAGCATGAAACTTTAAAGAAATGTCCTGCTTGAGGCAGGTTACTCTGACTGTGCCCCAGACCCCAGAGAGCAAACACACATTCTCTCCTACTATTAGAAAAACTTCAATGGAAATGTCTAAAAAGCATCCTAAGGCACTTGGCAGAGACAGTCTCTGGAGCCAGGTAAAACCCAGTTCTGTTAATTCCCAACACTGAATCAATGAGCAAGCTCTTCCCCTTCTCTTTGAGTCTCAGATTACATGATGGGGAATAACTGCAGAATTCGCTTACCACTTGAGCCAACTGACTTAGAACAGCAGAACCTGTCATAGGGAAGCAATGACCCTTTGTTTAGGGAAAACCCTTTATGTGTTCATAAAAGGTGAGGCCTACCTGGACATAGCTAAGATGAGAGATTTCATTTTTTAAAGTAGTTAAAATCTCAAAAGTAAATTTTTTAAAAAGGAAAATTATTCATTACATTAATGTAAGAGGAATTCTAGAGTGCTCAGCCATCTCTTGAGAAGTGTCCTGAAAGGACAAATGAGAAGAAAAAGCCAAGAAAGAGGGACAGAGTGATGTGGTAAGAGGCCACAGTCTATAAGGGGTAACAGCCAACGAGAACTTCCTATTGTTAGCTATCTACTGCTGCATAACAAATTACCCCCAAATTCAGTGGCTTAAGAAAACAAACATTTATCATTGCATGGTTTCTACTGATTGGGAATTCAGCAGCAGCTTAGCTGCATGGTTCTAATGCAGGGCCCCTCGTGGGGCTGTACTCAAGACGAACGAATGAACAGTAAAAGTAGAAGCAATCCCAGTGACTGTTTTGAGTAAGAGCAGACTAAAAGCAAGTGGAAGAGAATCAGAGAAGGGAAAATTGGGAGATCTCAGTTCTACTCCCATCTCTGCCTGGCAAATGTGTAGAACCAAGTGGCTCATCCGATTGGGTTTCCACTTGAGGACTCAGATCATCCCTAAAGCCCCTTTTAGCTCTTTGGCAATCCCCAGGCACTGAATGTGAGAGGTGAGAACAGGTGGGCCTTCCCACACTTCCTCCCCAGAAAGGGCTGTCTTGGTCTTTTTCTCACACTCCCAGGAGAGAGGATCTGGTCATCAAATCCACCAATTTTCAGCTGAGTGCAGTGGTGCACATCTGTAATCCAGCTACTTGGGAGGCTGAAGCAGGAGGATTCCAAGTTCAAGGCCAGCCTAGGCAACTAAGTAAAACCCTGTCTTAAGAATGAAAAGGAAATAAAGTTGGAGATATAGCTCAGTGGTAGAGCACCCCTGGTTCAATCCCCAGTGCTGCAAGAAAACAAACAAACAAAAAAAACACTATCTCCCTCAGAGCAGAAATCCATGCCTCAAAGAAAAAGCCACCTGTTCTTTTTCTTTTCTTTTCAGTCTAACTCACTGCCACCTACTTAAGGCAGCTCAAAGCTCCCTGGGTTCCCATGGTGAGCACAGGAAGGACAACATCTGATCTCCAGGTAAAAAAGGACCAAGAGAGAGCTCCCAGCTTCTAGTGTACTTCAGAAACAGAGAGAGGAGGAAGGGCAGAGGAAGGCCAGCCACTGTGTTCCTGCTGTGTGCCTGTCCAGCATGCGAAACTGTTAATCCCTACAGCAACACAGCAAAGCTACCACCTGCTACAAGTGAGAACAGCGGGGCTCACCCTGAGCAGCTACCTTGGCCATCTTCCTGCAGCAAGTGCAGGTAGAGGGTGGGATGTGAATGGCACATGTGAATCCACAAGCTGCAAATCCTGCCTGGGATAAAGAAAAGAAGGAAGCAGGGAGAAAACCAGAGAAGCTGTATCAAGGAGTGTGGATGAAGGATGGCTAAAAGATCCATCTTCTTGATGAGCCGAGTTGATGTGTGGGAGATCTGGATCACTTTGTACACACAAGCTCCATCTGCTGTGGGGAGGGTCGGGGTGGCCAGACAAACTACTATAAAAAAATTCTTCCTGTTTTTGGTGTGGAAGGAAAGAAGATCTCAAAATGGTCATTATAACCAACTTGCAGAATAACTTGAGAACCACAACAGTATACTGTTAAGAATACGGACTTTGGAGGCTGTTAGAATGCCAGCTAGGGCATTGATCCATGTGACCTTGAGCAGGCCCATAAAAATTCTGTGCCTCAGTGTTACAATCCATAAAATCAGATAATAGTATCCACTGCAAAGTTTGTTAGGAGGGCCGAACTGATTAGAAGAGTAGCCGGCATACAGGAATAGCTCCATAAATGCTTGCTGTTATGATAATGAGTCCACAAGCTTGTGGCCATGAAGAATTTACACAGCCGGTGTAAGCTCCCACTTCTTCATCTGTAAAAGGATGGGAAACACTTGTCTCAGGAGTTGAGGCAGACTGCATTTTCCAATTATGGCTGCAACAAGCCATTCTCCAAACCCCAACTGTCCCAGTGGACACTGTCTGGCACAGAGACAAGCTCCCCCACCTGCCCCAAAATATATGTACTTGAGAATAAATGAGGCTTATTGTTTGGAGCCTCTAAGATTCTAGTGTTTTGTTATACAGCACTAATAGCTGAACAGGAAAATTAACCAATGACAAAATAAAAATAAAAATACTTAGCACCTGGGACATGTGCTATTTAGCTGTGCTCATTTGCTGGTGTTGTTCAGTAACTTCCCAAAGTGACAGAGCTAAGAAAGGTCATGACCAGGACTCTACCCTAGGCCTTCCATGTACATCACACAATGCCAATGACCAGGAAGGTCAGTAAATCTAGAGTATCTCCCTCCACTGCTGCCCAATGGAAAGTTGGAGAAGGGAACATGGACAATGGCTCTTTGGTGCCATTCTCCCCAGGTCTGGATTAAAAACAGAATCAGGAGATGCTGCAGGAGGAAATGATGGCTGGCATTCTTTCCTTTCCTTGAATCCAAGAACCAAGAGTCTGAGAGAGCTGTTTCTCAAGGGAAAATGTGCTACCCTCACCCGCATGGAAAAGCAAAATATGCAAACATTGACCAGAGGACAGATGAGAATGCAAAATTCACAACTTGCTGTCTCCCTGGATGGAGTCGGGAAAGAGTTGGTTGAACTTTGGGTCAGGAAAAAAATATTCTAGCTGTTGCATCCCAGCACCTAAGTATTCAATTACCGAAACGTTTTCTGCCCCTGGGGAGACCAATGGAGCCTGCATCAGCATCAAAACCTTCCTTAATATGATTCTGCAAGAAGCTGAGATATGCGGCACCCTGGCAATTGATATGCAAATTAAATAAACAAAACGACATAATAAATAATTAAATCAGTCTAACATGATGAATGAATTAATCATATCAGAGTGATGAAAAGAAGCCTGCACTGTCACCCTGAAGATCATTGATTTGAGAAAAATGAAACATTCATAACAAGGCCATTTCAGGAGAGGGTGGTCCCCCCTCTATTGATCACCCTCACTGGCCTCTGCACAGAATAGGTACTCGATAAATATTAGTGGGATCCAATGGACTTCTGCCACCAAGATCATCCCTCTGCAGTAGGTGGAATTATTCATTCAATAAGCAATTGCACTGATACATTTTCATTTAAATCGTATTTAGAAATAAAGTAGCTCTGGAAATTATGCAAGGGCAGGTGTTCACATTCCCCCTGGTATAGTTGAGAAAAATAAGGCTGAGCAGCTCAGTGATTTGCCCCCAGTCACATGGTTGGGACAAGAAGAGCAGAGAATCATTTGGGGACTCCTATTAGCTGGTTTATCACCAGTCTCTACACTCCACCCATAGCAATTTTTTTGTTTCTATATAAAAGAGTGTGTGTGTGTGTGTGTGTGTGTGTGTGTGTGTGTGTGTGTAGGGAGAGATGCTACAGCTACCCACTACTTCCCCAACTATTTCTCATAATAAAGCTATGTTTGTTTCAAGTGTGCACCTTAATACATTGGTACCTCACCCTGGTTTGCCTTTTGTTTAATTACTACACATAGCAACTCTTCAGAGGCAACTAAAAAACACAGGCACATACAAGGAAAAGAAAAGTAACTTGCTGCCATTGAAATTAATGATGAAGAAAATTTAGCCATGTGGGAAAAGTTCCCAAATCACCTGGCCATTGTCCACATTACAAATACACACACATACACAAATAGACAAGACGACTTAAAGTATATGTCAAAAGGGGAACCGTTATTTCCACGTGGTGGGATTAAAAGGGGCTTTTGTTTCCTTATGTTTGTATTTTTAAAATACTTTCAGAGATTTATACAATAAGAATGTATGACTTTTTCCACTGAAATTGTTATTTGTAAAACTAAAGCAAGTTATAGTAACAGGAAGGGAATAGAAATGCTCCTGAGCTCACACCTAACAGAAGTCATATTACTGCAGTGTTTGCTCTGTTTTGTTTTTAAAAGAGGATTACTTACCACTGTGGCTAGATTTGGAGGCAGTGTGGGATGGAGAATTTTAAACCTCATCCCATTATGACACAGGATGCGTACTCAGATCACTGGCTCTGAGACATGATGAAGTAATTGTGGAAACGTGAAAAAGAAAAAAAAACAAAAGCCTGCAAAAATCAGGTGGCAACAAACCACAGACCAAGCTCTGTCTCCGTCCCCAATTCCCCATGGGAATAAATGACTCAGAGCTGAACACAAACCTCAGAGACAGCCCTCATCTCTGGTTCTACAGGAGAGTTGATGGGGCCTGGGAAAGCAAGTGGCCCATCAAAGGAAAATCAACCAGAACGTTTCACAATAAGTTAGAGACGTGAAAATACATAGTCCTGTTTCAAATGAGTTAAAAAGGCAAGATAATGTGGGAAAGAGGTTCCTACAACACTTCTAGGGCCAAACAAAAAAAAAAGGTAAATAAAAATTTTAAGTGAATTACAGGTTTGCCTCTCTAAAAGCATATGTCTCATGAAAAGTTACTCCAGAAAACAGACAACAATGTGTGATCACAATGGGATTTTTTTTTTTAAGCCACTAAGGCACATCCCCAGCACTTTTCATTCTTTGAGACGGGGTCTCAATAAGTTGCTTACAGCCTTCCTAAGTTGCTGAGGCTGGCTTTGAACTTGCACGCTCCTCTTGCCTCAGCCTCCCAAGCCTCTGGGATTATAGGTGTGCACCACTACACCAGTCTGATCACAGTGAATTTGAACTTTCAAAACATGCAAAAACAATAAATCCAAAACATGAAATTATGAGAAACAGGGACATGATGAAGCTAAGAAAATAAGTTAAAGAAAAAATTAAGTCTACTGTAGAATGTGAGAAGAACACAACACTCCCAGTCAATGGGGAAAAAAAATAAACACCCTTGAAATCATCCAGTGGAATGCAAAAGTACATAACGTGATGAGAGCAATTTGGGAGACAATATTAAATGCAAAAGATAAACAACAATCTAGAATGAGTGGGCAAAAAAAAAGTGAATTAAGAAAGCAAAGCAGAAACTACAGTCAGGGATACAACAAAAGAATATACCCATGGTCTTAAATAACAGCATCCAGGGAGAGCCGAGGGGAACAGCATTCTTCTATACCACACTCTAAACAACCAATAGCTCTAGCAAAATGTAGACCTTGGACTTCAGAAGGCTGTGATAGGAAAGTATGTGAATTCTTGATGAAATTCAAAAATAGACATGAGAGTGAAAAATTGTGGTAAACAATTATAAAACATCCTAAATCATAGAAGTTTATTATTTTTAGTAAAGATTGTTTACTTTTACATTTTTGCCAAATAGTTTTTAAGAAAGCAACTCCAGTTAGGAGAAAAAAACCAGACTGTAGGTCTTCTCTGTAACAAAAATCAATACTCATGATGAACAGAACATAGATATAAAAGCAAACATTACCAGTTAAAACTAAAAGATAGATGCATAAGCTCAACAATAAGATGTTTTCAGAATAAATCCCAAACCAGCAAAAGCAAGTACACTATGTTTACCAGGAAGATTAAAGCTGCAACTCAAGGATGGGAAAATAAATAAAGACTAAAATATACCAGAAACATGCAAAGAAAATAAAAGCAGAAATAACTCCATTATAGATGATTAAATTGGTTTCACTGAGGGGAATATTATTATTTTTAAAAAAGGCACTCGGAAATTGACAAATGGCACAATCTACAATAAACACAGAAATGTCAAAATAGACATAATCTGAATTAAATAGCATCAAACATTTTAAAGAAAAAAAACCTTCAAATTCAAGGTGTAGGGGATCAAAGAAAATAGTAGTGACTAATCAGGAAAACAATAAGAACTAAAGTAGGGGCCAGGCATGGTGGCACCTGTCTACGATCCCACCTACTCAGGATGATGAGGCAGGAGAATTGCAGGTCCAAAGCCAGTCTGGGCAACTTAGTGAGACCCTGTCCCAAAATAAAAAATTGAAGGGCAGGGGTATAGCTCATGGAAAAGCACTTGCCTAGCATACATAAGGCCCTTGGTTCAATTCCCATGACCACCCCAAAAATTAATTAATTAAAAAGAAGATAAAAGAAATAAAAGAGTAAAGTAGGGGATTTGATTGATATTAAAATCTATTTTAAAATTTTATTCATACTTGTATATTGCAAATAAAGAATTTAATTCCTTTTCTTTTTTTTTTTTTTTTTTTTTTTTTTTTAAATATTTTTTTAGTTGTGGATGGACACAATGTCTTTATTTTATTGCTTTGTACGTGGTGCTGAGGATCGAACCCAGGGCCTCACGCATGCGAGGCAAGCGCTCTACCGCTGAGCCACAATCCCAGCCCCTAATTCCTTTTCTAATACCCATTCAATAGATATAAACAACCAATATGAAACCACCAAGAAAATAAAACCAAAACTAGGAATTAATAATTATAGTTTGCTCTCACAATACAACAATCCAGATATTAATTTTTAAAGTAGAAGTAACAGTTATTTTGACAGCTTGGAAATACTTCTTGGGTCAAAAATGAAACCAAAATAGCAATTACAGAATTTCAGAGAACAACAATAATGAAGCCAACATATCAAAATACATGGAGATGGGCCAAGATATACTAAAATAAAGTTTCAAAACCTTACATACTTTAGTAATTCTCCAAGACATAGAAGAAGAATCAAGAAATTAACAAGTCAACTCAAGAGGCAAGCAAATGGAGTGGAGGAAAGTAGGAAGGAGGGAGTAACAGAGTAAAGCAGAAATCAATTCATTACAAAATAGAGAAACATGGGCTGGGGTTGTGGCTCAGTGATGGAGCACTTGTCTGGCATGTGTGGAGCACTGGGTTTGATTCTCAGCAACACATATAAATAAATAAAACAAAGATCCATTTGCAACTAAAAAGTATTTTTTTAAAAAATAGAGAAACATCAGAATTAATAAATAAATCTAAGAGCTGAACCTTTGAGGAAAAAGGCACTAAGCTAGGTAAACCATGAATAAATCTAATTAAAGAGAAAATAGAATAAAAACAGAAGCAAAAGTACAAATGAGTCACAGGAAAAAAAAATTCAAATACACATTCATTAGAAAATACTTCCTCTGCCAATTTATTTGAGAACTTGAATAAAATTATATATATTACACATGTACACACCTCTCAAAAGAGTACGGGATGCAGACACTGCGAGGGTAACTCCTGTGCTATTGAATCCTGCCACTCAAACTGTGGTCTATGTATTATCAGCAACATGGGCATCCACAGGTTGCCAGCTGACATGCCTGACTCTCCAACCCCACCCTGGCTCTCATCACCATCTGCACCTTAAGATATCCACAGGGCATTCACAGGGAGCAGGGATAAAGATCAGAGAAAGGAAGACAGTGTCATGATTCTTCAAAATGGCAAATACATACAAATTATTTGACTTGTATAGATTAAATGCAACTCCTAACCAAAAGAATCCAGCAGCTTAAGTAAATACCATATAACAAAGAGGTACAGTTCATTCTGGGTGAAAATAGTCTATTACTAAATTCATGAATAGAACATAAAATTATGGGTGAATTTATTTTTTTTATTTTTATTTTTTAGCTGAGGGAAGTTTTTTGAGTATAACTCCAAGTCATAAACCATAAAAACACTCATTGAAACACTTTATGAAAGTTTTTTTTTAAATCTGTATTGAAAAGAAATTTTAAAGTATAAACAAGATGTAAAGAAAAATGACTAGAAAAAATATATTTGAAGCTTCAAACAAAGGGCTGTTATCCATAAAGTAATGGATAACTTTGCCAAGAAAAAGACAACCATTTCAAGGAACAATAGATGGAGGAAATTAACCAATTAAGAAAGAAAGCTACCTGGTCAATAACGACATTCACATCTTTATTCAACCAGTATTATATGGGTATCAACTCATCGCTAGGCGCTGTTCTAGATTTTGAAACTATAGCAGCAAAGGAAACAAAGAAACTTCCAGGAAGTAAAAACCATGTAACTACTAAATAACCAAAGATACCAATTAAAATATATGCAACTAACATACTGGCAATGATTAAAAAAACATTGAACATAAAGATGTCAGGCGACCTTCAGACATCTGTGGTGGGGATTTCAATGATACAAAACTGTTCTGGAGAAATAAGCCAATCCCAAACAAACAAAGGCTCAATGTTCTCTCTGATAAGTGGATGCTGATCCAAATTAGGGGGATGGGGCATGGGAAGAATGGAGGAACTTTGGTCAAAGAGGAGGAGGGGAGGGAAGGGGACATGGGAGAAGAAAGAGGGAGGAATGAGATGAACATCATTACCCTAGGTACAGGTACGGCTACATATATGGTACCACTCAACATTGTGTACAACCAGAGAAATGAAAAGTTGTGCTCCATTTGTGTACAATGAATCCAAATGCATTCTGCTGTCATGTATACCTAATTAGGAGGGAGAGAGGGAGAGAGAGAGAGAGAGAGAGAGAGAGACAGAAAGAGATGGGGGAGGAGGTTACTGTGCTGGCGTTTCATTTGGTAAAATTATTCTTTTAAAGGCATATTTTCCAACAGAATGTATCCAGGGGAAATAGACAAATGCATAGACGCTCTTCCCACTGCCTGATTCACAATAGTGAGAACAACCTAAATGTCCACTGACAGGAGATTGGGCAAGAACCTCCACTAACACTTCTTGATCTCTTATGATTTGTTCATGTATTAGGCATTTATGATTTTTGTCATTTCAACAGCAGAATAAAATGCTATTCTGAAATACGTATTTCACAGTATTTCAGACTTAAGGCTAAGATATTTTAGAGGCGAGAGAAACACTAATACATTTTAAATGACAAAATAACTTGCATGAGAATTTGGCCCTATGTAAAATATACACCTGTTAGGGATGTAAAGTCTCTGGAGACTTTCTGAAAATGAGATCCAAGGCTGTCTAAGTGCCTCTGACCACTGAAGCTAACGGTTCCCAACACAAACTCCAACACATGGGTGGCCCTTCAGAGACCTCGTCATTACGTTCCCATGGATTCACTCTCCACAGGGCAGCCAGGGGCTCCTTCTGAACATGTCAGTTAAGTCCTGGATCTCCCTCCATTGGCTTCTGTTTCTTACCACAGAAAAGCAAACTCTCTACTGTAATAGCATACAAAGTCCTGGATGATGGTGACCATCTCCAACCCCATCTCATTCTATTTTTACTCCCTATGTTCTGATTACACTGACCCTCTTATGCTTTAGATATGAAGTGTCCCCCAAAAACTCATATTTGAGACAACACAAGAATTTTCAGAGGTGAGATAATTGGATTATGAGAGGTGTAACAATCATTTAATCAATCCACTGATATGGATTAACTGAGCAGTAACTACAGGCAGGTAGGGTGTGGCTGGAGGAGGTAGGTCACTGGGGGTATGACTTTGGAGTTTGTATTCTTTTTCTTGGTGAGCAGAGCTCTCTCTGCTTCCCGGTTGCCATGTCCTGAGCTGCTCTCCTCCACCACGCCCTTCCACCATGATGTTCTACCTCAACCCAGACCCAGAGCTATGGAGTCACAGGACCATGAACTTCTGAAATCATGAGTCAAAATAGACTTTTCTTCCTCTAAGTTGTCCTTGTAAGGTATCTTGACCACAGTGACAAAAAGTTGACCGAAAGACCCTCTCGCAAGGCTCAGAATATTCCAAGCTCTGTCCTCTGCACGGTCTTTGCACACAACATCCTCCTCAGTGGAGCGTTCTTTTTCCCATTCTGTTCAGAGCAGGTGCTTTCATTCTTCCAGTCTCAGCTTCAACATCCCCTCCTTAGGACAGCTACACTCACTGGTCCTCTTATTGTTGGATATTACAATTTCCAGTTTCTCTCTCTCATGACTCATGACATCGCAACTGGGGGTGGGGCGTGGTTGGCCAAAGTTTTCGTATTGATTATTTGTTTAGTTTTCCTCTCTGTCTCCCCCACTGGAATGCTCCAAAAAGTGAGCCCTGTATTTTGTCCTTCACCAATCCCCAGCAGTCTAGCTCAGATCCTGCCACAGGAAGAACATCTAAATATTACTAAATGAATAAACGAATATAGACAAAATTTTAAACAATACAAGAGCCTTAAGCACATCTAAAAAAAATACTCTCTATCATATTTTCCTATTTGTGGCACTCTACCTAAGGAAATGATCCCAGGAGGTACACCAAGATTAATTTCCAAAAATTTTCATGACATTTGGCCTTTGATGTTTGGGGTATAATGTGTCAAAATGCATTCTACTGTCACGTAACTAACTAGAACAAATTTAAAAATCGAAAATAAAAATTTTCATGACAACTGTGTTAAACTAGCAAAAGCTTGAAATGACCTACATGTCCAACAAGAGAAATATTTAATACAGAGAATTAAATAATCGATGAAAATATGTATGGTAATATGAGCACTTTTAAAAGGAAAGTAAGAAATTTAATGTACATTTAGTTGCATTCCAAATTTATAAAATCAGGGTGTACTAGTCAATATAGAAAATGGACAAAGGAAAAAGTCTCAGAATACAAGTCATGGGTCTGTTTTCTACCATAAATTTTCTGTATTTTCTAGTTATGTATATTTTCTATTTTTTTAGCATTGAGAAAGGATACATTTTAAAACAAATGTAAAATAAACATCATTTATTAAATGTTTTAAAAACCAGGTTTCTCCTTCCCACAAATATAATCTTTAGGTTTCGTGGAAAGGAAACTTTTCAAACACATTTGAAAATAAAGCAGAATGGCTATAGCTAATCAAGGAAGATTGCTCTAGTTAAAATTGTGTGAGATTGTATCAGCATGTGAAGCATAGTAATAGCATGAGATAATTTATTCTGATTCTCAGAACTCAAAGAGTCACTAACATGGGCTCTTTCACCTCAAAAATCTATGGAAACTCACAACATTCTCCAGTTCTCAGTACTAAATCAGCCCACTCTGGTCTTTCCATCTGAATCTCGTTTGTGTATTTCACATTCAGGTTTCCTGGATTTGCCCTTGAACTTGACAACTTCATTGCCCTTATTTTCTCTCCCCGTAAGATGGAAATATATGAGAAACATACTGTCCTTGTTTCTTCCCATTATATAAGAATCAGATGAGTGAAATTATTTGTTGACATTTCTCTTAAAATGAACTAAACATTGTTTTGCTTCTACAGGTCCTGAGCCTGGGTAGCCCGAAGGCCCCCCAGAAAGAGATGCACCCTTGCAGAAAAGTCTGATGCCTTGGCACATGAGTAAGACTCACAGATGATAAGCAGATTAAAACATCAAAAAGCTGCAAGGAAAGTTGTAGTGGAACTATACCATCAGCCCAGACATCTTTAGACCTCAGTAAGTGTGAAGCTTCTAAGAGGTCATAAAAACAGTATCTCATTCCAATTCAAGGCTAAAACCCTCCATCAGCATGAACTGAACCCAGATGAATTCTGCAGGAACAATCACAGCAACTGAACAATCTGAAATCAAGAGCAGCATAAAGAGAAGTCCAGAAGGAGCAGATCACAGAGCAAGACACCACCAAGCCAATCAAAAGGTTAAACAAGATCTGAAACATCATCACTTAAGTAGAAAATAAAATACCCAGCAGAGTAAAAGTGAGAGTTGTCTGTTAACTAAGCAATTCTTCTCTTTCCTTAGACAATTCCAAGGATTCCAAGGGAATAGCAAAATCTTAGGAAAAAACAGTATTTTGCGGTTCTGATTTTTGACTTGGAAACAGAAACACATATTTGATTTTAATGGTTCTCAGAATGGAAATATTGGCTCCTGAATTTAAATACATGCAGTGTCAGATCTTATTATTCTATCTTTAGCCATTTTTGCCTTCATGAGTTATTTATCATTTCATTTTCAATAACTTTGATATGTAAATCAAAGCCACTGTACCAAATGTTATGATTCTGATAAGGATCTGGAAACACTAATATTTCTCATTACTGATTGTGCTTATCCAACTGAATGCCTTAGACAGTTACACAATTCCAAGGATCAGAATCACCCAATCTGAACCACGTAGGGGAAACATCTGTACAGAATTCTAGCTTTTTGAGACCACCTAAAATAAAAACCCACCAACCAAAGATTTTGTATCATAAGTTCCTCTCAATTTTTCATCATGGCACATTGTCCATCAACTTTAAAATCATATCCAAGGGGCTGGGATTGTAGCTCAGCAGTAGAGCACTTGCCTCGCATGCGTGAGGCCCTGGGTTCGATCCTCAGCACCACATACAAAGCAATAAAATAAAGACATTATGTCTATCTACAGCTAAAAAAATTTTTTTTAAAAAAATCATATGCAAACTTCGTTTCGAATATGGGCAGAATCCTATTGTGGTCCAACTTGAAAAGTTCTGAGTGTTCGAGCTCATAAAAGTATTTAGCATAGTATTCAATATCCCAGGCATTATTTATAGCTACTAATTCTGTGACCTTGACTAAGTTACATCTTCTCTTTGTCTGGGTTCCCTTAACTATGGAAGAGGTGAGCTAACAGAACCTGCCATGTATATGAAATAAAATAATCCAAGCAGAAGCCCGGATTATCCCAGTGCCTGGCATATGGTAAGTACTCAATAAATGTTAGTAAATGATGATTTCTTAGGCAGAAAACTATAGAAGTGACTGCCACAAATTTAAATCATTCTCCTTAGAGATTGAGAGATGGCCACATAGTCCATAATGGGTGAATGACTGAAGGTTTGTGTGTCTGCCCCAAAATTCATGTGTTGAAATCAATAACCCCTAAGGTGATGGTATTAGTCTTTAGGAGATGGTTAGGTCATTAGGGTTGAGTTCTCATGAATGGGTTAGTGCCCTTATGAAGGGATCCCATAGATGTCTCTCATTCCCTCCACTCCGAATGATAAGCAAATTAAAACATCAAAAAGCTACAAGTCAAGTTGTGGTGGAACCACACCATCAGCCCAGACATCTCTGGACTGAAGACAAAGTGGGAAAATCATCTAGGAAGAAGACTCTCCCCAGATACAGAATCTGCTTGTGCCTTGGTCTTAGACATCTCAGACTTCAGAACACTGAGAAATCAGTTTCTGTTGTTTATAAGCCACCCAGTCGATGGAGTTTTTCTCAGAACAGCCCAAACGGATGAAGGGCCAATCTCCCTGTGACATTAGGAAGTTGACACATGGCTATTTTCAAAGAAAGTCTCACACCTTGACCGTCCACACTGCCCCCCCTCGTCCACATCTTGGGCTCTGTGATAGGAGCCCAAGTCACTCGGGCACATCTCAGGTGACAGCTTGGGTCCCTCCTTGTGACTTTACAAGTCAAGGGTTTCCTTGTGGAAACTTTCTGGTTCTTCTCATGCTCCAGCAGAACGTGGGTGTTTGTGAGCATCTTGCTGTTGAGCTAATGATCCTAATTACTTGGGAGCAATGGCGGAGCAGGACAAGAGACAAGAAGGCAGAAGACCACCTCAAGGTCACTGAGTACCTTCTTTTCCAGCAGTCTCAATGTTTCCCTATCCCCTCCCCCCAAAATAACCATACTTAAGAGATATCTTTGAAAAATGACTGAACGCAGCATCTCATCTCTCTGCCTGTCCGTCCATTCACTCATTCACTTATTCCTCCATACCCTGCAGCCAGCCTTGGGAGTGAAGATGAGGACAGAGATTCCCAGCCCTTTGTCCTTGAGGCAACTGCGGGCTTTGGGAAAAGGCCTGTCAATAGATACGTTTAGCCTAGAATGAGACAGCTATGACTGTTGAGCTGTGGTGTTGAAAGACTGGAGAGATGGGCAAAGAGGAGGGTCCAGGAAAGGGAAGAGTCAGGTACAAACTGCAGAAGTCAGCAGGAACTTCAGATTGCACCAGGTCCAGAGAGGCCGAGGCGAGAACGGCGTAAGACAGGCTCTAGGCCTGGAGGGGTCTTGTGAGCCAGCTAAGGAGCTGGACTCTACCCTGAGAATAAGTAGGGACCATCCCATGGCGGGTACTTGGGAGAGCCATATGGTCAGATAAGTGTTTCAGAAAGATGGTCCTGCCATCTTTGCCTCTGGAACACTCTCGACATTCCATTGCTTGGCATCTGTGACTGTGGCTCCATTTACATAAATTCTGAACATTTGGTCCCCTCACAGAGCAGGGCTCCTCACACTTCAATGGCCTTCACTTCCAAAAGGAAAAAGAGGAACAGCATCCATAGCCAGCTGTAGACGCATATTTCTAGCGGCCTAATAGGTATCTCCAATCTGCCCTCCCAGAACAGCCTGAACTCAATATACCTAAGGCCAAGTTCATCATTTTCCCCACAAAACCAGCTCTTTCTTCTTAGTATTAGTCACTCAAGTTTAAAACTGTCCTCTCACCCTGTGTCAAATCCCATCTCTCAACACAGCTTTGCTGTGTCCTCCTTTAAAAATGTCTCCACTCCCCCTGCACCAGTTCTAGCACCCCACCCTGGTTCAGAGGGTAGTGAGCTCCGTCATGAACTCCTGCCACAATTCTTCCCTGTTGCCCACCTCACCATCAAGTCACTCCCCACCAAAGCCAGCAGACTCCAAACTCCTCGCAGCATCAAGTTCATAGCAGGTGAGGCACTTGAGACCCAGGCGGCGGGCTCTCCAGAAGGACCTCCCTTCCTCATGCTTGACTTGCCAACTTCTCCTTGTTGAGCACACCATCCAGCTGAACTTGGACTTCCTACCCTGGCTTCCAGTGTACACTGGATAAAATAGTGTCCCCCAAGAATTTGTAGGCTCCGGCAGGAGCCTCAGAATGTGCTCTTATTTGGAAGTAGCGTCTTTGAGGTACAATTACTTAAGTCACACTGAGGTCCTACTGGATCAGGGTGAGCACTAATCCAATGATGGTGTCCTTATAAGAGAACAGATCCACAAGGAGATGACGGAGATGTGACAATAGAGAGAAACTAAAGGAGAGTATCCACAAGCCAGGGACATGAAAGACTGCCAGCACATATCAGAAGACACAAGAGTGGCAGGAAACAGACCCTCCCACAGATCCTCCCCAGGTCCAGTCCTCTTCAGTTGCTCATTGGCAACCGAGGACCTTGGACTTGCTCCCTTTGCTAATGAGGGCTGCTGGGAGGGGTCATTCAATCTCCTTCGAGAAGGTCACTGTTTCACTTCATGGCTGCAGCCTTCCTTCCTGATTCCAGCCACCATTTCTCAAATACAACCTCTGGTCATCAGTGGAGGCAGGTCACTAGTGCTCAAATTCTCTATTATTTGGCCCCAATCACCCTTTCTACAGCCACTCACTCACACCTCAATTTCAAACAGACCTGCACACCCTCCTTAAGCATCTGCCTGGATGGCCCTTCCCCATCTTCCCATCCACTGAAATCTCCTAGGTCTTTTAGGCCACCCAAATGCTGCCCTTTGCAGAAGGTCTCTCTTGATCACAGGCCATTGGAATCTACTCCTACCATTAGGGAGGGCTCAGCTTACACCTTGGTGAGGGAGACTTTTCTTACCATGAGGTACATTGCAATCATGTTTGTAATAGTCTGCCCCTTACCAACTGTGTGACTCTGAGCCAATCACTGACCTGTTGGACCTCGGTTTCCCCATCCATACAACTGGTACCACTATAGCCCTGGTCTTGTGGCATCACAAGGGTTAGATGAAATCCCTCAAGTAAAGCATTTAGGGTAGAATCTCATACTTAGTAATGCTCTGTGCATTTTGATCGACAGTATCATCACCATCATCATCATCTCATCAGCAAACTTTGTTTTTCAATACTTTGCATCAGCTAAGAACACAGTCTTGCATAAATTCACCACTTGCTAGGGGAAAAAAAAAAAAGAACAAAAAAAACACCCTTCAAAGTTAATGCTCCCACTAAGCATGAGTACCAAGCAGGTTTTCACGTATCAAGGACAGCATATTATTATCCTCATAAAATTCCTTTCTTTCTAAAAGATTAAAGAGCTCAGAATATTTCATTCCACTCTGCTTCACGAGTCCCCTGAGAAAGGCAACAGGTAAGCATTACTTTTCTATCGTCCTCAGGTGTGTCAAGACAAAACAAGCTGGTTGTGCTGAGAGGTGGAGGTGCCCTCTCCCCAGGTCTGGGGAGTTAAGGGACATGGACCATCCTTCTGCTTCTTCCTTTGGGAAATGTCCTGTGCATATTCCAGAAGGACATCATTCTGCATGCTGTTGGCTCAAATCCAGGGTAGAGTCACCTCCCACGTACTCTTGGACTCACTCATTCACTTATTCAAAATCATCTGATGAGCCCAACCATGGTTCCACGTATGCTACAGAGAATGGGAGAAGCTAGCTGCAGCCACCTAGAAAAATGCCCCCGTCAATGAATGGCCAGAGTCAGTCCTATCTACTAAGTAAGAAGGGGAAAAGGATGCTTCCAAAACTCTGATTTTAATTTCCCCACTGTAGTTTTCTAAAATGGCTTAATTTCTATAAATACTTCCAGAAGACAAGTCCCTCCTGTCCAAATTCAATACCTTGCCCTCCTCCGCCGAAGCCACTGTACTCCAGAATCAAGATTTCAGCGAGATTGAGGCTGATGCCTCAAGTGAAGATGCTCCTATGAACCAGAGCTCCTCCATGTGCCCCCCAGGACTTTAATGCACCTGAGCATAAAATGAGAGGAAGCTAATAGATATTTGTATGCACATATTCACAGCAGCATTATTCGAAACAGTCAAAAGCTGGAAGTAACCCAAATGTCTACAGACGACTGAATAAACAAAATGCAGTAGATGCTGTAGGCACAATGGAGTATTAGTCAACCTTCAAAAGGAAGGAAATTCTCACACTTGCTACAATATGGGTAAACCCTGGAGATAACAAGTAAAATAAGCCAATAACAAAAGGACAAATATTGTATGCTTCCACTTTCAAACTCAGACAAAAAAAATAGAATGGTTATTGCCAGAGGTTGGTGGAGGAGAATATATAAAATTTCAACATGGGAAGATGAAAAGGCTCTGCAGATAGATGTTGGAGATGCTGGCACAACAATGTGAATGTCCCTACTGCCACTTAACTGTACGCTGAAAAATGGCTAAAGTATAAATTCTGTTATGTATATTTTGCCAAATTTTTTTTTTAATTTTGAGGAAGCAACTAGAGGACTTCTTCAAACCACAGATAGGTGTCCTTGGCAGAGGACATGGATGGTCTCCCTCCAGGTCCCCTTTACCCAGCAGCTGCATTCCACCCAGCCTTGGAAAGTTAGCTGCTAAGGCTCTCAGCTGCCACCTCCTCCAGGAAATCATTCTTGGCCAGCCCACAGGAACCACCTGGGAGGGCATTTCTCCACAGACCCACTGCCATGGGGATAGCCAACAGCTAGGGGCCAAACAACAGTGGTCTGCAAAAAGGCCTCTTGGTTCCAGTTGAAAGTACCCTGTAATAGGACTGCAGCTCCCAGCTCCACAAGCATCAGGCTGAAGGCTCTCCAGCTAAGGCCACTGTCCTGCTTCACTTCCTTCCCCTGCCCTGCCCTGTGTCTCCTGTTCTCTGTCCCCTTCCCAGGAAGCCTGCCTCAGGGCCACACTAGGCTACAGGTTATCAAGCCTTTATTCATTACTGCAATCCTAAAAAGGCTTAACTTTGTCCTCCATCACCCCATTATATTTGGAAGCCACAGATAGATTATGTATCTATGTGCCATATGTATACCATGCTTTTTCCATAAAAAGTAGGATTCTGTTTGCTCCCCCGACAAACTCATTTGTATCTTCACAGAGGTGACAGCAGCACAGGGAATTCAGGGTCTGGAGAACCCGACTTAACACGGTGGAGATGCCTGAATGACTGGGGACAAGGAGGGAACGAGATTCTTCCTCAAAGCAGAGAGTGCTGTGACATGATTTCTGGCACCACAAATGTACTTCATTCATCACAAGCGACCTTCAAACCGGCTAGTCCAAGAAAACAGCAAATGTGCCATCACCTAGTGCCCAGAGGCTGTGCTGGACACCAGAGGTGATCACACAAGGAGCAAGTTTGAATCTCGAGTGTGCTTTCCCCAAAAATAAAACAAAACAGATGGCTTAAGAAAAGCAGAATGGGGCACACCCCTGAGAGCGGGGCACACCTACAAAGAATCTCTGCTTTTTGAAAGGCTGTAGGGAGATACCTGGACAACAGCAATTCACTGTGGCACCACAGGCTACACGTGCCACCAAGAAAGGGGAAATCTACTGACTGTGTGCTTTTTCACTCATTCCCTCAGAAAACATTTTTGAGCAGCTACTCTTACACCCTGTGCTGTCCTAGTCATGGACATATAATAAAAATGCAGTAAGAGACGTTTCTAGAAGACTGGGCTCAGGGCAGACGGAACTGGACTTGAGTTCTCCATGGCTTTGTGATCTTGGGTAAATTCTTCAGCATTTATTTCATCTATGACAGGAGGATACATAAACTGTTGTAAGGATTAAAGAAGATAACACAAAGCAACCCAGCTGACTAATGCATTCCAGGTATTTTTCCTTCTGTTATCAACTGGATACATTTCCCTCCCTCATGTACCTGGTGCAGAGAGTGATTAAAACATAGTGCCATGGTGCACCATGGGAAAAGTGCAGCCTCTCCCTCACTTTTGGAAATGGAGCTCCCCTGGAAGACCCGGCTTCTGAGTGGCACTTTGCTGACATGATTCTGGGCCACTCACTCTGATAGCTGGAACCTTCCTCTTTGAGTCTGTCACTCTGTGATCTGCATATAACAAGATAAGCCTACACTTCCAGCTCATTTGGCAGACTCTATGAGGAACTAATGCCTACAACTGTCACCGTTTAGTGAAAGATTTAATAAACGGGGTGTTTTTCCAAGTCCAGCTCACAAGCCAAACGGAGGTTTCATTCCCCCAGCATTAATGCTGGCACATGCTCACCAAATGGGCACCCAGGGACAAAGCATGATTCTTCAGCCACGTTCAGATGTCCAGTGACTCCAGAGACCAAAGCCATATATCCACAGGACCAGATGAGGAGAATAGAAATTAGCATTCCGTGGATGACATCACCAACTCTGATTTTCAGAGGGTTATTTATTTATTATGTGATAATGGCCCAAATGTATACATTACTCCAAAATCTGCCATGAAAATTCAAACATCTTTGTAATCCCTGTTTACAAAGCACACAGAGAAATTAAAACAGGCTTAATCGAGCAGTGTTTGTGCATATTAATGAACCCAAATTCTAAATCTGGATTTTGGAAATAAAAAGGGTAAAAGAGGATTCATTTCAGACTAATTTGCTTTTGAATATGACACTTTGCATGTCAAGTAGTATAAGGAATGTGGAAATGGGGGCCTCAACAAGCATTTTAAAGCATCTGTACACAAGTCATGGGGCATAAGATCTTTCAAAGGAAAAAGGCCACTCTCCATGTTCTACCTAAGGCTTTTATGGAGCACAACCCTCTCCAGTCAGTGGTGTCCCACTCAATGAGGGAACAACAATGGTCTCTACTGTCACCACGGAATCCTTCCCTTTTATAATCTGCAGAAGCTTTTCTTTGGCTGGTCCCATTACCACACCACCAGGAGAGGGCTGGGTGCCACAAGGACATGATCTTACAACTTGCTTATGAAGGCCCAAGAGCACTTGCTTCTTAGAAGATGGGTAGAGGGAGGCCAGACCCTGAATTAAGAATCAAACAACCCAAATTCAAATCCCAGCCCTGCCTGTCACTGACTCCAAGTTACATACACTCGTCTTGCTTCGCTTTCTCCATCTGCAAAATGAAGCCATAATTCCTTTTAGGTCAAACATATTTGCCAGAACATTAGGCATTCAAAAGTGTTACCTCCTTTCTATTTTTTGTGCCTCTACCCAGCATTTTACACATGTAATGATTCAATAAACAACTAATACCCAATTTCCTATTTCTTTCTTCAGGAAAGAAAAGATATAAAAAGATCCCACCGGAAAGAGCTAAGTGTGTGGCTCAGTGGTAGAGTGCTTGCCCAGCATGCATAAAGCCCTGGGTTTGATCCCCAGAAACACACACATGGGGAAAAAAAAGAAAATTAAAAAGAGAAAAGTGGGGAAAAAAATCCCAAAGGAGGCATTTGGGCCAGCGACGGATGTACGCATGAGCATGCACTCTGGCTTGCCTCCCGTGGCTCGTGGCACATGCTATGCGGGCGGGCAGACCTCCAGCACTGAAGGATGCATGTGGGCTGTGGAATCAGACTTCCTGGGCTGGACTCCAGACCCTGCCACACACAAGTGACTGAGCAAGTCGCGTCACCATCCAGAGCTTGGTTTTTCTCAGCTGTATGTGGGGATAAGCACTGCCCCAACCTCCCTAGGTGTGCCACTTTGGTAAGTTGCACCTGCTGGAAGATTCCTTTGGAGATAAAGATATAAGATAAGGGAACATGCATGGGAAATTCTACCCAAATCAGAAACATTCACAAAACAGAGATATACTAAGCATTTGACAAGAAAAAGGAGAAGAAATCTCACATCAGTGTTGAAAAATGCTCCTCTCCAAGAATCTGGCCTTAGGGATTCCAAATGGCTCTAGTCCATCCCCACATTCAAAGTGCCCAGTCTCCTCCTGAGGATTATCAGGGCTGAGCTGCGACCCCCTGCCCTCCTCCCTACCTTCCTGGGGGGTCTGCAGACCATCTGAGTGGCCACGGCTTCCCTGGGCTGCAGGAGCCTCTCACCCCTTCCTTCTCTCTGGCTGTCTCCCATGGGTGCTGGTCCTTTTTCTCTGAGGACTGTGGCTTCTGCTCTCCTTCCCTTCAGGCTGGATCACTTCCCATTCCCTCCAGGCCACATTCCCTGCACCTCTGTCCAGCTCCCCCTCCGTGTGTCCTTCCCATGCCTGCCCTCAGGCGCCTCCCTCCACCTCTAGTCCTCTCTTCTCACACCTGATTTCTTTCACCACCTTTTCTCTCTGCTCCCTTCTCCCCTGCAGCCTCTCACTCTTTCCCCTGGTCTCCTTGGATGTTTTCTTCCATTTTTCCCCTTTTAGGGAAGGAGTAGGGTGAGGTCAGGGAGGCTCCTGCCTCAGGCATAAAACCTAAGAAGGTGCCAAAATACTCAATAACTCAAGTAAATCCTAACAATGTTATTGTTTTTAAAAAAATAAAAATTATTGGCAAAAAATTCATAATGAACAAAGAATCAAAAATTTAAATAAGGAAGGGCATTTGTGCTCCCACCCTCCTGCCCTCCTCCAATCCATTCTTGCTCTGAAACATCATTTACAAGAACAGGCATCTGGGCTGGAATATGTAATTTGGATTTTTTAAAATATTGAATTAAAATAGTACTAATTTCAAATATTGAGTTTTTGGGGCACCCTCCTCAACTCTGTGCAGAGTGGCATGTCTCCCTGGGTTGGGTCCTGCTCTTGCTATAAATTTCTCTCTCCATCCCTTCCTCTCCCTTTTCCTGTTTATCCCAGTAAACGCCTCTTTTCCTTTCCTCTGTTTCTGTCCAACTGTGCCTCCCTCCCTCTTCTTGCTCACCTCGCTCTCTCTCTCCCTGCGCTGTTTGCAACCTTCCCAGTAAATGAGAAAGCCAGATTTTGGAGCTTTTGCCCCAAACCCTGTCCTGCCCCAGGCCTCCAAATTCATGCCAGCTGCCAGCACTCCAGGAAACCTATCTTGAGTAATAAATGCCCTGTGTCCCCGAGTTAGGTAAGGAAGCTTTGCTGATGCTGGAGACAAGCCATGGATGGAAGACAGGGAGCTTGGAGGCTGGGCCAGCCCCAGCAGAGGAACCTTGTTGGCAGCACTTGGAGGTGCTGAGGCTGAGGAGGACTCTGGTTCCCCAGGACAGAGCCAGTCACTCCTCATGTGGCCTTCTCAGGACAGCAATCAGAAAAGTGAAGCAGAAAGGATGTTCCTACAGTCTCTGGATGTGCCAGGGGCCATCATGCTGTTTAATTTAATCCTACACTCCATATTAAGTGTTAGGTATGATTATTTCTATTTTGCATCTGAAGGAACAGAGAGATGGAGTGATTTGCCCAAAGGCTCGCACCCTGTTTCAAACTTAGAATACTTAAGAGTCCAATGGGTCTAAAGAACCAGCCTAGGGTCCTTTCCTTCAACTGTCGTATTTATTTAATGAGCAAAATTCTTGTCACGTACCCAGAGGAGTAAGAAATATAAAAGTAAAGTAAGCTGATGATTCCAAATTCATTCCTCTCTCAATTGGTTAAATGATTCAGAAAAAAATAAAGTCAGGCCCACAAATCACACTACATTCAGAATAAATTGCAAAAGAATTAAGTAATTAAATGCAAAAATAAAAACATAACTTCTAGGAGAACATACAGGCATGCATCCCATGGTCTGAAGGATTGGGAGACTGTCAGGGTATGATGTGAAACTTAGGCAAAGGTGATTTCTTAAAAATAAATAAAGAGGGCTAGGGTTATGGTGCAGTGGTAGTTGCTCACCTAGCATGTGTGAGGCACTGGGTTTGATCCTCAGCACCACATAAAGATATTCTGTCCACCTACAACTAAAAAAATAAATGTTTAAAAATAAAGAGTTTTTATGTTGTAAAAGTTAGTCTAAATAAGATTCAAAAACAAATGGAAATCTGAGGGGAAAATATTTGCAATCTATATGACAAGAGTTGACTAGGTAGCCTTCAAATGTGAAGAGTATCTATCAACAAGAAGTCAAGTAACACAAGAGAAAATATGGACAAAGGATTTGAACAGCTGAGAACCCAAAGAATTAGTCAAAGTTGCTACAGACCTTGACTAAGAAATATGCCAAGACATTAAAATGCACATTCCTTTTGCTCCATCCATTCTACTTTTAAAGAGTTTATTATACAGAAATACATGCAGAGAGGCACATATAAGGTTATTCATCACAACCCTACTTGAAAGAGCAAAATCTGAGAAATATCCTTAATGTCCCACAATTGGCACTGATTAAGTATCACTATATCCAGGTAATAGAAAACACAATAAAATAAATGAGGAAGAGATATGTGACCTATTGCAGGAAGGCACTTGTGACAGCTGGTTCTGGGTGTTGACTGGGCTGGACTAAGGGACACACAGATAGTTGGTATTAATAGTCTCCATTGCTTCAGTAGGCAATGAGCTTGTCTCTCTTCTGCTGAAAAGGAAACCCAGTGGCCTGGCATTTGATTGGAGTGGTTGGGCTACTCCAGGTGTGAAGGTATTTCTGGAGACTTCCATTTGAGCCAGTGGACAAGTTGGAAGATCATTCTGGGGGAAAGCATGAACCATTCACTCAGCAGAGGCCCAGATGGAACTAAAAGGCAGAAAAGAGCCGACTCATTACCATCCTCTCATTCTCTTCCTCTCTCACGCTTGGACATGAGAACTCCAAGTTTGCCAGCGTTTGGACTCTAGCACTTCCTCCAGGGGCCCCCTGGGTGCTCAGGCCTTTGGTCTCCATCTAATGATTACAACATCCGTTTTTCTGGGTTCTGAAACTTTCAGGTTTAGGGTGAGCCATGTGACTGACTTCCCTGGTTCTCCAGCTTGCAGACAACCTCTTATAGGATTTTTCAGCCTCCATAATCAAGTGAGCCAATTCTCCTAATCAATCTTTTCCATCTCTCTCTCTCCATACACACACACACACACACCAGTCTGTGTCTCTGGAGAACCCTGATTAAAACAACGTTCAAAAGATAAAAATATAGAACAACATAGATATCGTGATTGTTTTTAAGAGTGTGGGTAGGGGAAAGAATTTGTGTGTACAGAAACAGACCTGGAAACAGAGACACCAAAAGCCATGGTGGAGGCAGCGAGGAGGGAAGACAAGGGAAGATTCATTTCATCTCTCTATAACAAGCACCTATTAACTTCTGAATGCAGAAAAGATATTTTCATAAATTAAGAGAGTGAGCAAATATGATTTGAAATACAGCAGTTTTATAAATTGAAAACACTCTTTGACCTTGCCCCACCATGCCTCCACACCCTCTGGTCAACAAGAATAGCCTGCCCTAAGCATGCTGAGAATCTGAGACCCTGTTCTCTCATAGGGAACTGTGTGACATACAATTATTCATAATTAAATTAAACCTAATTATGTTTGGGGGTTTTTAAGGACCCATGACACATTTTGAACTAAAGCTAGAAGTGCTGCCATTTCTGCATTAATGATTTCTTCTGTTTTGTGCTTCTTAACCTGTCACCATTGTCACAATAACCCTGCTAAGAGTGAGGACGTCTCTTCTATGGGAGAATTGCAAGCACCGCTGTCAGCAGGATTTTGAAGGCAGGTCTGGTGGTCAGGAAGGCCCACATCCATTTCCATTTCAACAGCAACCCTACCCTACGGAGAACCAAAATTCCTTCCACCACAGATGCAAAGACTCTGCACCAAAACCACTACCCAGAGTGCCACTGAGGTCAAGAAGACACAGTCAACCTCTCCTCAAAGGAGGCACGAGCTGATGGAAAAACATACTATAAACCCAGCTCTGCAAAGTCCTGAACAGGAGGCTGTAGAGAGGTGCTCAGGAGGCTCTTACCAGACAAGGAGCCTATTCTGGAAGATATCTTAGCTCACCGTGCCTGACACTTATTATATTCTTTATAACTGTTTGCTGACTGCAAGCTAGAAGTATCACACACAATGCCTCCCAATAACTATTTGAATTTCAAAGTGGAAAATGCAACTGTATCATCAAATTTAATAAATCATAGAACTCACCTTCCAGAAAACAGTCCAGCCTTTTACTGATGGTGAAAATATCAGCAGCACTAGACTTTATGTGGTAGTTAGCAGTTTGACAAGCAAAGACTTTCTGGGTTGGAAAACGCCTTCTCAACATCTAGCCTAATTCCCTGGGGGAGACAGGATTCCTCAGGCAAAATCACCACTGTAGGGTCCTCCAACCTCTTGCCTAAATACATCTTGTAACCAGAAACCTATACTTCTAGAATAGTACACAGTATTTTGAGAGATTTCTGACCATCCGGAGGTTCCTGGTTTATGTTGACTTCAAATGTACTTCCCACATGTGCTGGTATTCTTAGAATTTCTTCAGAACACATAAAACTTTCTCATAGCAGCCCATCCAAATTCCAATGATGCTCTCATGCCCTCTCTGGTCTTCTATCCTGTAGGTGTCCTAGGCCCCGCCCTTCAATCTCCTCCCCTCTGACTTGTCTTAAGACTTGCCATCACCCTGGCCACCTTCCTTGGGAAGATGCCAGGCCCTTCTTGGAGGGATGCCAGAAACGCAAGGTGATGCCCACAGAGGTGCCCATCTAGACAGACACCACTCCATGCAGGAGTCTTTCAGAATACAGTTCTATGTCATCTAACAGTTCTGTGTTAAATTGTGCCCTTCTGCCCCAAATACTCCTATTTGGAGGCCCTAATCCCCCATGCCCTGGAATACAACTATATGTAGTGTTTTAGTCAGCTACTTCGCTGCTATAACTTAAAGACTCAACCAGAACAATTACAGAGGAGGAAAAGTTTATCTGAGGGCTCATGGTTTCAGAGGTCTTTGTCCACAGAAAGCTGGCTCCATTTCTTGGGACTTGAGGTGAGGCAGAACATCATGGCAGAAGAGTGTGGAGGAGGGAAGTGGCTCACATCATGATCAGAGAGCAGAGAGATTCCACTCACCACATACAAAATATACACCCCAGAGCCACACCCCAATTCCCACCTCCTCCTGCCACACCCCACCACTTCAGTGACCAGTTAATCTCTTTCAGGGGATTAAATCACTGATTAGGTTAAGACTCTCACAACCCAATCATTTCTCCTCAGAACCTCCTTGCATTGTCTCACTTGTGAGCTCTTGGGGGACATCTCACATCTAAACCATAACGTGTGGAGACAGTCTTTGAAGAGGTGATTATATCAAAATGAGGTCACTAGTGTGAGTCCTAACACATTCTGACCAGTGTCCCTATAAGAGGAAATCTGGATACACAAATAGACACGAGGGTTGTGTGGCACAGAAAACCACGTGAAGACACAGAAAAAAGTGCCACCAGCAAGCCGAGGGCAGAGACCTGCGATACACTGATCTTAAACTTCCAGTCTCCAGAACTGTGAGAAAATAAATATCTGCTGTTGAAGCCGCCAGTCAGTGGGACTTTTGTTATGGTAGCCAGTTATTGTTTAGATATGAGGTGTCCCTCAAAAGCTCATGTGTGAGACAAATGCAAGAATTTTCATAAGAAATTAGATTAGGAAAGGTGCAACCTAAATGGCAAATTAAGTCATTGATACAGATTAACTGGGTAGCAATGTGGGCAAGGAAGAGCGTGTGTGCAGGAAGTAGGTCACTGAGGGCGTGCCTTTGGTGTTTATATTTTGTCCCTGGTGAGCAGAGTGCTCTGTCTCTCCAGCTCTCTGTCTCTTGCTTGCCATGCCCTGAGCTGCTTTTTCCCACCACATCCTCCACCATGATAATCTGCATCACCTCAGGCCCAGAGCTATGGAGGGGGCCGACCACGGTATGAACCTCTGAAACTGAGCCAAAATAAACTGATCCTCCTCTACATTGTTCATGTCATGCCTTTTGGTCACAGCAACAAGAAAAGCTAACTAAAACCTACATAGTCCAAGCAAAGCAGTACAGGTTGAGCATTCCTTATCTGCAATGCTTGAGACCAGAAGGGTTTCAGCTTTTTTTTATTTTTGGATGTTGGAATATTTGCATGTACACAATGAAAATCTTGGGGATGGAACCCAAGTCTAAACAAATTTTTTTTATGTTTCAGATACACCTTGTACACATAACCAGAAAGTAATTTTATACAATATCTTCAACAATTTTGTGCTCAAGAGGAATATTCATGGGGGTGAAATTTTCAGTCTTTCCACCCATGGTGTCATGATGATACTCAAAATGCTTTGGGCTTTGGAGACTTCAGACTTTATATTTTCTGATGAGAGATGCTCAAGCCACATGCTAACTACATGCATAATTCACTTTTATGAGCCATGCAGCCCCAGAAGCTGCTAATATGTGATGGAGAGAGAAGCAATGATACACCTTCTAGGACAAACTCAGATCCAGGTCTGTTCCTTTGAGTTCCAAAAACTGGCACACAGCTCTGTCACCCACATTCCATACCTACACTGCCCATCTCAAGAAACGTGATTTCCCTATTGAAAGGAAGTGGAAGGCCCTTCCATGACACAGGCCAGGATTTTCTAGATTAAGATCATTGTTTTTAATGAAACACAAGCACGACAATGAAATCTTAAGATAACAGAGTCTCTAAGTTCTTTAAAGGATCATACCTGTTCCTGCACCCTCAAGTCTCACCGAGGAGAGACGTTACGCCCCACAGTTCCCACATATGGACTTGGTTTTGGTCTGCTCTCCGCCACTCACAATTGACGTCAGGCCCCTCCAGATGCTGCAGGACAAAGGCATAGCTTCTTGGGATTTGCTTTCTGCTCTTGCTTTGCCCTTAGAATTTGATGCATGGCAACATCTCCCTAGTAACAAACTTGGTCCTATCCCCACCCCCTAACTTCCCTAGAAGTGTCATAGGGAACAGGGCCTCACTGACTCGACTCAGTTCTAGGAGCTTCCACTGGTTTATTCTTGTCCTGAAAAAAAAGCATCTGAATGCTATACAATAAACCCCCTTTTTAACTGGCATCAGCACCTTGGTCATACTCTCCAGGGCTCTGCTATCTCAGGGGAGGCAAGCTGAAGTCATAAAGCACCCAGAAAGTGAAGTGCCAGTGAGGAGACACTAAAGGAGACATGGAATGCTCCTTTCTACATGTAGCCCAAGGCTAGACATAGACTTGAAGGGGCTGAAGACTGAGTCAAATCTAATCCCAATGTCTTCAGAGCAGTAAGAGATATGCTTGAGAAATCCTCCCGTAAATGGCAAAGCTGAAAGCAAGAAAAATACTAAAAACCAGGGGCAAAGCTAAGGGGAGCAAGTAAAATGGAATAAGGAGGAGGCAGAGGATGGTCTAGAGACATGGGGTCAGGAAGACATAGGGTCAGGCTTCTCCGTTATTTCTTTTGGCATCACCTCTTCAATTCCCCCACCCAGAAAGGCGGCTGTGCATCTTCAGGTCACAAGAGGGAAGGAGGAGAGTGATACAGGCATCCATCAGTACCTTCTCTCGGCTGGCTGCACTTTGAGGTGCAAGCTTTGAATTCCATCACCAAACCATGAGATCTAGCTTGTCACTAGGATTCTCTGCTCCTTCCACAATTTATTCCATCTTGTGACTGATTGGAACAAGTCTTTAAAAAGGGCATTTTTCAAACCCATGATGGTACACAAGTCATGCTGTCTGGTCCTGACAGCTCCAAACAAGTTACAGGCACAGAAATTACATGGAGCAGCCATCCATCAAGTGTCTCCATGGTCCATCGACTGCTTGTGAGATCCAGTTAAGTCATGCGTACAGGCCACCACTGGGCCATCATGATCGGAAGTGCTTCAGCTCTCATCACCAGCATCAGCAATGGAGACTCTGCATCATACCAAGAATGACAGCTTCCAGGAACAAATCAGATGGACCACGTGGCACTTATTCTCCTACCTTCAATGGCCACGCATCCTGAAAACTAGCTCCACAAGGCCCCTGGGTAGTTAGATCGGAGTGCAACTTGTGTATAGCCTGGAATTCTGTGGTATTTTTTATCATCCTTCAAAATATTTTAACTGGTAGAGATTTGTAGTTCCTTAGCCCATTCATATGAGGCTTAACTATGAGGTTTGGGGTGCCTCTCCCTGGAAGATTATACATGCCTAACCCAGTGGTAAAAGGTTTGGCCTTAGGATTTCTAGCATTCTTCCTAGTGGAAGAACATATATCCTCAACTTCCCAACTTAGGAGTGGCTATGTGACTTTCTTTAGCACATTAAATGGACAGTCATGAGTAATTTTCAGGAGGAAGCTTAAGATCTAGCCCATGGTTTACCACCTCAGTCTTTGCTCTGTTCTACAAACTATTTCCCAGATAAAGGTCTGAGTCTCATATTGAAAGTCCTAGTATATAGCAAAAACCAATCTGGATAAATAACACGGGGGAAAATTAAGTTTTGAAGTAGTTAACTGAGATTTGAGGGTGATTTATTAATTATTGGGGATCATGTATGGTTGCATAACCTAGCATATCCTAACTAAAATACCTTCTCTCCTATTCTTATTCTTTCACTAATATTTATCAAGGACCTACTACTATGAAGTGAGACTCTTATGAATTGAGCACTTACTTGATGCCAGGCACTGCAGATCAGAGACAAAGAATTAGAGAACAGATGTTCCATGGAGACATTTTGATACACTGTGTCAAGTTTTACAGTAAGATACATTAGGAACTTAGAGTAGCCCATTTTTCTCTCCCTTCTTTACCAGAAGGAAAGGTGACCAGGGGTCAAGGAGGCAGGTTACAGAATTATTTGTCATATAAAATGCTCCATACATAAAGTTGACAGAATGATTTTGACATGGGAATTGAAATTGAGAGGCAGCTCTGAAAGAAGGCAATTAGCATTCCCATAGTCTAAAATAGGGAAAGGAGGTTTCAGGAAGAAAAAAAACGAAATGGCATTAATATGATATTAATGACATAAACATGACCCTTATTTTTCAGTAAAGATGGGACAGAGAGTTAGATAAAATGATTCTAAAAAGGTCCATTGGGATTAAGTGGGGAAGAAACTGGGAGGTCACGCCAGGGACATTTGAGTTAACCTTGATGGTTATGGAGGTTTCCAACAGGGAATATGGTGTTCCTGGGAGGAAGGTAGTGTGGAGTAAGGAGTGTGATCGGAATAATGGAGTTCACTCTTGGTAAAATGGGATTACAACATTTTAAAATAGAAAACCTCCAATACATGAAGGAAAAAGCACACTCCATCTCAGATTAGGCTCCCGGGAAGCAAGCTCTGAGAAGATGAGATCTGAAAGTAGGAAGTTTACTGGGCACAGTCACTGCAAAGATCTCCTGTAAAGAGGGAGGGACGCAGGACAGGAGGGAAGGAAGCAGTCGAGCTATGGTGCATTCACTACCAAGGCGTCAGCTGGCCATCCAGGGAGCTCTAGATCATAGTCCTGAACCAAGGCAAGGGTACCAGACCCTTGTACTATCACATTGACCAGACGCTGGATATGGGAGGCCCCCAGGAAAGGATTTAT
Source organism: Xerus rutilus (assembly GCA_028644305.1). Classification (NCBI taxonomy): domain Eukaryota; kingdom Metazoa; phylum Chordata; class Mammalia; order Rodentia; family Sciuridae; genus Xerus; species Xerus rutilus. Next base: position 165,429,938 of record CM053401.1, read on the forward strand.
TGAGCACTTACTGTGGAGCAGTCATTGTGCTAAATAATGCACATGTATAATATCATTATATCATTTAATCCTCACTGCTATGGTCTGAATAAAAAATTCATTATGGAACCCAATACCCAATTTGATAGTATTAAGAGATGTGACCTTTGGGAGGAGATCAAGTCATAAGGGCTCCACCCTCACAGGTGGGATCATAAAAGAGGCTCCAGGAAGCTCTCTTGTGCCTTCTTCCATGTAAGGACCCAGCAACAAGGCGCCATCTTGGCAGAAGAGGGCAGCCCTCACCAGACACTGTATCTGCTGACAACCTGATCTTAAGACTTCCCAGCCTCCAGAATGTTAAGCAATAAATTTTGGTCCTTTATGAATTACCCAGTTTAAGCTATTCTCTTATAGCAGCCAAATGGACTAAGCCACTCACATAGCCCTTTGTAGTAGCTTCTTTTATTACAGATAAGAACATGGAGCCTTAGTGGAGTTACATTATCTGCTCAAGTGACGACAGGATCAGACTGAAATTCAACTTCAGCTTTGTCTGCCTCAGAATTCCTCCATAAACACATCCATTCCTCCATACATGCATTGCTATTTATCTTCTAAAGGCCTAAATATCTCAGCACAGAGGCCTCATCAACCAAAAGGACAATCTACGGGCCTCTCTATATAGAAGACGACTCCCCAATACCCTTTCATGGGTTCTCAAAAATACCTAAGATCTGAGCATCAGGATTTTGAAATCGTACACAAGCTGTCATGGAATCCCGATCATTCAATTCTATTCCCCAATCACTGGCCAAGGCTGAGCTTGCCTTGAGAATGAGCTGAAAGAACACTTGACAAGAGGCAACTTGAGAGTCGGGGCGGAATGGTCAAAAATAAGCACAGACACCATGCAAGAGGGCTGGCAACGTGCCAGGCCCTATCACATGTACCTCTACCACTATTTGTCCCATTCTATACTCAAGAAAAGCTCAGAAAGCTGAGTCCCTTGCTTGAGATCATGTGTATGTGCCTGTGTGAACAAAATCCAGAATTTTGTTCTTTCCTCCTGGATCCCATCAATGCAGAATGGGATCCAGTTAATTAAAAAAATCCAGTTTTTCAAGTATACTGTTTACATTTCAAGTGTTCTGTGGTCACACATGGCCAGTTGCTACACCGGCTACCATATTGAGAAGTCAGGTACAGAATATTTCCATTCGTACAGAAAATTCTATTGGGCAGGGCTGGAAGGGCTGCTTTGGGGTCCTAGAGAGAGCAACACAAACCAGATGAGCATTCAGGTTTTCCTCATGCCCCTCACTCACTGTCCCAAATCTTTTCATCCAAAAAATTGTGGCAAATAAACCTAATTAATCCAAGGGGAGGAAACATATATAATTAATCCAGAAGGGAGAAGGAAAACCATTTTTGTACCTGTTTATGTTCACTTGATAAACAGGGGAAAGCTAATGACTCTAGTTCCAGAAAAGTCCACAGGGGAATTGGAATCTCTTATCTCAGCCCCATACAGAGCAGGAGGGTCTGTGCTCCGAATTATGGCTGAGATCAAAGAAGATCTGTGCATGTCATTACTGTATTTCTTCCTCTTCTTTCCTATATTTTTCAAGTCTTCTCAGTTTAGGAGACTGGCCTACATTAGCCTGCTAGTAAAGAGTGAGACTTTTATTCTATAATACTACTAAATAAAGGCAAATAGCTACAGCTAAACATCTAACTCTCTAGTTACCTGTGTGATAGAAATGCATGTGCAATACAGGATTGTGGAGGATCTGGAGGGCATCTAGTCCAATTCTCCATCTATGAACTTTACACCAAGCCAATGTCTTTAAACTTGAATTAACTTTAATGTATCTAGAAGCAGTAGGGATGAGGGCTGAGGTTTCCCAAAGATGACAGCTCAATTTTTGAGACCTATGACTGTCACAGTTATGGACACATCTCTTACACTGCATTGAAATCTATCTCTTTCTGACCACAACCCATTTCTCTTAGATCTGTCTTTGGAGATCTAGAGAACAAGCTCATATCTACATGTCAGTCATTTTGAAGAATTCTATCCCTTTGACCTTTCCTCTTTGGAATGTGTCTGGGCCTCTCTCTTGATCTTCTTAAGGTGTGGTTTCTAGCCATCTCCCTGCCTGGCTGCTGCCTGTGTTTATGTGGTCAGCTGCACCAGCCCATCCACTGTTAAGAGATGGACAGCCCACCTGAGCCAGAGCTGCAGGTGAATAGAAACAGGCCTCTACACCGCTGGGGCCCACAACTGAAGGCACTTGGGGGATTGCACACTCAGAAGCCGCTGTACCATCTGCACAAGGGCTTCCAGCTGCTGCACATCCACTCCTGGATTCCTCCCTGGCTTCCCACAGTAAAGGCCAGGTTAGGAAAGAGCAACGTTAATTAGTTATAAATGGAAAGCTATTACCATAATAATGAAAAGATGAGTGAATGCAATATCCCCTCTTTCACAGTAGTATTTACAAAGGAAAGACTAATAAGGTAATTTTACCCCTAAATCTACAAGGAGTTCAGCAGATGAAGCACTTCGAACAACTGAGGAGGGAGCCAGATGCCAGTGCTGCCATGAAAGAAGGAAGGCATCCCAACTCTACAGGAAAACGCAGAGCACAGAGACTTTGAGAAACTCTCAAGGTCATACAGCAAGTGACAAGCAGGGTTTGAAACTTGGAACCCCCGAGCCTGGAGCCTTTGCACCCAGCCACCCTGCTGCTTCTCCTCATGCTGCTTTCACTTCTATGATTTCAATATTGGGAAGAGTGCACAGACCCCATTTTATAGAGATAAAGGCGGGTAACTGATCTGCCATAGGCACACAGCTAGAGAAAGAGGAGCTGGACCATGCAGTCTCTGCCCCGGAACCTGCTCCCTTACCACACTGTATAACCCATTCTAGAAGAAATCTGTCCTCCTGAACCAGGGAAAGAGCAGTTCCAGTCAGGTCAGGTAGAAGTGATGCAAAAGTGGTTGCCAGAAGCAGCCAAGTCACTAAAGCCTCTCAGTACAACAGCCCAGACTTTGGCAGGAAGCTCAGGATAAAAAGGTAGGTGGAAGGAAAGGAAGAAGCCCCCAGGCAATGCACCTTGCAGAGATCAATGGAAGCAAACCAGGAGCTGAGCCCCACCCAGGACTGCTGTGGCTCCACCTGCCAGGTGTGTATCCACTAGGCCCCAAGACAGGTCAGGGAGCACAGAAAGGCTTGGTATGACTGCTGACAATAAGGCAGGATCCCCTCCTCTAAAATCCCACAATCCTCCAAGGGCCAATGGATTTTCTGGAGGGTGGAATTCCATAAAGCTAAGAGGCAGTTCTTTACTAATTAAACTTTGCAAAATAATTAAACCTTCGCTTTGGAAACTGCCCCAGGGTTCAGAAACAGCAAAGAGATACAGTCCCCAAAACGAAAATCTCAAAACTGTCAATGCACATGTTAGATGCAAATGAATCTAGAGCAGAATCAAAAGGGTGAAGAAACACCACAGATCTGCCCCAAACACAGCGGGTTCCTCACTTCAGCTCCAGAAGCTGAGGCTTTCCTCATAGCTTTTGTTCATCTGTCTTCTCAGAGCCTGGCCCCACCCTACCTTCCCCTCAGCCGGTCTAACCTCTGCCTACTTCCTTGGGAACAGTGCTGAGATCAGGGAACAAGGAAGTGCTATTCAGCCCCTCTCCCACCCATGGAGCCCATAGGGGAACAGAGTAAATAGAAGCAAAGGAGAGTAAAGAGCTGCCCCTGGCTGGGCTTGGGCACTCCGAGGGCCCTTAGAGTGTCCCTGACCTTAAGCGGCACAGACCTCAGCAAGCTGTTCCAGCACACCACCTGGGAGCAGACCCCAAGGGACCACCAGAACACCTCCTCAAAACCACTCAGGAAGTGGATCCAACTTTACTCGGGGCACACAGAGCTCCCATGCATGTATAGCACTTGGGGTTGGTGTTCTCTCTCTGCCTGACCTTGACTTTCTACCTCAGAGGTCAGCAAACTGTTTCTGTGGAGAAATATTCAGGAAAGAATAAATATTTTGGAATCTGTGGACCAGAGGGTCCCTGCAACTACACCTCAGCTCTGCTACTGTAGTAGAGCAGACACTACCCAAGGAATGGGTGTGGCTGTGTTCCAATAAAACTTTATTTACAAAAACATTTGGTAAGCTGGGCATGGACACAGAGCTGGGTTTGGTCGCCAAATTTTCTGGTCTTGTTCTAGAGGACAATGGTGTTGTCCAATTCATCTGTGTTTTTGTCTCTCAGTGTTACAGGTGTTCCATGACCCTTTGTGGAAGAGAGAATTGGTGCTCAAAACCCAGATGATCAAAGATAACCACTGAAGCCTGATGTATCTTTAGGGTGCCTGGATGCTGAAACCCAATGATTAGTGCAAAGGAGCTCACAACAGCTTAAGGAAACTGAACTTAAGGAAGTCAGCTTAAAGACTCACAACAGCTTAAGGAAGTCCATGATACCAGGTTAATTACTTTCCAGGGTCTTTTCTGTGTGCTTACAGCAGGTCACCACCCAGCTGAGAACAACGCTAGCTAAGTCACTTCACTGAAAATATTCATCATAATGTAAAGGACTAATATTCATGCTCCTGTCTGGAAGCTGGGAATGGAGAGAGGGCTTCCCAGAACCATGTATGTAAATGCATCTGCCCCTGGATAAGCAGTTTCACTGCATACTGGTGAGTCTGTCCCCATGTCAAATGAGGGACCCAAACCTAAGGGCAAAGAAAAATGGATGGGGCTTAGAGGAAAAACTTCTTCTGGAATATTTTCCTTTGGAGTTAGCAAAGATGACATTACTATATTTTATGTTTTAACCTGTATTTTAAGATTGAATGAGCTACCATGTACAACACATGCTACTGTGTTTCTATACTGCACTGTTGAGAAAAGGGAGGAAGGAAAAGGAGGTGACAAATAATAATTAAGTACATGCACAATATTCGATTTTGTTGAAAGGAGTAACTCCTCTCAAATTTCTCTTAGTTTTGAGGTGTGTGGGATGGAGGTAGAAGAGAAGAGAAAATTAATTTTGGTTTTTAGAATTTATAAGAACTAACCAAAAATAAATCCCAAAGTGAAATTATTCAAGTTGTATTGTATGATCACAATGGAACAAAATTTGTAGTAGTGATCTGTTAATACTTAATAACTCAACCACTCAAAAGTGATCAACAATGTGCTGAACCATTAAGAGGAAGTATAATGTAATTACAATATAATTAGGAAATGGGAAAGAAAAACAGCATTTAAAGCTTTCAGGGTGCAGCCAAAGCTGTATTTAAACAAAAATGCATACCTTAGAACTTAATTACAAGTTAGAATGAAAATAACAGAATTGACCAATCAACTTATAAGTCTAGGAAATATATAAAAGCAGAAGAATGCAGTAATAAGATTAAAGGAATATTGAATGATAAAAATTATGAAACAAGAGGATTGATCAAGGTAACAGCTGGTTCTATTCAAAAGAAAAAATCTTTGCTTTAACACCCTTTAAAAGGAGAAAAGATAACTGCATTTCTCCACAAAATGCAGAGATTCTTAGGAAAATGTAAATTCAAGAACTAGATTGACTAAATCAGTAAGCATTATTTTAAAATTTAAATATGTCTACACATTTACTTCCAAAAGCTGAGCTATGATAGGTGACTTTGAAATCCTGTTTGGACTTGGGTTGGCTTTACTTATAGATTAATCCAAAGACCACAGATATTTTTCTAAGTTTGAGCCCTTTTGTCTAAGTACAAGGTAAGTTTTGCTTTTTATTCACCTCTCTGGTGTTATGTCCCTCAGTGGAGTTTTACAGTTCTTCTCTTTAAAGTCTTGCACATTTCTTGTTTATTTCTTATTCATATTCTTTTCTTTTGTATATGGGGTAGTAGTTTTGATCATGTCTTCTGATTGTCTATTGCTGGTATAAAGTGATGTATTTTTAGGCATCTTTTATATCTGGCTCGCATACTAAAAATCTTTTATCTGTTCTAACAGTTTTCAGTTATGCCCTTGGGCTTTAAGGTAGATAATAATTTCATCTATAAATAAAAACATTCTGCTGTTACTTTTAAAATATGTATATTTATTTTGTTTTTATGTTTTTTCTTGTGCTAGAAATTCCAGAATGAGGTTAAATAATAATGATAACAGATATATCCTTCCTTTCTTTTTCCTCTTTCAATTGTAATGCTTCTAAAATTTTATTAAGTCTGATGGCTATTTTGTCTTCCAGATAGATATTCTTTATCATGTAAACAGCAGCTCAGTCACTTTTTGTTATTTTTTTATATCATGAATAAAGGTTGAGATTGTCAAGTGTAGGCACCACACTGACCTAGTGTGGTGCCTACACTTGACAATTATTTTTACAAATTGTATAACTAAATTTCCAAATATTAAACTATTGTTATAATTAACTTTAATTGGTAATGGGTTTTATTCCTTTAATATAGTGTGGGATTTAACTTACTAGTATTTTACACAGCTCCTTAATCCCTTATCTGAACCGTTTGGGTGAAACATGTTTGTAATTCATGTTTTATTAGATTTTTAGGAAGGTAATGTGATGCATATATTGTATTACATAATAACCCCATTGGAGTCTGGGGAAGTACCCCTGAATGAAGCACATTAATATTTATATAGCTGAACATATGAATGCAGAGCTAAGTCAGATAAATAGATGCTATAAATAGGCTCAGGGCAGGTGTGGTCACAAAGATGCTGAGGTTTCCTAGTGTCGTGGGGTGTGTTGCCTAGCAGCTGCCCTGGAGATAAGGGCTTATGTGAGAACAGCTGGTTAGGAAGTGTTCCCAGGAGAAACCAAGGAGAGAGTGGACAAATGACCAGGAGGAGGAGGCAACAAAGATATAATTTCAAGGACAGTCCCACAGAGCATGACTCCAGCTCACTTGCACCGGGCGTTCTGGAAACAGTGCAGATGGCCCTTGAGAGCTGTTGCCTTTGGGACAAGGGAGGTGGAATATTCATGTCCCTGGCCTCTCAGGTGTCAGTGTGCCCAACAGCAGAGGAGGGCTATGTGGGGTGGGGGAGCATTGGTGGCACAGGTCCCTGCCACCAAATGGGTCATGAGAAAAACAGAGCCTTTTCACTAGCAGAATTCTGGGTAAGAGATTGTAGACCTGTATTTGATTTTGCCTTTAATCTCCCAAAGTGAATCTGTTTTAGCACCTTCTTGATCATACTCTAGCTTGGTAGGAGAGTATTACTAGCAGCTTATAATGCACTAACTTGTTTTCACTATAAGTAGTTCATAAAACATCAGATGCATCACTTATGTGAAAGCTTTTCAGGACTTCTGAGGATCAAAAACACCTGAAAATATCATTCTAAGTATTTTCCTGAAAGAATAAGCATGCAAAACTTCCTGGGAAATGTATGAGGCTTTAGAGAAAAAGAACCATCCTCTCCAATGTAAACGCATGTCATAGCCACAGCAGGAAACCTAGACAGTATTGCTGGATGGACAGAGTCCAAAATGCATGAGAACCTATAGATCAGATGGTATTTCCTGGAAATAGGAAAAATGGGAATTATTCAAAAAGAGATCTTGAGACAACTAGCTACATCTTGAAATAAAATAATAATAAAGATCTCTATCTCATTCCTTGTCTTAGCTCTGTCACTATGACAAAATACCTGAGAAAATCAACTTAAAGGAGGAAAGGTTTGTTTTGGCTCATAGTATCGGTGATTTTAGTCCATGGGCACGTGACCCCATTGTTTGGGGCCTGTGGCAGCAAGATACACCATAACAGAAGCACATGGTGGAAGAGACTGATCACTTCATGGTAGCCAATAAGTAAAAACAGAAAGGGGTGGGGTCCAAATACTCTCCTAGGGCACACCCCCAATGACCTAACTTCCTTCCAGTAGTCCCCACCTCTTAAAGGTTCTACCAACTCCAAATAGTGCCACCAGCTGGTGGCCTAGCCTTTAATATATGGGGGTAATTTAAGATTCAAACCATAGCATCCTTTATATGAAAATAATTTCCCAAAGTCTTAAAGGACTAAAAAAGAGGAAAAGATAAAGGAAAGAGGGAAAGAGGAGGAAACAAAGTTACCATCAAAAGGATAATCTCTTTTACAAGTGTGGTGAAGGCCTTTTTGATAACTACAAAACCAAAGAGCAACAAAATAGTTACATATTTCATCACATAAAAATTTAGAAAATGAACAAGAACAAGATACTGTTTGTGTGCCAAACATGAACACCTGTAGCCAAGTAAAATGACAACCAGCCATAGGAGGGAAAACTAAAGCAACACACAGGAAAGAGCTAATATTTCTGATATTTCAAGAGCACTTACAAACGAAAAGAAAAAACACATGAAAGAAAAATGAGCAAGAACAATGTGTAACCAACTAAGTCATAAAAATGAAAAAATCAAAACATCAATGAACATTTGAAAAAATTTTTCTACCTCGCTAAAAATGGAATCACCGATCAAAAATATTTTTCCTCAATCCAATAAAAAAACCAAAAAGACTGATGAAAATCAGTTGTAGGAATGATATATAAACTACAGCTCTTTAAGATGCTGTTTGTCATTATTTAGCATTATGAATCATGACTATCTATAAAGAGAATGGTAAAAAGATACACCCCACAAGGCCCGCGGCAGTTACCAACAGAGTAGAACTGAGGAAGATAGAGGCTTCTTTACTGTATCCACTTCTGAAACATTTTTTTTTACAATATGCAAAATAACAACAGTTAAATCTTCTTGGCTTTAGGCCACATGCGAGCCTCAGTGCTAAAAGCACCTGACCTGCATTCCCCACCCCGCCACAACCTGAGACTACTTCAGCAGGAAGTAACAGCTCTCCCTCGCTGTCCTTGGTTCTGAAAGACAGACACTCCAACACCAGCACCTATCTCAGGAAATGGCCCAAGAGGAAGAAAGCCCCAGTCCCCATCTCCTTCCCTGGCCCAACTCTCCCAGAGGCAGCTTCTGTAATGGAGCCATGGAGATCTGCACTTTCCCTTGCCACCTTCCAGGAGCCATAGGTGATTTTGCTTTGCTTCAAAAGCCAGCCGAGTGTCCATGCTCCCACAGGTGGTTCCTGAGGAGATGATGGGAATTCTCAGCTTCCTGACTCTACTCAGATCCTCATTTCACAACTGTATCTGCTGGAAAATGGTTAAAACCTGGAATAGTTAGCATGCCCAGTAGTTCTCAAAGCAAGGTCCCCGGGCCAGCAGCAAAAGCATCACCTGAAAACTGGCTAGAAGTGCAAACTCTTTCTTGGCTCATCCCCAAGACTCACTGAATCAGAAACTCTGGGCATACATCCCAGCAATCTGTGCTTTAACAAGCCCTCAGGTGATTCTAATGTAGCAGAAGTTTGAGAACTTCTGACAACTTAAGAGTTGAGGAAACAAAGACTCAGCTTAAATGACTTGCTTAGGACGTGCAGCTAGTGCATATTAGGGCTGCCATCTGACCCCAGATCTTTCTCATTACTAAGACATTTTTACACACTCTGCTGTACTACTTCCTTATGTATTGCTTGTGTGATATTAATTTGGTGAATACAAATTTTCTTTCAAGCATACAAATGATGTTCTTAAATGTTGCAATGATTAGTTTTAGAATTGGCTTTTAAAATTTCATGAAGGGGACAACAGAGCAGAAAATTATGCTACTTTTGCCCTCTTTCATTTCATTCCACGTACTTCACAAGCCTCCTTTGTGGACCACAGGGACAAGTCTGCCCTGTTTCCCCAAAGGCAGCAGCATCTGCTTGTAAAAGTACCTGGAACAGCCTAGCATCCTGGGAGCAGCTGCAACAGGCAACAGACCTTTGGAGTTTTAGATCACTGGACAAGCCCTAGGTCTTCTGAGAATCACTGTCATCTGGAAAGTAAACTCAGCTGCCTACAGTTACATGGGCCAGATCTTTGAAAGCAAGGAATGGCCATCTGTAGCCCACCAGACAAACACGGCCCACTAGGTGTTTTACTACACAAAGCTTTATTGCAACACAGCTAAGCTTATTTGTATGTTATAAGCAGATGCTTTCATGCTATGGCAAAATGAAGTACATGTGACAAAACATTATGTCCCTCAAAAGCCTAAAATGTTTAACCTGGCTCTTAAAAAAAAAATGTTTGCTGATCTTTGGTCTGAATGTTTGTCACTCAATGAAAAGAGAACAGATTTATAGATGTGTGCAATCCATCATGTCTGATTTCAAATTTTAGGTCTGTTATATACCACAGTCGGACCTCCCACAAGTCCCTTCACCTCCCTGAGCCTCAATTCCCCCATTTGTGTAACATTTTCTCCATAGGACAGTGGTAGTGGTCAAATGGAACAAAACACAATGAGGTCTTGGCACACACAGATGCTCATTAAAGGACAGTTCTTGTTAGGTTCAAGCATTCCTCACAACCAGCAGGGTCAAGGCTCTGGCACATCGTAGGCACTTGTTCCTTTATTCAGGGCCAATTCCCTTTGCAAATTCAGAATGCAGAAGCTCCACAAAGTCCACAGGCCACTATTTAAAATATCTCATCATCCAGTGATCCAGGGGATAATTTACTAACCAGGCAGCACACTTGGACACTATACATCATCTCCTAAAGCCAAACTTGTCCTGCCCAGAACCAACGGTTGACTGTGCCTTGCAAATGAAAAATGGGTTCCCAGGGACATCAGATGCCAGCTACAGGAGGAAAAGAGGAAAGAGCCTAACTGCAAAACACTCCGATTCCACAAATCTCTGCCTCAGGAAGAATCCCCCTTGGTGACCTGAGAATCTTTCATAAGTAGAGGTTTTATAACCCCAGCTGCCTCAGACTAGAGAGCTAAATCTGCCTCTCTTCTTGGTCAAGCACAAGAATAACCACACAAGGAGAGCTGCCTTAGGCCAAGGTGGTGGAGAGGGCACTCTTCGCTCACATGTCCATCTGCCTGCCAATGCCTCTGGCAGTGCCTGTCTCACAGGCTTGGGTGGCCTAAGCTACTCCCTTCCTCCCTGAAGGCTGAGCTTCCAGCCTACCAGGTCATCTCAATTGTGCTTACTGTGTCTCATCTTTTGGACTCCTCCTGTTTTTCCTGTGTTCCAACCATGTTACCACCCACAATAACTATATGCAGGATGTTGGTTTTCAATGCCACATACCCTGTGGCCAGGTCTCTTGGGCAATGGCTCTCATGACTCAATCCCCATGCCCTATAAGAATCATGGAAGAGAGAGAGACACTGAGTGCTGAATGAGATAGAGCCACTGTACCTCTGACCGCCAGGACTCTGGTCATGAAGGCAAGAACCTTCTTCAGCCAGGTCTGCCAGCTGCCATGAACCTGGGCATCTCTCAGATTAGTGCCAACTGCAAATATATCATGCCTGGCAGGAGTCTGAAAAGCCAGCCATGGATGCCTTCCCTGAGCCCCCTGGAAGGCTCTAGGCAAGTTTCAAGGGCTGATTAATCTTAATATAAAAGGTAAAAGAATGAAGGGTTTCCTGTCCAGAGAAACAAAAGAGGTCAAAAAGAGGTCAGGAGCGAAGACAAGGAGGAAAAAGAAGAGACCATGAGTCATAGCTAAGGTCAAGCTAACATTTCACCTGATTTTACTGGGTGCTAGACATAGGCTAAGTAATTTGCCCCCATTATCTTATTTAATCTTCTCAAATCACCTTTGAGGAAGGTTTTAGAGTTGACTATTTTCCAAGTGGATAAAACAAGGCTCAGAACACTTAACTGGCTTGCCCAAGGAGCCTACAAGCTGCCAACCCTATCTCAGGCTTCTTGGCCTCAAAAGGATCCTAACAACCACACTCCTGTACTTGGGAATCTGCTGAAGTTCAAAGACAAAACAGAGAACAGACACGGAGATCCTAGACCACTGTCTTGCAAAACTATCCAATTCGACCTTCCCACTCAACACATGGGTAAGCTGAGGCCTGGGCAGGAACATGACCTCTCAGGGTCATGCAGTCAGTTAATGGCTTGAACAACACGCAGACGGCAATTCTGGTGCAGTACTTTCACGGCACAAGACTGAGAAGAGGTAAATCCATCAGACCCAGAGCTTCCTCCTCACTCCTTCATCCTTCGTCCTACCCCTGAGGGCATGTCCAAGTCTAGCATCTATGGATGCTAAGTTGAGGGCACATGGACACTCAGTGCAATGTCCAGGAAACAGCATCATTGTGCTTTGAGGGATCTATAGTGGATGAAGCAGGACCCCCAACAGTAGCAATAGTCCACCCACAGACAATGATTAGGCATCTGTAGAATCTGGGATTCCACAGAGCCTTTGGTCCTGGCAAGAAACCAGAAAGTAAATCTACCCAGAAAGACCAGCATAAGGTGTGTGCTGGGAGAAAAGGCAGATCTCACCAGAGAGCATTCAACCAGAGGTGGGGGGATCACCTGCAGACTTCAGGGTCAGGGCAGCCTGCAAGTCAAGGGCATAGTTTCAAGGAAACTGTCAAGGAAGGCTACAGTGCCCAGTCTGGAGATCAAAACTGGGCAGGGGACAGAGTGGCTGCACAGCTGTCCATTCTTTCTAGGATGCCGCTCCTGCTACAACCCATCATTGACATATTCCTCAGGAGAAGACATCACAGGGAGTGTTTCCCTTTTAGGCACAGACCTGGATCCAAATCTCTGCAACCCAGGCAGGTTCTGCAAGTCCTTCACCTGGGCCGGGGAAACCAACAGTACTGACCTCCAAGAGTTGCTGGAGGCTTAAACACAGGTGTGTGGCATGCTGGGCACAATGTTCTTAAAATTGCTTTCAATCACAGGGAGCCTTTTTCAATAGCGCCTCCCACAGCTTCCAAGGCAGCCTGGTGTTCAGTGTAGCCGACTCAATAAAACATTATTGATCAAATTTAAAAATTCATACAGAACTCATTTAACTTGTTAAAGCAAGGAAGTGAGCGATTGTGATGTAGAGGCCTTTGGCTTTTAAGTACTTGAAATCAAATTGTTATTCCACTCTCCTATCCCAGCACTCAATGTTAAGGTTATTTGGCGCGTCTGGCGTGCAACTACTTAAGAAGGGTAACAGCCTCTAATTAAGCCTAAAAACGTCACTGAGAGACAGGCAGGCAGGGAGGAACGTCTCTTCAGGAAAACATTTCTGGGGCAGGCTTGGGCCAAAGAGCTGTCAATCAAGAGGCTGTTATGTCTCTGAGCTTTCACACTCAACGAATTTTGAAAGCCAGGAGGGAGGATCCTTGAGGATAATTTCTTTTAAAAACAAAGCAACCTAAATCCGAGGGGCCAGGGAAGTTGGTCCAGGTCTACTGAGTTTGTAGCATTTCTTCCTAACCTCTGGTCCCTAACATCCATTCCTTCAGCTTATTTCATTAGAGTTATTTGGTCCTGCCCCAGCTGCTATGGGCAGATCAAGTATAGTAACTCACCTTTAATTGTTTATTGAGCAACTACTGCATGCTGTGCACTGGGACAAATCAATGAACAAGACAGACAAGGCCTCTGCCCTTGTTAACTCACAATCCATCAGGAGAAGAAGGATGAGACAAATAATAATTACAAATCACAATCACAGATGACAGAGAGAGAAGCAGAGATGGGGATGGGAGGCAAGTTCAGATGGCTAAGCCAGTGGTCCTAGTCAGGAGGACTAAGCCATGCAGAGTTCAGAGGTGGGTATTCCAAAGGGATGGAGGAGAGGGTGCAGAGGCCTAGAAATGAGGGTGAACCAAGGCTAAGAATGGGCAGGAGCGGAATCATGCAGGGCCTAGTGGGCCACACTGATGAGTTTAGATGTTATTCTAGGTACAAAAGGGTAGCATCTTGTGTTTTATAATTTGAGATGATTACTACAATTGGCAAGAAAAATGGCTGAGGGTGGCAAGAATACAGGCAGTAGAGTGTTGGGGATTCACTTGGGGCCCAGTCTAATGGCACTGCTATATCAGTCCCAAGCAAGGCCTAAAAATGCTTAGCCTCCCCAGGCTAAGATGGCTCAGGCACTGGGACTGAGATGGGCTGGGGTGGAAGCATATCAGCATGCAATTCCCCTCATCTCATCAGGAATCCCTTGGGCCCAAGGAACTAGTTATCTCAATTCCAGCTTTCTGCATGGTTCCCATCCTGGCCCTAGACACATCCAGGGTTTCAATAAACACTTGTTAAACTGAAATGAACTCAGCACACAGTTCCTCAGGAGATACAAGTTGTGCTACTGACGAAGGCTCACAGTGACACAAGGATAATGGGCTCCAATCCTGTTAGCAAAGTCAGAGAACTGAGAAATTTCCAAGCTCTAAACAATCATTTCCCGTCTGCTTTCAATATTTTTGCATAGTGAGGGATCATTCATCAGGGTGACCAGGAATAATCCTTGGATAATTATTCGATCTGTCTTGGGCTAGTTTTGAGTCTTTTCATTGAAGTTAAAAATCATTCATTTGACAGTTTCTTCTCAATACAGGTCCCTCTTCCTTCTCTGCTCCCTCTCCCCCTGTATCTATGGTCTCTACGCTGCCACAGTCTGTCTTCCGTGTTTCTCCTTCCACCTTCCTCTTCCACGCTGGATGCTTCTCATGTTTCATCTTTCTTGGGAACCCACAGTGCTGAGTAGGAGCTCAGCAATTCCCAACTTTTTTATTTGACATCCCAGTGTGTCTCTAGTCATCTCCAGGGGAGTTGTAAAATTCATTTTCATTCACTTTAATTTAAAAAAGAAATATAGGCCATTTAGTTCTTTTAAGAGGGGAAAATGGGGTGTCACTCAACCAGCAGGGAGGTGAATCCTGACTTCAGCTATTAGATGTTTGGGCAAATCAGCTCTTTTCCGAATGTTCTTGGGTCTCTTCAGCAAGTAAAATGTTTTGCTAACATCTGAGAGACATTCGCACTTGGAGGGGGGAAGAAAATAAAGATCGGAGAAAAGAGACATGGGAAAATTAATGTTCTATTAACTCCATTTTGGATCAAGTAGGAATTTGACAAAATGATTTATATCACTCATTCATTCAGTCATCTTAGTCATTTCTGTTCCGTGAGAATGTGTATCTTTCAGAATGTAGTGATGATGTTGATGATGACGATGACGACGGCGATGATGAAGAATGACGACAGCATCTTACACATATGTAGCCCGCCTACCCTGTGCCAGGTACAGTTCTACAAAAATTACTTTGGTTAATTCCCACAGTGAATTCATAAAATAGCAGTTGTTTTGTTCCTACTGTGGAACAGAGATGGAGAATCATTAAACAAGTTGCCCAAAGTCAGAGAGACATAAGTGGAATCTGAACCTAGGACTGTCTCATCACCACCATGACACACTACTTCCTTGTCTCAAGAGCACAAAGATGAAGAGGCAGAGGCTTCCTGCAAGGATGGCACATATATCCTGGGTAAAGCCGACAAGTCATCAACCACAGGAACCATTTTTTAAAAAACAGTAAGACAGAGAACCTGGGAGTACAGAGGAGGGTCATGTGCTTGGCTTACAAGCAGAGAGCACATGAGGATAGATTCCCAGAGGGGGGCAAAGACTTCCTGGGAGTTGGTTAGGCACATGGAATGAGATCGGGAAGCAAAGGACTCCAGACAGAAGAAAAAGAGTAGGAGGAGGTCGCCTCAGAGAACAGGCCATGCCTGGGAACCAAATATGAAGAAGGGATTGGTGCCAGTGTTGGGGGCAGATGGCCCAGGAGCCCAAGCTGGAGAAGCTGCTGATGTCAAGCAATAATGAAGACCCTTTCAGGCCGCAGAGAGCCAGAGAAGGGCATGAATATAGGTGACCTAGCCAGCTGCAGAATCTTAGGACAGTGTCATGGCACGGCATGCTCACAGCTGGAACTTGGGAATAAAGAACGAGGATGTGAGGAGTCCAACTAGAAGGTTATTTTCTGGGTGTCAGAGCAGACATGAGAGGACAAAGGCTTGACCTCAGGCAGTGGCCAGGGGAAAAAACAGCAGATATTTGAGAGATGCTAAGGGAGCAGATAGGACCAGTGTTGGTGGAATATTACTCTAAGGAATATTAGAGTAATATTAGTAAATAATGATTTGTCTAAATTCTCCTGGGAAATAAATGTTTCTACTTTTATTTTTCTAGTGATGGTTAATGTCTCATGTACATTTGGTATGTGATCCATAACCTGGTAAATAAAAAAGTGACAACGTTTGTGACACGTAGAGAAGTGCTGTCCCATCCTTGGTCCCTTGGTGAGAGAGAGGTGCTAGCAATCCACAGCCTTCCAGCAAGTGACGCACACTAAGCTACCTGGTCAGCTCTGCCCGGCCTCCCCCCATATGTAACGCATCTCCCCTGCACCTCCCTTGAGATGCCCTTGGCCTGATTCCAACGGCAGCAGGAGTGTCAGGCGAGGACGTCAGCTTTGCCATCTGAAGGCTGAACGAGACAAGGCAATCTGGCTTGAACGGCCTCACAGGCCATCACCCTGTCCTCATCCCATTTCCCCCACATCCCAGGAACATGGGAAAAGACAACAAGCCACCTCTCAGCACCCATCATCCTTGGCCAGGTCAACAGTGGCCAGAGCAGGTGTGGGGGTTAACATCCAAATTCCTGTGAGTCGCAGCTTTCTGTCCATCTTGCACTGAGAAACAAATTAATATTCTTTGGAAGAAGAGTCTGTTTATATATCTAATATATGATCTACTGAATTCATGAAAGGCCAGGTAAAAATTAGAAATGCCTATACCCGCAGAAATACCCTGAAAGTTCAAAACACAAACCCACATGTCTACTATAATATCAAAATATATATATATTTTTTCAATGTATTTCCCAAGAGGTGAGAAGCTGGTAATAGGAATATAAATCACAGTATAAAGTTTGCAACCTGATTGTCACCTTGTATCCAAGTATCTCAGACACAGGTAAACCCAGGGCATGGAGAATGTACTACTCGTATGTCACCCAATTCCTGCCACAGCTGCCATGGCTGCATAGACAGGGGCAGACTGGCTCTGAGCTTGACCCCAAATGATGCCACAGACACAAAACTCTGGGTTCTCACACCCTGTGCATTCCTATCTGAGTATTTCTGGGCAAATCCTTCTGACACTGAAGCTTTTTCCTCTTAGGGACAACTGGAACCCTCTTTGAATCTAAGTATTCTTAGGTAGCAACATGAGGCTCGTTAACCCCTATTCCAACTCCTGAATGAGATCAGAAGACAAGCCATGCTACCACCCCAATGTATAAACTTAGATGAGCCATGGACAGTTTCTGTAGCCACTGGCTACACTAAGAAAGATTGCTAATATTTACTGAGTTATTGCTATGCTGTTAGCTTCATTTCAAGCATTTTACATGACTTACTTCAGATGGTCCTCCCAACCTTTTATCATTTTACAGGCAAGGAGGGCAAGGGTGGTATGTTAGGCAGCTTTCCATGACTATCATAAATATCTGAGATAATCAACTTAAAAAGATGAAAGGTTTATTTTTGGTTCATGGTTTTGGAGGTTTCTGTCCATGGTTCTTTAGCCCTATTGCTTTAAGGCGTGTGGTAAGGTAGTGTCTCATGAAGAGGGCATGTGGTGAAAGAAGCTATTCACCTCATGGAATGTGGGAAGCAAAGAGGGACAGGAAGAAGCCAGGGGTCCAAATAGCCCCTTTAATGGCACTCCTCCAATAACCTAACTTCCTTCCATTAGGCCCCACCTCCTCAAAGTTCTGCCACATTTCTAAAAGCACATGGGCTGGTTGCCCTCAACACAAGGACCTTTGGAAGACATTCAAGATCCAGACTACAGGAGCTGGCTAAGTGGGAGAGAAGGGCAGCCAGGCCCCAGCAGCCTTGTGCAGCCTCAAAGCTCTACAGTTACACACAGGTGAGCAAAATGGGCAACACTCAGCTCCTAATGGGGCTGGCTCATTCAGCAAGAAAAATTTAGAGAGATATAGATATATAGACAGACATGACACTATGAAATTTTTTCACCAACTGGAACTATATGCCTCTAATAGAATCAAAAGCATTTACTAAGAAACATTTTACTTGAAAATGTAGCTTTTTAGTTTTAAAAGCTAAGTATTTAAAGGTAATTTTGATTCTGTATGTTAAAGAATAAATACAAATGAATAAAAAATTCCTGAAACTACTTTTGATACTTGGACTAATGGCCTAATGGAAACAAAATAATGAAATATAGGCTGAACGCAGCACATGAAACAGAAGACTCCAGGGTTCCCACCATGGGATCCCCAACTCCCCTGAAGACAGCCTACTCTTTGGCAACCTAGTCTCCCTTGCAGGTAGGAGGTAAGAGGGAATGGCTGTACAGTGGTTGGCTCAGCAGGAAATACAGCTGCACAACAAGGGTAAGGATTCAAAATGCAGCATAAATGAACAAAGAAATACGTTTACTAAATCTAAAGCTCAGGACTCCTGGCTATTTTGTAAAAAAGCATCATGTGTTATGTATGATAAACCACATCCCTGGACCACAAAAGCAGCTCATTCATTGACTCCATGGATGTTTTCTGGGTGTTTGGTAGGTACTATGACCCATGCAAGGGGCTGGGAACACAGCACATGGACAAGCGTCGGTCCTACCCTCAGAGAGCTTTCAGTCTTATTTATGCAACAATTGAGTATACAAATAGATGCTTAATTTTGAGTTGAAATGGTGTTTTTGCATTTGTATCTACAAGTTCATTAATGCTGTAAGAAAAACTTCTAATAGATTGAGGTCATTATGTTTCTCTTTTTTATTTACTTGCTTTTTGTGTATATGGTACTGGGGATTGAACTCTGGGCCTTGCACATGCTAGGCAAGTGCTCAACCACTGAGCTACATCTCCCACCCTCTATTTTCTTTTTTAAGATAGATTTGTTGCCATAGAGTTCACATACCATATAATTCACCAATTTAAAGGGTACAATTCAACAGTTTTTAGTACATTCACAAATATGTGCAAAAAAAATTGACCATCACCATGGTCAATTTTAGAACATTTTCATCACAAGAAACCATGCACTCTTTAGCTATTACTAAGGCCCCCAATCTCCCAAAAAGCAACCACTAATATATCATCTCTACAGATTTGCCTTTTCTAGTATGTACTCATTAAGTTCAACATAGAATTACTAAATGATCCATCAAGTTCACTCCTAGACATATGGCTCCAAAGAACTGAACAATTATTCAAACAAACACTTGTATATGATATGTTCATAAAAGCACTATTCACAATAGCCACAGGTGGGAGCAACCCAAGTGTCTATCAACAGATAAATAGAAAATGTGGTATCAATTAATCATGCCAACTCTGAAAATCCGAAATCCATAATGCTCCAAAATCTGCAACTTTTTGAGCATCCTCTCTCAGTGCTAAAAATGTTTCAGATTTTGGAACCTTTCAGTTCTCAGAGTTCTGGCATAGGGATAATCAACAAGTAAAGTCTATGCAAATTTTTCAAAATCTGAAGAACTCCAAAATATGAAATACTTCTGGTCAGATAAGGAATGATCAAATCTATGAATGTACATTTCATACACACAATGGAACATAATTCAGCCACAAAAAGTAATAAAGTACTAATATGTACAACATGGATGAACCTTGAAAATCCACTAAGAGACACTAGTCACGTAAGACCACATGTTATATGATTCCATTATTATCTATTCCCATTGACTCAGATTGTCTTCCTATGTCCCTTTTCCCTTTTCTTCATCACCCACCCATTCTCAAGGTTCTCACACCCACCCTTCTCCATTCCTTCTCCAAGGCCACTGCTCTGGATGCCAGCCTAAGTGTTCACATCTGGATCACCACCACATACCAGTCCCCTCCTCAGGCCCTTTCCATGCACCAGCTGCCAGAGGTCTCTCTAAATACACCCTTGAATGGTATCCCCATCATCAACCAAATTAAAGCAACCCTCTGGCATCACACAAACTCCCAGGCCTGATTATCCACCATTCACAGGAGAGACAGAGCAATCCAGCATTACATGGCCTTGTGAAGCCCCCTGGGTCCTGAACTCTTCTACCTACTTCTGTTCCTGCCTCTGCACTTTCCCCTGCCTGTAAACCCCTTGCCATTCCTGCCTGGAAATGCCACTCCATCTTCCAGACCATTCAAACCTTCCACTCCTCTTCCAACACTGAGTTCTCCAATACCCTTATGGCTGGCCCACAAGTACTGGATGGCTGTTTACTGACCTTTGCTGCAAGACAAGAGCTGTATGCTCACTGCTTAGTACCCAGCCTGTCTTTCATACAGCAGATACTCAATGAAAATGAGGGAGAAAGGGACGAGGAAATAGGGGAGGAAATTAATACCTCAATAAGCTAGACACATGTTTTATGAATTGATTAATGATTATCATCTGAGAAACTGGAAACTTCTGTCCTCAGTTTTTTTCAGATTCCTCCAGTCTGAGAAGAAACAAAAATAAAAAACAACAAAAAAATACCAGAGTGATAATAACAGCAGCAGTAGCAGGGAAACCTCCAAGAATCTTGAAGTTTAAGCCCCACCCAGGGTCATGACACAAAGTCCTGCTTAACTAGAATCTTGTTCATTTTACAAGTTTTACCTCCAAACCTACTTGTAAAGCAAAATAGGGACTGATAGAGAAGCATCAATAGCAGCTTTAAACTGAAGATGTTACGAAGGTTTTAGGTCCTTGATCTCAAAACTGTGACCTCTGCCTCAATCTCACAAATCTGTGAGTTTTATCTTTTGCCTTCATTTCCATTTTCTGGGCTGAAAAGCCGCATTGATATCTTTTCTTCTGACCTCATGTCCCCAGAAACCCATGTGGACGCTATCAGACAAGACAGCATCCATACACATATAAGCCCCAAAGGTGAAGTAACACATAACCCGTTTGCCTCTAGGGGGCGCAACGATGGTTTAAAAGACCCATCTAGTTCTCATTCTCTATGATAGTCCGTAGGGAACAAAGTAGAATGAAATAACAATATGCAGGAGCCCAATCAAAGACTTTCACAAAGATAAAAATGCAAAGGTGTAGTTCATGATGATTGAAAGCAAAAAATAATAAGTAGTGACATTCCAGATTGGTCTTGATCACTCCTGATTTCTAAAATCTCCACATCACCCTACCATTATAATTTCCTGCTAATTACTACAAGCAATTTTATTAATATACTTTTCAGCCTCATTAAATATTACCTTGGGCCTAACATTAAAAATGATGAGGCTCAGTAATCTTAATGAGCATCCAAGTTGTACCGACCCCTGAAAACCCCTACAACAGAGAACTAAATTCGCTGCTGAGCTGTTCTGTTCCCCAGGCATGCAAAAAAGCAACTTCGGAAACATGAAAGAAATGATACATACAACCCAAAATGAAACCTGACTTGGAAGCATACAAGTTGAGCTTGGCCTCCTTTGCATCCTATCAATTAAAGGGGCAGAAGTATAGAGAAGACATTTGGGCTTCACCTCCTCCTCCCCTTTCATCTTGGATGTAAACACAGCATCAATCAGCACGTTGTTAACCAATATTAAGTCTTCCTTGTGGTTCTCACCGATAGAGTTATGAGCGATAGCAGACTGGGTAGAGGCGAGGCAAAACTGGAAATGAGGAATTCACTGCTCTAGCAAACAGAAACGCATGGCTTTCTCCAAGAGGGTGGTAGAAGCACAAAGGATAAGCAATCAAGGAGCAAGGAAGATAAATTTTCTTTCTTTCCTTTCTGGCATGACTAGAATTGTCTGCATTCCTCAAGCAACCAGCTGAGCAAGACAGTGAGACCAGCTTCCCAGTCCTCAAAGTAAATTATTTATCAGGAACTGAATTTATTGCTCTCATGACTAAACTGTCAAAACCCTCCCATTCCAATAGCAGTTGTGCTGTGTGGTCCCAGGGCTTCTTGTGTTTTCATTAGCTTCTAGGTTAAAAATGAATGGGCAATAGTAAATATGGGGTTAGCCTAAAAGACTAGCCCAGATTTACAGAATCTACCCTCAGCCAAGATCTCAGATTTTTCCATTGGAGGCCAGTAAATTAAGCACAATATAAAACTCTCATGATAGACAGGAACCTTTGGAATTAATGAATTGCACCCAGTAATTATAGATAAGAAAACTGGGACTCAAAGAAGGGAAGCGATTTGCCTTGGGTGCACAGGCAGAGCCAAATGCAGAACTTGAACTCTTGGAGTGAATCCAATACAGTGCTGATACTGTTAAGCTGAAATGGAGTCTTTTAATGGGAAAGGAGGCAGAGGTCGCCACCCACCGAAGAACAGGGAGTTCCCTCTTCCATAGAGTAGAGGGCTCTGGGATGTGACCACCCACAGGAGCTGCACCTTCCTGTCCTTCTACCCACTCCCATCCCACTACCTCAGAGCTGAGGGCAGCCACCGGAGTGCATTTTGGCAAATGCAATGGGACTGGAAGGGATAGAAGAGGCCATCTTTAGGCTCAGCCCTTGCAAACCTCAAATCTGATCCTCTTCTGCACTCTCCCGTACCAGATGGCTGAACAGGGGGAATTTAAAGAACCTAAATGATTCAGAGCTAGGTCTCCAAATCGTCTTAACAGAGGAAAGCTTTCTAAAGACGAGGCACGGTCACATTATAGTCTGTTGCTAATATGAGAGATAACATTTTACTGTGTGAAACTACTAAAGTTTGGGAGATTATTCATTATAGCACCTGGCGTTAACCTAACAAACAGGAACAACTTCATGGTTGAAAGGAGTTTCTTAAATACAATGAGCCCCAAATGAACCTGGGAGCCCATGAAAAAAGAAAAACTTTGCTCTAACTGTGGGAAAACACTTACAAATCAAATTTAATAGTAATCTACCAATTTGCTAACTTGCTAATCAGGCTCAAATAGATTAATTGTTCTGGGTCTCTAGAGGGGAGGGACCTGGTAAAGGTTAGCTTTGAAAACAAAATGATTACTTTCACAAAAGAATTTCTTCCTCTAGTGTCCTATTCCTGAGTCCTTTTATCTTGAAAGTGATGGCAAAATGAACTATTGATACATGCAACAACTTTGATGGGTCTCTAGGGCATTATGTTGAGAGATAAAGGCCAATCTCAAAGGGTTACAGACTGTCTGATTCCATTTATATCACTCTTGAAACGGCAAAATTCTAGTGATGGAGAACAGATCAGTAGTTGCCAGGGGTTAGGGATGGGGAAAAGGGTGACTGTCAGCAGTAATAGACAGATTCTTGGTGGTTCTGGGTCAGTTCTGCCTCCTCATGGAGGAGACAGTCACTTAAATCTACACAAATGATAAAATTTCACAGAACTATGAAAAGAGAGAGAAGGGGAGAGAATGGAGAAGGCTTGTCAAAACTAATGAAGTCTAAATAATGTCACCATCTTAATGGTCACCTTCCTGGTTTTGACAACTCTGATTATATATGACATTATCTTTAGAGGAACTAGGTGTGTGTTGCAAGGAACACTCTATTACTACT
Source organism: Xerus rutilus (assembly GCA_028644305.1). NCBI lineage: Eukaryota > Metazoa > Chordata > Mammalia > Rodentia > Sciuridae > Xerus > Xerus rutilus. The sequence continues at coordinate 165,453,377 of CM053401.1, forward strand.
TCTGCAATGTCCTGTGCATCTTAGACTATTTCAAAATAAAAAGTTATAATTTTGTTTTCTAAGAATGAGAGTCAGAACCCTGGAGCATCAAGTACCGAGTCAGGAAATATGCCCAATGCCTCCAGGTTGAGCAACATGAATGTGGTAACTACACAGAGTTTTGGAGCTAGTCAGAGGACCCTGAATTACTCTAGCACGTGTGTATACTTTGTCTCACTTCTAGAACTGAAATGTTCAGAGGTCCAATCTGTTTTGTTCAGGGCCTCACCCCATGCCTGCACATTGTAAGCATCAGTAACTATGTGCTGAATGAGAAAAGGGGGGAACAGATAAGAAAGGAATGACTACCCAGGCTCTGCAGAGAAGCAAAGATAAGCAGAGATTCCATGCCCTGCCCTTGCTCACACAGGGCTCCTGCAGGGCCCAGTGGTCTCGCCATAGCACCACACACCTCTCAGCAACAGATATCAGGTGCCTGCTTTATCTTAAAAAGTGGAAAAAGAGGTTCAAAAAAAGCAGGTGCATAATCATGGGAGTGACAGAATGAGAGAAAGAGAAAGTGAGAGGAGATGTAAGAGCAAGAAAGAAAGGGAGGAAAAAGAATGGAGGGGGCAAGAAATAGAGGGAAATAAGATGGAAGGGAAGGAAATAAGCAGGAGGGACAAGAAAAAAAATTTACCCCAACATGGACAGTAACAAATAGATTCCAAATTTCAGCACAGTCACACTCCACAGACCCAAGCCTCTGTAACGTCCCTAATGGCTCCAAAATAGCATTATAATGTGAACAATCTGTCATTAATAAATACTTCATGCAAAACAACAAAATGGCCATCAGTGAGACAGAAATCAAGAATAACCAAGGGAAATTGTGCTCCACAATCTCACCATGCTCCAATTATCAGCCTGTGATCAGTGGGTCTTATCTTTTGCAGAGGTACTGTGGTTTTCAAAATAACATAATGTAAAAAATGCAATACAATAAGACCAATAGGTCCAAATTCAAATTCAGGCTTGGCAGCTGCTGCAACCTAAGCTAAACCCACTGGAGCCCAACCGGGTGACCAAGGAGTGGTACCAGATTGCAGCCGACGGGTCCCAGGGTGTGAGGTGGTAATGAGTGCGGCATGTGGAGTCCTGCAGGTGCCAGCCTTTCATTTGAAACAGCTGTGTCCCACCCTCAGCATTTGCACTCAGCACCCAGGATAGGAGTGGCAGCTCAGATGCTCTCTGAATGGGTGTGGGGGTCATTCTTCCATCATCTTGGAGAACAGCTTCTGGCTCCTGTTATGATGGCTGGCTCCTCCTAATCTACTCATCAAACAGTGCCTTGGCTATGCCCTTGATGTTCTCAGTTTTCTGTGATACATACAGCTGAGAATTTTCCTGATCTTTAAGTTCTACTTCTTTCTTGCTTAATAATGCCATCTTCGAGTCATTTCTCTCTCCTGGTACTTTACCGTAGCAGTCAGGAGGAGTTGATCCACACCTCCAACACTTCGCTTTAGAAACAGCTTCAGCTAAAATTTCCAGTTGTACCACCTGCAAGGTCTGCCTTCCAACAAAACACGGGGAGATGATTCCAACATGAAGACAGTTCGGCCAGGTTCTCTGCCACATTTGAACAAGACTCACCCTTTTTTTCTCCTTCTCCAGGAACAGGTTCCTCATTTCCACGTGAGAAATCATCAGAATGGCCTTTCTCATCCATATTTCCACCAACCCTGTTCAGGATGAATCCAGTGTCCTCTTGGACACTGGGCTTTCTCTATGGTTCTCTTCTACACCTTCACCAGAACTGCCTTTCAAGATCAGTCAGGCATGTACTTCAAAACTCTGCCAGCCTCATTATCCAGTTCCAAAGCAACTTCCACAATCTTTAGTTGGTTGTTAAAGTGGCACTCTCACTTTTCAGTACCAGTTTCTGTCTTAGTCTATTCAAACTGCTATAATGGAATGTTCTAGACTAAGTGGCTTATGAACAACAGAACTTTACTTTTCACAGTTCTGGGGGTAGTCAAATTAAGGCTGCAGCAGATTCTGTGTGAGGTCCTGCCTCCTGGTTCATAGGTGGCCATCTTCTCTGTGTCCCCACATGACAGAAGGGACAAGGGAGCACAGTGTCCCGTAGACACTCAGCACTTAAGGAAGGCCTCCACATCCTCCCTTGTGAGCTCCACGAAGAGCGGTGCCCACTGCACGACTCCATCCACCTGATATTCTAGAATTGACAAAATTTATCTAAACAATCATATTAAATACTGCTTGGGAGAAGGACAACTAGATGCAAAACAGCACAAGGGAACATTCCAGGACATGGAAGGGCTCTGTGTACTCCTAAGATCATAAACTTTAAAGGAGTGTATGCATTTATCAAATTATTGACCTTCACACTTAAGATCTATGTACTTTCTGGTGTGGAAATTATCTCAATAAAAAAATATTAACCTGAGCAGACAGCTACAAAATAGGTGTCAAGATAACTAGAGAGATAACTTTATAGCTAGGTAGGTAGGTAGATAGGTAAAGGACAGATAGATAATAGGGTAGTCAGTGAAAGTGTGCAATACAGCATGTGGCTCATCATAAGCATTCAATATATGTATGTGAAATTCTCTGACCTGAAGGAGTACTTGTTAACTCCTTTCCGCCCATACTCTTCCTCCTCCAAAGACCACCAACATGGCTGTGGGATGGCACAAAAATTCTGAAAATGCTTCCTTTTCTGTCCCCAAGTCTTGATCCCTGAGACCCCCAAACAAGGGACCAGAGGACCAAGCAGATGACATCCGCCCATCACCTCCTTGTGACAGATCTCAGAAGTCTTAACCATCAAACATACTCAGGTTTATGATCTTCAGGTGTCTCATTTTACTAGTCGCTCTCAACTCATCAAGATCTCTTTGGACCATAAGCCCAGGTCAGCTTCCAGATATCATCTGTTGAACATGTGTCCTGGATGCTCCTTGCCACTCATGGCTCTGGGCTCTCTATTGCTGTGCTGTGGTGTCTGCCATGTTGAGCTCATGTCTTTCATCTGTAGTACAGTAACTACCCATATCTACTGATCCTTACTCCATGCCCAGCACCATTCTCAGCACTACATTTTCTCTTAGTTTTCACAATTAATCCAGAAAGAAGTCGGTTATCATCCCTGTCCCAGATGAGCTACCAGAACTTCAAGGTCCCCCTTGACCCCAGTCTTTTCAGATTCCATGAATTTATCTGCAAATCTCATCTCCTTACCTTTATCCCCAACCATCATTATAAAGGAACCACCATCATTGAGAAGAACTCTCGTCTGACATACACAGCACAGCAGCTCAATTTATAACTTGACAGGGGAGCTTTGGATGAACAAATAATTGATACAATGGCATGGGTGAAACTCAAAAATGTTATCCCGAGCAAAAGGAGATAAACACAGGAACACATACTGCACTGTTCTGTTTCTATAAGGTACTGAAAAATGATAAATGTAATATAGTAACTAAAATCAGGTCATTGGTTGCCCTGGGCTGGAGTGGGAGGAAGGCATGAGTGGAATTTCTAGGTGGCGAAAATGTTCTATACTGTGATTCAGGTGGTGGTTACATGGATATACATTTGCCAAAACTCCAACTGTACATTTATGAAGTATATATTTTATTGAATGCGACCAAGGCTGATATATTTGTGCAAAACTCAAGGAAAGCCTTCAGAGCCAACAGCCTAATACAGAATCTTTCTCTCTTCCTGGCTGGGTGACCTTGGGCAAGCCACTTAACACATTGGTTTCAGGCTATTGTCAGGGTTCGAGATAATACATGCCAAATACCTGGTAATGAACAACAGCTTCTATTATTCCTGTTAACTAATAATGAGAAATAATAATTTGAATAATAGCTTCAATGCTTCACTTGGCTAGGTAGATGTAAAACTGCTAAATGTTCCTTTCTACTAGCTCTCACTGAAAACTGACACATGCTCTTTTGTGATGAGCAATCACTTTAAGGTTATGCTAAAAGAGATAATCAGAAGTGAATACTAAATGTATGTAGATTAAAGAATTCATGTTTATATATGAATATGGGCCATGGAATCTTGGATTAATTCAAACCTGAACATTGCTGACAGCTACCATTTTCCTTCCAAGGAATCAGATTTTCAGTCTAAGTATCTCCACGGGGAGTTTTCTACTATATTGTTACCCAGGGTATAATTTCTCTAATAAGGTCATTAAGGGGAAAAAAAAGAATTCTGGACTCTCTAATCCCTTTATATTAGTTTTTTCCAAAGAATGTCTTTCTCTAGGGATAAGACATCGGTCAGCATGGCAAATTTCAAATGTGTAACAATCTGGCGTAGGTGGTTTTAACACTAAAATCAGTGAGCTCATCTTGTTTTTTGGTCACTTCCCTCCACATTCAGAAAATTGCTTTGCAGAAAACTGTTCAATTCAATTTAGGTTTAGAAATAATTTTTCCAGAGCTGGAACAAAGGTGAATTAGAACATTTCTGGATTCTTGCTAGACTGGAGACACTCGGCGTGAGGTTGCAGAATACTGAATGATCATGGCGATTCTATGTGAAATGAATCAAAGGGTCCAGGCAGCAATGAGCTCAACCCATCTTTCAGTAAATGCCTCTAATGACCCTGCATTTGGAGAACATCTTTGTCCCACTTTTAGTCATCCAAAGAACCAATTCTCCTAAACACCATGCTGGTTTCATCCTGGTGTGCTCTCCATCTTTGGACAGATCAATTCAATGTCATGAACTTTCTCCCTGTTGGGAGAAATCTCTCAGCACTATTATTCCATAATGAGTCCTGGGAAAGTAAGAGCCTTCTGAAGACTTATGGAAGGCTCCAAAGAAAAGAGGGAACAGTTATTATCTGGACAGGCACCACTGAAATAGGACTCCACAACCTACAAGTTACCAGATCTCAGCTTCATCCTGAGTTCAGAAGAAATGGATGAACTCACCCTTAGTTCAGAACTCACCCTTAGTTCTTAGGGAATAAAGCTAACTCACAGTCCCACTTGGACTCTTTGGGAACTAAACTTGGCTAAGTTTTGTTTTATGTCTTTTTTTTATATTTCCCCATGAACAATAGCTTTTCATGAGGACCAATTTTTTCTTCAAAAGATTACTTATATTCTATGACAGACTGCCACCTGTTCATCCTACCCCATTTCCTCCTTTTCTGGACACATAGTGAAACTACATTTCCTAGGATCCCTTTCTGTTAGGTAGAACTTAATTCTGGCCCATGGAAAGTAGATGGACGCCATAATGGTTATTCTTAGACCCCTCCAACTTCCTCCACCCTCTTTCCCCATTCACCAGTTGAATTCCATGGACCTGGAAGATGACAGAACCACAGATGGACAATCTTTGGTCCTGAATGACTGTGAAGCACAGCTCCTCTGATAACCCACACTGGCTATGATGAACGAAGCCAGTCCTTATTATCGTAAGACAATACAATGTTGAGGTTCTTCATTTTAAGAGTTATCCTGTCCTAACTAAGGCCCTCCTTTATAAAATTCTCCCCTTAAAAACTCCATAGAATTGAGAAATAACAACAAAAGGATGTCAACATCTAGCTTATGCAGGACAAATTTTTCAATCAAATCCCACTACAAGCCAGCCTTAGAGTGGCTGTGTGGAACTCTAAACTCTATGGAGGTCATCATCCCCTTCTCCCCCACAAACATAAAATTCAAGTAAGTCAGTCTTCTGGAAGTTGAGAGCTGACAGGAGCTGGCTGGTATCAAACAGGAAGCCCACATGGCCTAGGCCACCCCGGGAACACTTCAATCACCCACCACCTGCTTATCATGAGATCCTCAGTAACAGCTTTTTCCACTGCCTCTCAAAGAAAAGGTTAATGGGAAGTGTCAGGATCCAATAGGCAGGAAAATCCCAGCCCAGAGCTGAGAAAACAGAAGCTATTTCTAGACTCTCTCATGGTTCTAGAAGCTCACTTATCTTACCCTGAACCCTCCTGTCTTCACACGTTTCCTTCTTCTCATCCTGAGGAGGCGTGTCCTTACTGCCAAAGATGATGATTCTGCCCACAGCCAAAACTTTTTCTCCTCCAAGCCATTCTCCCAAAAAGCCTATTGTTTCACAATCTTCCAGAAACAGGCGAAGACAATGAAAATCATACATGGTAGGGAATATATGAACCTGGCCTGAGAATGGTACATATGCTACTCTCACCCACGTTCCATTGGCCAGAACTAAATGTAGGTCCACATCTGATAAGAGGGTCTAGGAAGGTCTTACTGGGGCTTCAAAGGAAAGAGGAAATAGATTTTGGTGATCACATAGTTATTCATGACCAGAAAGGGAGAGGATGTGCCCCCAGAAGACAGTTAGACAGCTTGTAAGGATCTGTTGGTAGGAAATAAAATTTCCCAGAGCTATACACAAAAGAGGTGCTACCTTAGCACAGTGACTCACAGCGAAGGTGCGACCAGAGGTCCCTGCTGGGTGGGACAGCACACAAGCTGAGACTAAAGTGTCTGTATGGAGAGATGATGCACACATGCACCAAGAAGACCAGTCAGGGGTTAAGGGAGAAGGCAGGCCATGCTGCCTCAAGATCCACAAGGTTGGGGACAGACAGCCAGACTCAGGGCTTCACACACACGCAGCCCAAGGGCTCACAGTAGAGGACATATCCTTTTGCAGAGAGAGAAACAGAGGTGTCTGGAGAGGTAAACAATCTCCAAGTTGCATATCTAACACACAGGGGAGCCAAGGAGACCACTTTTCTCTCTGTCACCTCCAGTCCACCATCTAGGCTGTCTGCAGAAGTTGGGGCCTTAAAGAAAACAGCCACCAGCCAGACTCTTCTTTCAAACAAAAGATCTCTAAAAACCATTTCTGCCACTCTGACTTTTTGTTCTTTCCAAGCCTCTCCTTCCAAAATTACATCAACTAAACATGGCAGGCGCCTGCATGAAGTACAGGACGAAGGCGCTCACATACCCACCACAGTCTGTCACCCAGATGGCTTCCTGCTCATGCAAGAAGGACTCGGCTCAGTTTTCATCCATAAACACCTCTTTATTTGTCCCTGGAGGCCTTTCTGTCACCTACAGGAGCACTTCTCTGCAAGCTCTGTGAATTACAACTGTTCTAGAAGGTATGTTCCAGACAATGAACCTCTCTCCTTCTGTCTCTTAAAGGGAGATTAGCCTGAGAGGTCCCATGAAAGTGTCCCAGTGGTGAGCGCTGCTCAGACTCCATCACAGGTACCAGAACATCCCTAGGTTGTTTTCTGGATCTGAGAAAGCTGAAAGCCCAGGCACTGTGTGAAGAATTACAGGAGACAAGCACCACACAGAAGTATCTCCAGCTTCCCACAAGTCCTTGGATGGGGAGACCATGGTGTCCTCCCCAGGGCTACTTCTGACTACACTCTTCTGTATTCCGACCACATCATTCTCTCCTCCCATCCACCCAGTCCCAATTCCCACCCTCCACTCCTGAGGGCCCCTCTACCTGGTTCAGGATGAAGTGTGCAGTTTGGCAAAGGATGATAGAAAGCACGGAGGGGCACCATCAGGCAAGACTTTGAATTCCAGGGAAAGGGGCTGCATCATTGTTCTACAGAGGGAGTCAGTAAGCTTGACCGGCCAACTCCAACCCAGGGCCTCTTTCTGTAAACAAAGCTTTACTAGAGCGTGGCAAAGGCAGGCCCAATGATTCACCTATCTTCTACTGTTTTTTTGTGCAACACTGGCAGAGTGGAGTCGATGTGACGAAGACCCCATCCCACAAGGCCTGAAGTATTTACTCTCTGACCCTTTACAGAAAAGTTTGCTGAGCCCCGTCCTATAGCAACAGAGCCATTCCCCTCTCAAATACATGTGGAGTTGTGTTCATAGCAACATTATTCACAACAGCCAAAAGGTGGAAACAGCCCAAATAGCCATCAATAACTAAATGAACCAATTGTGACAAACACATCCAATAGAATACTATTCATCCATTAAAAGGAATGAAGTCCTAACATGCTACAACATAGTTGAACCTTGAAAACGTTATGTTAAGGGAAAGAAGCCAGACACAGGGGGTCACACATGGAGTGATTCCATTTATGTAACATATTTCAGAAGAGAGAAATCCACAGTGATAGAGCAGATTAGTGATTGCCAGGGATTCGGTACACAGGGGACCAGGAGTGACTGCTTATTGAGTATGGGATTTCTTTTTAAGGTAATAAAAAGGTTTTAAAAGTAGATAGAGGTGGTAGTTGTAAAACACTGTGAATGTCTTAAACACCAATAAATTGCCCCCTTTAAAATGGTTATGTGAATATCTCAATTGTTTAAATATTAAAAAAAGGAAAAAGGAAAAAAAAAAGCTTTTGGTACTGGAGATTGAATTCAGTGAATTCCACTATTAAGCTACACCCCCAGCCCTCTGTATTTTTAATTTTGAGAGAGGGTCTCTCTAAGTTGCTGAGACTGGCCTCAAACTTGAGATTCTCCTGCCTCAGCCTCATGAGTTGATGGGATTATAGTTGTGTGTCACTGTCCCAGGCTAACACTTAAAAAATATTTTTTAAAAAAGTGTTTGGGTTTTTTTTATACCTTTGTTTATTTTTATGTGGTGCTGAGGATTGAACTCAGTGCCTCACACATGACAGTGTTCTACCACTGAGCCACAACCCCAGCCCCCACAAAAAGTTTTTAAGGGTGTCATTGCTGGAGATTTTGGAACAGGAAGGTGACATGATCTGCAGAGTACTTTCAAGCAAACCTAGCAACACTTCCAGACAGGGAGGTCCTTGCGTAGGGTGGCACCAGGAACAGAAATTAGAAAACAAGGAGAAAAGCGAGTTAGGAAAGGAGAAGCTCAGACATGCTGAGTTTGTACATCTGTGGGACAATGGGGGAAATAACAGGTGCTGGCTCAGGGTTTAAAAGCAAGATCAAGGCCAGAGACAGAGATGTCAGGGGTTATCCTTAGGGAGGTAATGCTGCCATGGCAGAAGAGAAAAGGAAAAACTGGGGCAAATGCTAGAGAATCCCTATAGTCGCAGGGAGGGGGATAAAGTACAATCAGAAACAATATCAAAGAAGGTGTGGACAGAGGTCAGGAGGCGGCCAGGTGAGATGAGAAAAAGAAAGAGTGCAGCTGGTTGCCCCAAAATCTACAGAGGTCTCGATCAGGGGCAGGGCAGGGCGAAGACTGGTGAAAGGTCACTGGAGTTGCAGGGTAGCAGTCAGCTCAGTATCTACGACCTGGTTCTCATCTTTTCCTCTGAGAAGCTGAGGATGCTGGTTAAGAGGCCATGCATATTGAGTCATGAGTACAGATAAGTGAGAGTGCAGCAGCTTAGCACCCAAAAGGAAATGATTCCAAAGATGTGAGCTCCCCTCACCCCACCCCTGCCCATCCTCAGCTCCAAGCTCTGAAGGACAACACAGGCGGCCCCCAGCCCATGCCTGGGCCCAGCCATGGCCAAGCTGAGCTCACTCCCCAACACACGGACAGGATGTCTCTCTCTGGCACACCCCACATATACCAGAGATCCTCAGTAAACACAGGGACTCAGCTGGTGCATTGCACAGTCATGGTGTGGCACAGCCACCAGCCAGGTTCTTCTGGCATCAGCAGCTACCTACCTCCTGGATAATGCTAAGCCTGTATCTGCAGCAACAAATCCCCTACAATGTTACATTAGCTTGAAAATGATGACATTTGGCGTATAATAGCAAATTGATTCCTTAGAAGCAGAATGAATTTTACCTGCCATTATTACCCTAAGTGGGAATTCAAAAGGGCTATAATAAATAATATAACCACATTATATTTATTCACCCTTGATCTATCCTTTATAATATTAACTAAAGAGGTAAGCACCAGGGAGGAGGAAGAATTATTTCTGGTATGACAAGGAAGGGACTCTGTATGGGGGGGAGTGCTTAATGAGAAGCAGAGGAATGTCTTTTAGCAAAGGCAAGTTTGTAATGAGTATCGGGCTGACTTTTTTAAATAAGAGTTATTCAGGTGTGAAATGGGCTCCCCCAGAAATGAGGTGGGAGTCCCTCGGCTTCTCTGAGGCCGCAATAATGGGTTAGTCATGTATGACAGCTTGCATAATGGTTACTGTGGTTTAGGAGGCTTTGGACAGCCGTCCTGTGATTTATACAGTATCAATTGTAAAAGCACCCTATTTTGCTAGGAAAAATGTTCTGAAGAACCCAGCTCACTGTGGGCTCCTGCAAGGCAAACACCTCAGGCTAACTTTGGGGAGTTATTCAGAAGAAATCCACCAGCCCTTACAGAAAGTGATTTAGGAAAACTTCTAGCCCAAAAGCACCAACT